>CM076571.1:550360631-550701853 GCA_034641835.2 Pinus albicaulis
GTGAGCTAGGCTAGGATGCAAGACAACTGAGACAGTTGTCTTGCATCCTATCACAGTTATTAGAAGTGTCACATACACGACGGTACAAGAAACGACATTTTTCCCAACCTCAAAGTGTCGCTCTTGGAACACCTATGTGTCGCAATAGAGATATTTTGGCCATCATAAATTGGGCCAAATATGCTAGTGACAATATAAACCAAAAGGTGAAAATTCACAATCATAGTCTTGTAAGATAAAGGATTGATTTTTTTTAGGAAATAAAAAGTCAAAATTTTCTACCTTCACAAATTATGAGAAAATCATCAAAACATTTTTTTCCAAAAATAATCAACAACATACTACTCAATCTCCTACAAGGTATACAACAATTGATTTGAATAACAAAGGAAATAATGGGAAAAAGAGGGAATCGTTAAAGTATTGGGTTACAAAGTGCCTCATTTGCTCAGAAATTGCTTGTATAATACAAAATCAGTTCAAGACTTATAGGTGGTGAAAGATGCCTCTACAGTGAATGATGTGGCTAGGAACATACCTCAAATTAATGCATCACTAGAAGTTTTTCAAGTAGAACGCCATTACACAGTGATTGAATTTGAAAGTATGATTCTAGAATAACCTGTGTCTATTTTACTATATTTGGGGGCTAGCCTAAGTTATGTGAGTCCACAAATTGTGGACAAATGTAAGTTGAATACAAAAAAAATTAAAAATTCATGGTTGGTTCAACTAGCTACTTGTGCTAAAAGAAAATTTACCACCTGGGCTAAAAATTGTTCTATTAACTTGAATGGATGTATACTAGTAATGAATATAAATGTGTTGCCTCTAGGATATTATGATTTACTTGTAGGAATGGATGGGTTGGAGGAAAAAAATTTAGTATTCAATTGTTTAGATAAAATTATTTCCTAAAACACATAAGAGGGACAAGTAGAAATTGTTAAAGGAATATAAATACCAATATAAATTAGAGAAATATCAACTCTAAAATTTGATACTTGTGTCAGAAAGGGTTTTAAGTTATTTACTTTGAAAGTAAAATATTACACACAGAAAATTATGACCATAAATTTAGATGATTTAAAAGTTCTCTTAGAGGGCAAATACATGTTTCTGAATGAAATGGTTACCACATAAAAGGGCTATTTATTTCATGATTGAACTAGTACCTAGGGCCACACCAATGTCCAAAGCACCCTACAAAATGAGTGTACCAGAAATAATTGAACTCAAAATGAAATTGGATGAGGTATTAGACAAATGGTATATTAGGCTAAGTGTTTCCCTTTGGGGACTCCTATGTTGCTTGTAAGGGGAAATTTTGAATTTTCAAAATGTGTATTGACTATAGACAGTTAAATAAGTTGACTATCAAGAACAAATTGTGATTTGAAATTTTTTTCCATAAGTAAACATCTTCGTGTTGAAGTGAAAGATTTATTTATCATCAGAAAAATGATTTTGTAGGAGTTATATTTATCTCCTCAAAATAAATGGATGGTATTTCAACATTATTTTATGAATGCATTCTTTTATCATTACCTGGTTTATTGTTTCAAATTTGCATTATAAGGTTATCAAATTATTGTGTCATTTTCAAATGATTCCTTATATTATTAATTATTTCATATTTTCTAATATCAAATCACTATTTCCCTTTGCGTAATCTATTTATCAAATTACTACCTTAGGCCATCAAATGGAGCCTGTAATTATTTTGGTCACATTTTTTCTAATCTAATACATAGTGAAAGGTAGAGAAGGAAAAAATTAAAAATAAATGTGAAAAATGATAATCTCTTTAAAATGGTAATATTTGGTACTAGGATAAAATGCAACATTTAAGTGAGGAAAATTTACATTTAAACATGTATGTTGTTATAGGATAAACCCAACACAATAAATATAGGTAAGAGATTGCAGAGATGGCATCACTATCCCAAAACAAATAGACAAGAGATTGTAAAGAATGACATCACTATTCCAAAATAGATAGATATGATATTGCAAATAATGACATCACTATTCCAAAACATAGTGATAAAGAGAAACACTATTTTTATAAAAATAAAATTACTACTTCATAAAATATTTGTCTTATTAATATGATCTAAACCTTTTACATAAATTTAAAAATAATTTTCGTATCAATTAATATAATATTTTTTATGGATTTATTAAAATATTGATCACTTTCATATCAATTAGTATAATAATTTTATAACCCAATAATTTTATGAATTTACTAACATCATTTTAAGTTAACCTACTTTCATCTCCATGATTCAAAAGGATGATTTTGTTAGCGTCTGCTACAAGATATCAAACACTTCCTATCACCATGGACTAAAATATACCAACTTAATGTATGCATATGAAACAATATTAACTATTTTAAGGCTCGAAACAACCTTACAACAATTAGTAATACTCAACAACCCTACAACCATTAATAATACTATATCTAGAAAATTGTTCATTCCAGAACTAAGAATTGTATCATATTATTAGTCCTTGCCTTATTCGGGACTATAAAATTTGCCTCATGTTCAAATTGCTTGACCATTCATTTATTTTTCTTTTCTAGTCATTTTAGCCAAAGTTTCAAGGAAATGCAGATTTTTTCTATTTTGCATGAATTCAAAAATAATTCTATAATTTTTTAGAATATTATTTCTAATTTATGATTGGCCTATCACTTTCCGATGGGACATAATTCTGCTAGTGGAAATTGTTTTATTTTTCTATTTTTCAGTACCTGACAAATGATTTAAAAATAATAAAAAAACTAATTTTCTGAGTGGTCATTTGGTCGGTGAGTGCTCTGACATTAACATCGACACTGACACTGTTATGATACTTCTATTCCCCATTATTACAGAACTGATGCAGTTGCAGGTCCTTTGTGTAGACTGGAGTGTGGTAGTGACAGGCTACACAAGTCATTGTGTGGAGATAATTTTACAAATTTTTAGATCGTATATCATATGAATGTTGTGACAAATGATGGGGTATGTGCGGGAGAACAAGGAATAGTATCATTTTTCATTGTGTGTATTATGAAGTTTTTGTGGGAGAGAAGTTGGGTAGATATTTTCAATTTAGAGCTATATATCGTTGCATAATGGTTAATATTGTTAATTTCAATGTTCTGAATTTTCTAGGCCATGTAGCCTTGATTTGCTTTATCAGCTCAACATTAGGCAGTTATTGTTGATCTATTTATAGTTTGTTCTAGATTAAAGTTAATAGGTCAAGCTTGTACATAGGTGGTTTTGTAGGGGAAGCATGTGCTTGTTCGAAGGTGGTTGTGCAAAGGAATGTTGTACGAAAGAAGTGTGTGCGTAGGAAGTTATGCGAAGACTGGAATTAATCAATTAATCGAGTATTGTTTTGAGAATTAGTGCTAGAATTGAATCTTTGTGGAGGACAAGGTATGTGTCAGAGGTTTAATTATGTGGAGCTTTAATGGAAAATACGAAATTAGGACGGGGTATTTCTAGGAGAACTGTGCTTATGTATTATATGTAGGTATGTGCATGAGAAGAGACGTTTGTGGAGGAAGTTGAGTGGAGGTTGGCATTAATAAATTATTCAATATTGTTTTGAGAATTAGTGCTAGAATTGAATCTTTGAGGAGGACATGGTATGTGCACGAGATTTCATTGTGTGGAAGTTTTACTGCGTTGAGATTTTATGTCAGAGATGGAATTAAGATGGGATATTTTTGGGAGAACTATTATTATGTATCCTAAAAAGGTATGTGCAGGAGGTTAGGGAATATTATTATGTTTCATTGTGCAGAGCTTATACTATGTGGAGATGGTGTATTCTTGTCGATTTATCGAACAAATACGACACTTTTACAAATTTTTAGATCGTATATCGTATGAATTTTTATGAAATAGAGAGTATGTGTGAGAGAACGGAGAATATTATTATGTTTCTTTATGTGGAGTACGAAGTATGTGTAGGAAATAAATTATGTAGAGATTTGATTAGGACAGGGTATGAAGTTTGTGTGAGAGATTTCATTGTGCGAAAATTTTATTAGGATGGGGTATTTTCAGGACAATTGGGGGTGCATGTGGAAATTAATGAAGATAGTATATTGTATAATTATTTACATAGGACAGGGTATGTGCGAAAAGGGATGGAGATCCGCGCGTTTCTATCCCTTTGTGCTGAAGCAGATTAGCTACAGCTAGGGTTAGGGTTTCTCCGCCGACAAAAGCTACCAAACATCCGCATCTCCCTGTAGATAGACCACTCATCTCTATAACCGCCTTAGGATTCTCTGTTAGGTCCGTCGCCGACAGGTCTGCATCAGTCATGGGCGGTTAACTCTATCTGGTGCCAGATATGGAGGAGGAGCTGGTCAATTATTCTTCAGACCCTCTCTATGGGGTTGAGATATGGGGTTCCCCTTCTTATCCTTTGCCACCTAGCGCCCTGCTGGCTCTCAACTTACCCACTGCCGCATCAGATGGCCCCTACTTCCCCTTGCCCTCTTCCCTTTCATTCCTTGGACCTACACCCATTGAACTCCCTCTCATTTCTAATTCCCCTCCGTTTTCATTGATTGATCTGCCCCCCATCTTCCCTGGATCCTCGCCGCCAATGGATATTGTTGCTTTCTCCCCGGCTTCTCTACAATTTCTCACTGTCTACCTCCAAGGTCCATACATTCCGTCTTCTCATGGTTCCTTTGGAGGACACCCTCCTGCAACCTCTGCACCGACCCCGTTTTCTCCACATGACGCACCCCCCCCCATGATTTGGGCACACATCCTCCAGATTTTTCTCTTCGCCACCTATTGTCCCTCCTCCGCAAGCTTCTAACCCGACCGCCTTTGATCTAGGGATTGAATCTGACATCGGCCCGTCAGGACCTAGCTCGACTCCTCAGGGTAGTTGGTGCTCAACGTGCATCAAGCAGGGGAACAAAAATTTGGACCTTACCCTTGATGATGGGCTTCATATGGGAGAGGTAATGGACACTACAGAAAGGGTATTGGTTGGCCATGTCCGAGGTCGTAAATACAACCTAAGTCGCCTGTGCATTTGACTGAACGAGATATGGGATTCTATCATGGATGAGCTTCCGATGGTAGTCATCCTCCCTTGGGGTTGGTTTGCCCTAAGATTCCAGCGCCCAGAGCAGGTATCATGGGTACTTTCAAAGCTCTGGCACACTGAACAGTCTCCGGTAGTATTTAAAATATGGAGCCCTCTCTTCGATCCAGAGTGCGAACAACTTGGAGCAGGGCCAAAATGGGTAATATTGCTTGGCCTTCCTATCCATTTTTGGTAGGAGGATATCATGCGGCATATCAGAAATACTTTGGGCACTTATTTGGATTATGATAAATCATATTTATCCATGAGCATTATGAAAATGGCAAGGATCCTGGTTCACCTGGATACTCGTGAAGGGTTGGAAGAAGCCATCACACTTTGATGGAGGAATTTTGTGCACATGCAGACCTTGGATTATGAGGGTGTGCCCTTTCATTTCTGGTGATTTCACGTGGTTGGGAACCTCTTCAAGGATTTCCCCCTTCTAAAATAATCTAAAGATGTTGCTATATCTGCTCGCCCTCAGGAAAATGATGCTCCGATCGATCCCCCTCCATTAGAAAAATCCGATGGACGACGCAAAGGCAAGCAAGCTTCCTCGGGGCCCAAGCCCACACCTGCAACTCCTGGACCACCTTCTCTACGGATGACTCGGGCTCGGGAATCGGCGGCCAAGCTCGCATCATCTACATCTCACTCCTCATCCCCTGCATTTCATTTTATATCATCTGCATCTATATCATCTATGATTTCACCTTGCACATCTCCCTCTTCATCGTCTACTCAACCTTCCTTGTATATTTCTTGTCCCATATCCCTCACCCTTCCCATCATAGTTAATCTCCCCCCACCATCCCTGTCTCACCCCCATCTGATCCTCCCGCTGAATCCTCATCTAACTCTCATGGCACCCATCCCTACCACCTTCGCTCCCTATCCCACCCTCCCACCTCTGATATTGGTGGCCTTGGTATTCTAGTCCCTATTCGATTTAAACTGGGAAGGGAACATCATTCCAAAATATCTAAGGCCATCATCTAGGTGGGGCTGGAAGTCACGTATGGAAAACAAAACACACTCGATCAGGTCCTTAGAGCACAGACGACCCTCCCCCTCATTACCTCATGAAGATCATCTACTTCAACTGTCGCGGTCTGGCCAACCCTGCTAAAAAGTTGGCCCTTCGCAGATTATCGACTTGCACCCTGGGTAACATCATTTTCTTGAAAGAAACCCTAGAATCCTCTGAACATGTTATTTCAGTCTTATAAGCCAACTTCCAGAGCTGTAACTTCTAGGCCATTGATGCCTGGGGTCATTCTGGTGGAATTGCACTTGGCACCAACCCTCGATCCGTCAAAGTTCTCAATTAATTGGGGTGGGGGGGGGGGGGGAGGTTTATTGGGTGCATATGTATTATCCACTGATGTGGGTTGGAATATCGCCTAATTAATATCTATGGACCCTATAGTGCTTGACTCCCCTTCTTGCAACATCTTCTCAATCTTTCCTTCATGTCTGCTCAAAACCTTATTCTTGGAGGTGACTTGAATTTTTTCGTGGGCCTGGCTGAATCCTGGGGACCCCTTTCTCATTTCGAGCCTCTCACTACTGATATTTTTCACCTCATTGAAGATCACCACCTTGTCAACATCCCCATGCCGCGGTACCATCCCACCTGGAGCAATCATAGGATTGGTGAGGCCTCTTTTGCTCGTCGACTGGACAGTTTCCTCATTCATGAATCCTTAACCAGCTCTGGGCTACTTTACCGATAATGGGTGGGTTCTGGGGGTTTATCTGACCACTCCCCCATCTATTTGGAGCTGGCCCCTGCCCGTGGGAAACCTTGCAGCCCTTTAGGGGAATTTTAGGGGAATTTTGAGGTCTAAAATGGGCCTCCTAAGAAAAATGTACAACCAAAATATACTTTATAAGAACCAATAGGATTCAAGATGATGATGTCAACCGTGGGGGATGATTCACCATATTTTAAGTAAAAGGGTAAAAAGATTAAAATATAATAAAATAATAAAACTACTTTTTCAACTCGTATTTTCAACTTATATCCCAAAGTTTTAACTCAAATTTCGAGTGGGAGTACTCATTGGATGAAAAATTTAATTCCTCATCCAAAGAGTACCCATGTTGCATACTTTCGATGGATCCTGCAACACGAAAAATCTGAAAGACATGAAAACATGTGTTTGTAATCATGTTTTTCATGTATTTCTCATTTTTCATGTAGCAGGATCCATAGAAAGTATGCAACATGGGTACTCCTTGGATGAAGAATTAAATTTTTCATCCAAAAAGTACTCCTGCTCGAAATTTGAGTAAAAAATTTGGGAGATAAGTTGAAAATACGAGTTGAAAAATTAGTTTTTTCATTTTTCCCTCTAAAATTTGATGATGTAATCAAATATTATTTTATTATTTCCAGTATTATTTTATAATTTCCTTAGGAGGCCCATTTTATACCTCAAAATTCCCCTAGTGATGGTAACTGACTATTGGTCCACACACCCCCCAGACCCTGGATCCTCTCCCTCAATGACCTTCTCTGCAAGGATGTCTGAAGTCAAGAAACTGACCAAGACTTGGGCCAGGGATTAGAGGAAAAAGGATGAGGATACCCTTTGAAATGTTGAATTAGAAATTGTTGCATTAGAATCTGCCTTGATGGAAGGCCCGGCCACAGATGCCTCTATAACACAACTCACTCTCCTTGAAGCAAAAAGGTCTCAAATTCTTAAGGATCGGGAGGAAACCTGACGCCTTAGGAGAAAAGCTACATGGCTAAAAGCTGGAGAGGAAAACAATAAATTATTTAACCAATTTGAAAATGGTCAAAAAGCCATCAACACTATCTGGACATTGGAGGATGAACATGGAAATCAAGCCCAAAATTTTCATCAGTTGGCCCGCATGGGGCTGGAACACTTTCACAACCTCTGCAAGGCCCCAACCAACACCAATCTGGCTAAAATTATAAAGGTTACTGGCTTATTTCCTATATTTGTGGACCAAGAAGAAGAATAACACCTAACTCATCTTGTTACCATGCAATAACTTTAGGACACCTTGAAATGGTTCCAGAAACATAAGAGCCCTGGGCTTGATGGTTGGACTATTAAATTCTACCTAAATTTTCTTGAGATCATGGGTCAAGATATCCTCAATGTGGTCGAAGATTGTCGCACATCTTTCAAATTATATGATGCCTTCAACACCACCTTCATTTCCCTCATCCCCAAATCTGATGCTCCTAGATATTTCTTTGACTACAGACCTATCTCCCTATGTAATTGCATATACAAGATCATTGCCAAAATCATTGCTAATCGCATGAGGCCCATCCTCTATGATCACATTTCATCTGAACAATTTGATTTCCTCCACCATCTGTAGATTCATGAGGCCATAGGCATAGCCCAGGAGGCCCTTCAATCCATCAAATGCAAAAATCTCAAGAGTATTATTTTAAAGCTAGGCCTCGCAAAAGCCTTTGATCACTCTAATTGGCTCTACATTCGAATGATCCTCACCCATATGGGATTCCCCTACAGTTTCATCAAATGGATCATGTGTTGTATCACTAATGTATCATTCAACGTCCTCATCAATGGATCTGCCTCCTTTTTTCACTCAGAAAGAGGGCTCAGACAAGGCTTCCCCCTGTCACCACTTCTCTTTCTTCTCATCATGGAAGCATTAAGTTGATTAATCATGGATGAAAAGAATCAGGGGCATCTCCAGGACATCAAAATAGCAGAGGGTTGCACACTCATCCATATCCTCTTCGTGGATTATGTTCTCATCCTCCTTAATGGATCCATCGACGCCATCTTATCATTCTCTGCAGCCCTTGCTTCATTCAACATAGCCACAGGAATGGTCTGCAATGCTCACAAATCAACCATATCAGTATTCGGTTGCACTCCATAGGAAAGGGGACTTGCAATGAACATATTTCCATTTACCATAGTGGACCCTCTTGATGGACTTCGGTACCTTGGCTTTCAGCAAAAACCCTATGATTACCGCATTGTTGATTGGACATGGATCACTGCCAAATTGGAAAAGCGTATTTTTATTTGGCACAACAGATGGTTATCTCGGTTTGGGTGACTCACTTTGATCAAATCTGTCTTGGAAGCCCTCCCTGTATACTGGATGTCACTAGCATGGATCCCCCGAGCTATCATTCCCAGAATATAACAATTATGTTGTCGATTTATTTGGAATGGGAATCAAGAAGGTCATACTTTTGTGTGGATCAAATGGGATCGCATCGTCCTTCCAAAAAATTGGGGAGGATGGGGCATCAAGAATCTAGATATATTTTCCAAAGCACTTGCGGCAAAATTGGGATGGAAAATTATGATCTCCATAAATCTTTGGACACAGGTGGTATATATGAAATACATTCGACCCATGAACATTATTGACTGGATCAGACTCCCTCTTGGAGCTACTGGAATATATCAACCATTTGGAAGGTTGTCCTAACCTCTCTGTCGCACATCTGGAATGGTATGATATGGAGCATAAGATCTGGAAATCAAGCTCGCATTGAAATTGGCCCATGGTTAGGGAGTGGGAATGCATATATTCTCCCCCGCGAAATTATTGATCACCTATCAGGTCGTGGCATTCATTTCATATCACAGATAGCTAATCCATAGTCCTTGACACTCTATTTGCAGGGTTGGAAATCAACAGACCTCCTTGGCCTCCCTGCCCCTATGCATCACATATGGAATACTTTCACAACAGCATTATATGAAGCTCGCATTTGGATTTTCCCAGGGGAATATGAATTAATTTGGGAACTTTCTAAGTCTGGGAAATACTCTCTGAAAGATGGCTACTTGCGTATTTTCTCGGACCACTCCCCACAACAGTTTACTTGGTGGTGGAGATGCTTAAGGAAACTCAAAGCCTCGCCTCGCACCAGGATTTTTATGTGGTGCATTCTAATAAAATTTTCTCCAACCATGGATAATCTGCACAAAGGACCATACAGGGACCCTTCTGGTGCATCCTCTGTCGACACGACACGAAAACAAGTGATCATCTTTTTCTCAATTGTCACACCTCTCGGGCCTTACGGAAATCAATCCTATCTGAGCTGCATGTCAACACTGAGTGTACAGGTTTGAATATTTTTGGGGCATGGAAAAGCTGATGGCAATCAGCCTCCCCTCATAAAGCATGAAATATGCCTCTACTTATCATTCGGGGGATCTAGCTGGCCAAGAACTGCTCTATATTTCATGATCAACCTCCCTACTAGAACTCTATCACATCTCACATCATATCTACCTACAATAGCATCCATGAAGACGAGCCCCCGTGCCCTCCTCGAACCATTATTCCTGAATTCATAAATTTTGATCATCCTTGGGCATACTTCGATGGCTCGGCATAACCCCAAGGATGTGGAGGAGGTGCTATCCTCCACCTCAACCTTCAACACTCCTTCAAAATAAATATGGGATTAGGACAGGGCACTAACAACTATGTTGAGCTTATCACTCTTCGCCATCTTCTTCAGTTTGCATCAAAGCAAGATTGTAATCATTTAAAAATATTTGGAGATTCTAAAATAATCATCAATTGGTTCAATAAATCATCTACATGTCATGTGCACACACTACGGAGTATCTTTGGCTTCTGAAAGTGCAATTTTTATCCATTTCCTGTTCTCATATTTATAGGGAGTGCAACAAAATTTCTGACAGATTATCCAAGGAGGCAATAGTCCAACATTGGGGGCTATGGAACATAGAAGAATAGAGGGACGAACAACATTATAATTATTATCATCGCCCTTTCATCGATCAACCAAACATCTGACAAAGGGATACATGCACAACTTTTACAGATTTTGATGGAACAATAAGACCGGTTTTAAATTATTGTATTTATTGTATATATACTGATTGCTATATTTGTACACCCCTTGGGTGATTTTTTATGGAATAGTATGGTGTGACCGTGGTCACAAAGAATGCATATGCATATGCATCTACATCATGTAATTTTCACATATAATGAAAGTTATGATTTTTTCTTGGGAAAAAGAAAGGACGGGGTATGTGCAGGAGAATCGGGAATATTACAATGTTTCGTTGTACAAATATTTTGTTGTACAAATAGTTTTTTGTGTGGAGTATGAAGTATGTGCGGGGGAGAAATTGCATAGAGATTTGATTTTAGAGCTATGAGCGGAGAATATTATTATGTTTCATTATGCAAATATTTCACTGTGCGGAGTACAAAGTATGTGCAGAGGAGTAATTATGGAGAGATTTTCTTTCATAACTATGAATCTTTGTAGAGGACAAGGTTTTTGTGGGTGAATAGAATGATTAAAGTTGTTAATTTTCATTGTGTAGTGTTTTTAATATGGGTTCGTGCAGGAGAATGGGTGGCGCATAATGGAATTTTGTAATTTTGCCTCTTTTCCATTTGTAGTAATGCAGAAGCACTTATGCTTAGCTAGTTTCATACTCAATAATGCTCTCCAAATATGCATTTACAATTGACTATTGTATTTTTTATGACTTACGATATAAGATATAATATGGGTTTCCCACAATAAAAAACTTTGTATAATAAAACATGTTTCTATATTCAGTAGGACTTATTTAAATACTTATTTTCTTAAAGTAAATAAACCATATATGTTGATACACATGTTACTTACAAAAAATGGTTTACACTTGAGCATTGGAAAATGAAATATGGAGGATTATTGTGTGGAGTACGAAGTATGTGCGGGAGAGAAATTTTTTAGAGCTTTGATTTTAGATTAGGTTGGGGTTTGTATGGTATATTTCATTGTGTAGAGCATTTATTCGACTGGGGCATTTTCCATAGAACGTGAGGTGAAATTAAAAATGAATGTTGAATTACTCATGTTAAACTGTTATAATTATTATGTTTCATTGTGTGTATCTTTTACTATTTGGAAGATGGGGTATGTCTATCAATTTTACGAACAAATCTAATACTTTTACACATTTCTTGATTGTATATCGTATGATTGTTTACGAAGGATGATGTATGTGTAGGAGAGCACAAAGATTTTACTATGAAAAGTATGAAGTATGTGTTTTGGGGGGGAGGGGGAGGGGGCATTGCATAGAGCTTTGATTTTAGAGCATTTGTGCGAGTGAAAGGGTGGTGCATAAGACAATTTTCTATTTCTGTCTCTTTTCAATGGTTTAGAAATACTCATTTACAATTGACTACTGTAACTTTTATAACTTAAAATATAATATTTAATATGGTTTTATCACAAGGAATATGTTTCTATCTTCTGTACGATTTATTTAAATACTTATTTTATTTAAGTAAACAAATGATATAGGTGTATAAGAATATTACTTATGAAAAATGGTTTACACTTGAGCATTGCAAAATGAAAGATGGAGTTTTTGATAGCGTTTTGAATTGCGTGAGTGCTCTGAAAGTGTGTTGTTGCTGTGAACGTAATATTTAATTATGCAAAGCCTTTATTGTGATGAGATTCATATTGGAAACTTTATTCGTTAGGGATGAAATTAGGACATGGTTTTTCTGGGAGAATGGGGGTGCATATTGAAATTAATGCTAATCTATTATTCTTTCTGTGGAGATTTAACTATGCGAAAGATGGGATATGTATGTCGATTTATAGAAATACAGATAAATGTGATGCATGGAAATTAATTTTTATTTTCATATTCAGTCACAACACAAAAATTCAAAGAAATATTAGAATTTTTCACTATTGGGTTATAGAAGCTATTCTAAAATGATTTTCTTTATTAACAAGGAAAAAAAACTAACAACTGTGTAAATTAATCCATATTTTCGATATCCGAAGCGACTTCGGTTTCATTAACTTCTGCCTCGAGATGAGAAGGGGGGGAACATTGGTCAATGACCCTAATATCATCATCTTGTTGAAAAGTGTAACTAGGATCGGTCTTCATATTGACTGTGTAATTATGTATTTATGTAGAGAAGAAGACAAAGATAATAAAATGTATTTTTGTTGTACTTGATTCATGGGTTTCATGAGCAATATTTTATTATAATTCAATAGAATTTTTCTTGATATCTATTACAATTGTCTCCTAGTCATAATATAATCAACTGTCATGTATATTAAATAGCTAGAGAATCCTCCAAGACCTTGCTATAAAACTATGGAAGAATTTCTTAAAGAAAACCCACATTCAACACTGGAAGATAAGCTTATTGATGCTGTAATTGATCCAAGTGGATATTGGTGGCCACCCACCTATTCCACTTGGGGCCCCACCATTGTCTCTTTCAGTTTTTCAGTTTCGGCACAACTTACTATTTTTAGCATTTTTTTGGGTCCTGAATTTCCGGAGCCATTTTGAGGCCCTAAACGGAGATCGTATGTCGTTGTGCCTCCCTAGGTTGGGACACGACCACCAAATTCAAATGTATTTTGGCGCTTCATCTCCTAGGGTTAGGTTTTTGGGATGTTTAGGGTTCTCCATTGTTTCTCAATAACAAATAGGCCCTCGAGCCTCATTGTAATGCAGTTCAGAGGCCTGTAGCCGCCACATCTCTCCTCAGAGATAGCTACCAGTGCCCTAGATAGTTTTATTTCCATTCTGTCTGTAAGCAAATTTCAGTTCTTTGATATTAATGAAATGAAGTGTTATTTCCGCTGCATCTCTGTATTTATGGTTATGTGTTTATTCTGTTGCGTTCCTGCATAAATCCGGATCAGTGGTATCAGAGCGGTCTGCTTTTTCTCGATCCTTGTTTGCATGTCCCCAACGAGGTCGGGGTATAAGGAGCTAGGGCTTGATCTGGTGGAACCTTTGCAAGATCAGCCTCGCAAACCTCGACGGACGCCCATGGGGGACGAAAAGAAAGATGAGGGAGCAGGAGATCCTATCAAAATATTGCTCGAGGAGGCCCTCGAAAAAAAAGGAACGCGATGATGGATAACTTTGCTCAGATCCTTCAACGGCTACCCACCGGCGGCGCATCTGCATCCAGCAGCCACTCTGGAGGCGTGACTCCTTTTAAGGTACAAGTAAATTTTGACATTCCCATATTTGAGGGTCAAATAGACGCAGATTCCGTAGATAGATGGTTGAATCTATTAGAAGGATATTTCAGTTCATGACTTTTCCGACCGAGAGAATATTATTTTTGCACTCCTCAAAGCTACCCCCCATGTTAAGGGCTGGTGGGAAACCTACTGTGAGAAAAAGGATGAGACAGAACCCTCTCTGTTCTCAGTCATACCCACATGGAATTCTTTTCGAGATGCCATCAAGGAACAATACTATCCCATGGGGAGCTATGAGGACAAGTACATACAATGGACCATGCTGCAGCAACAAAGGGATCAAGATGTGCATGAGCTGACGAATATGTTCCATACCCTGCGTAAAAAGTTGGGTATCAAGGATTCAGAGAAACATTTGGTGCTAAAGTATCGTGTTTTTACCTTTGGGACCACATTAGGAGGAAATGGAGTTCCTCGACATCTCCTCACTTGGTACGGTATACTGGTATGCTGCCAAGATTGAGCAGAAATTCAAACAGAAGAAGCGATACTTTGGATCTGCGAATCAAAAGCAAGGGAAAGGTGCCCCCAAACTGCAAACAAAAGGAAAAATCCAAGGCATGGCGGCCCAAGACAACTTGCCAAAGCCACAAGAAAAGAACAACACTGCAAAGCCAAAGAAGGACATGGGAAAGTGGTGTGAGTTCCATAAGAGCTCCACTCACAACACAAATGAGTGTCGATCCAAGCAGTCGCTGGTGGCCAAGATGAGGGCTTCTGAATCAGATGCATGCTCTGACTCTGAATCAGAACCTGACAAGGGGAATGACAAAGGGAAGCAGATTATTGATGCTTTGCCCAATGCCATTGTTGCCACTACGAAGATCTAGAAGGCGGAACCAGAAGATCCAGAGGAGGTAGAGCATCTCTTCCACTCCCAGATGTGGGTAAAGGGTTTCTCGCTATAGTTCATTGTCGAAAATGGGAGCCAAAAGAACCTCATTTTAGCAGATATCGTGAAGCGGTTGGGCTTTCCGACCACAACGCACCCAAAACCATAGACCATCGGGTGGCTTCACCAAGGATGAGATCTTTGCATCAGCCAGTAGTGCTGCCTTCCCTATAGCATCAAGCCCTTCATAGATGAGGTATTGTGTGACATTACTCCTATTGATGTTTCTGATGTATTATTAGGCAAAACATACTTGTGGAAGCGACATGATGTGTATGAGTCCCGACCTCACTCTGTTATTGTGACTTTGGGAAATAATTTGTATAGGATTCCAGAGGTACCACCACCTCCCACTATCTCTTTGGTTACTGCAAAAAAATGTAGTAAGCTCATTTCCCAAACCATGAAATTTGTTTTCTTGATGATACACCCCTAGGGCAAGAAGAAGATTGTGGCCACAAACACCAAACATGGCTCCTCTGCACGACAAAAAGAAATGGACAAGGTTGTGGAGGAGTACGGGGACATCTTCACCTCACCCACAGGGGTGCCTCTACACTGTCAGGTAAAGCACCCCATTGACCTCACCCCAGGTGCGCCGCTACCCAATGGACCGATCTATAGGTGATCTGTTCTGGAGAATGATGAAATCAAGAGGCAGATTCAGGAGCTTCTGCAGAAAGGTCACATCCGGCCAAGTTCATCGCCCTGTGGGAGCCATGGAAAATTTTAGGGGCTAATATTCGCAAGTGGGCTATTTTTTCATGGTTTTTCCAAAAAAAATATTCGCCAATTTCCATTTTTTTATAAAAGTGATTTGCCCAAATTTTACAATATAAAATTATTTTACCTTAAAAATTGCTAACATTATATAGACGATATATATAGTATCATTATAAATTTGAATAATTTTACAAATACATCAAGAAAAAATTTAAATTTTTCATATTAGGGACTAGTGAGATTCACCAATTTTTTAAACTTCAAAATAATTTTCCATCCTTAAAATTTTCCCTGGTGGGAGCTTGATCGTGTTGGTACACAAGAAGGATGGGACTTGGAGACTTTGTATTGACTATCGGACGCTGAAAAAGATCAATGTCCAGAATAGGTACTCGATCCCACGGATCGATGACCTTCTGGACCAACTCAAAGGGGAAAAATATTTCAGCAAGATCGAATTGAAGTCTGGGTATCACCAGGTACCAATCGAATCCTTTGATGTGTGGAAGACTACCTTCAAAGCCAAGGAGGGCATTTTCGAATGGCTCGTCATGCCTTTCGGGTTGACGAATGCTCCTGCAACCTTCATGAGGTTGATGGATGAAATCTTGCGTCCATTCACCAAATAATTTGTAGTGGTGTACTTGGATGACATTCTGATCTTCAGCAAAACTTGGGAAGAGCACCTCCACCACATCCGAGAAGTCCTCCAAACACTACGGAAACACAAGTTGTGTGCCAATTTGGAGAAGTGAACTTTTGGCATGACCCAGGTTCAATATCTGGGATACATTATTGATGAAAGGGGGGTGCATGTGGATCCAGCCAAGATCCAAGTCATTCAGGATTGGCCAACCCCAACCACTCTAATAGAGCTTCGCATCTTTCTGGGTCTTGCTAATTTCTACCGTAGGTTCATGTTGCAATTCTCTCATATCACTTGGCCCTTGAGTCAAGTCACCAAGGGAGGAGCAAAAGCAAAATTGTTTTGTTCGGAATCTCAACAGAAGGCATTCGTAGAATTGAAACATCGCCTTTATTCTGCCCTAGTGCTCACATTACCATACTTGCAACAACCATTTTAGATCAAGAAAGATGCCTCTGACTATGCTATTGGGGTAGTTCTTACTCAACAAGGGAATCTAGTGGCATATCACAGTGAGACATTGTCTGACATAGTTCGCAAGTATCCCACTTATGACAAAGAAATGTATTCCATTGTGTAGGCATGTTGACAATGGAAGCATTACATTTTGGGGAAGGAAACAATCATCCACATAGACCACCAACCCCTGCAGTTCATACAGACACAAGGGAAGTTGTAGAACGATCGCCCTCAGAAGTGGTCCACATATCTGCAACAATTTCATTTGAACATCAAGTACAAGAAGGGTAGCACCAATAATGTTGCCGACTGCCTCAACTGACCACCGATCGTGGCCATAACCACAGTTCTCAACTCTTGTGGGCATGAGACTTCTGATTGGCTGCTTCTCTACAAGAATGATCCATAATTTAGCCACACATACAAGGCACTCTTGGGGGGTACGCAAGTTCCAAAATTTCATCTCCAAGATGCACTATTATGTCACATGGGACACATTTGTGTTCCTTCAAGTGAGTGTGCCAAGATGATATGGGAAGCGCAGTACAGTCGAGTCACTGGGAATTTTGGGGTCGAGAAAATAGTGGCAGTACTATAGAAGTATTTCTATTGGCTGAACCTTCGACAAGATGTTAGGAAGTACATCAGATCCCACACTTCTTGCACCATTGACAAACCAACCATTAAGAAGCAAGGGCTCTATACTCCGCTACCTACTCCTAGTCGACCTTGGGAATCCATCTCCACGGATTACATGTTAGTCATCCCTTCTACTAAGCATGGAAACAATTGTATTCCCATGGTCATCGACAAATTCTCGAAGATGGCCATTATGGCAGCCTGCAAGAAGAATATCACAGCAGAAGCCACTACTAAACTCTTTTTTGAACGAGTGTGGGTTCACTTTGGGATCCCACAGTCTATCATATCAGATCGCGATAGTAGGTTCCTCAACACATTTTGGTCCAGCCTCTGGTCAATTTTGGACACCAAGCTCACCAAGTCCACAACTTTCCATCCCTAAACTGATGGCCAGACAGAGGTCATCAACAAGATGATTGTACACATTCTGCGCATGTACAATTCAAAGCATCCATGCACATGGGATGAGAGCCTCCCCTATGTACAACACAGTTATAACCAGGCTCTCCATAGCTCAACCGGCCACAACCCCTTTCAGGTGGGCTTGGGATTCCAACCACTATGTCCCATTGACGTAGCCATGCCATTTGCGGCTACTATGGCCGATTCGGCTCATGTACAGTCTGAAGTTGACAAAGCAAACAACTTCATCGAGCGCATTCATCACATCTGTCAATAGGTTCATGACATATTGGATAGAGCCAATGCTAAGTACAAGCAACGACATGATCAACATCGGGTGCCACACAACTTGCAGGTGGGCGACAAAGTGTGGCTACATTTGCAGAAGGAGCGTCTCACTGGACCCCATCGCAAGCTTTGCCCGCTCCGATATGGGTCGTACACCATCACTAAGGTTGTAGGGAACAATGCCTTCGAGCTTAGTATTTCACCATTCCTTGGTCTGCACCCAGTATTCAATGTAGACCACCTTTGTCCCTACTTCCCACCTCTATTAGACACCTCTGACATTGCAGAAGAACTCACACCAAAAGCGTTAAACCCAGTTTGCTTGGAACAGGCCACCAAATTTTTTATCATGGACAAGCAAATCAAGAACACTCGCCAACAGAAGATCCAACTGTATCGTGTTGTCAAAGTTGGCCAACTCCTGCACCAAGGCAAGTGGTTCACCAGGGACCAAGTTCAGCCGAAGTTTCCTCATCTCATGGAGGAACTCAACGAAATGGGGACCATTGCTTCCTAAGGGGGGAGGAATGATCCAGGTGGATATTGGTGGCCACCCGCCTATTCCACTTGGGGCCCCACCATTGTCTCTTTCAGTTTTTCAGTTTCGGCACAATTTACTATTTTTAACATTTTTTCGGGTCCTGAACTTTCGGAGCCATTTTGAGGCCCTAAACGGAGATCGTATGCCAAATTTACGTCCCCGGGAAGTTGAAACACCAATTTACCCAAACGGGGCCCATAGTTTTGGCACTTCATCTCCTAGGGTTAGGTTTTTGGATGTTTAGAGTTATCCATTGTTTCTCAATAATAAATAGGCCATTGAGCCTCATTATAACACAGTTTAGAGGTCTGTAGCCGCCACATCTCTTCTTAGATATTTGCTACCAGCACCCTAGCTAGTTTATTTCCATTCTGTTTGTAAGCAAATTTCAGTTCTTTGATGTTAATGAAATGAAGTGTTATTTCCGCTGCATCTTTGTATTTATGGTTATATGTGTATTCTGTTGTGTTCCTACATAAATCCAGATCAGTAATGGAGTGGGCCTTTAATTACTGATGAATTCGGCTTAATTACAGTGGTGAAGTCGACCTAAAATATTGTTGTAGGTTTGGCCTAAAAGCAGAATCAGAGCAATATATATTGAAGAGTATGCGAATCATTACGACACCAAGGTTTTGTGGATTGCTCTGAAATAACAATGTGGATAAGCAGGGACCTATAGACTTATTTCTGATAGAA
Source organism: Pinus albicaulis (assembly GCA_034641835.2). Taxonomy (NCBI): domain Eukaryota; kingdom Viridiplantae; phylum Streptophyta; class Pinopsida; order Pinales; family Pinaceae; genus Pinus; species Pinus albicaulis. The sequence continues at coordinate 550,380,124 of CM076571.1, forward strand.
ACATAGTGACGAATTTTGGAGTAAATACGTATTGAAGTAGTGGGTGCGAAAATGTCTTGTGAAGCATACTGAAAAAGCATATGCAGATTAATATAAGATGTTGCAGTCTAGTCTGAGATTAAGTGTGGAAGTCCAAGGACATGAGAATAGTGCGGATTGAGGTGTGGATATCACAACATGGTAAGGTCTATATGCAAATTCAAGGCTACAATTATGTTTGTATATCCAAATTTAAGACAACAGTAATATCATATATTGTGATATGTATTGCAAAGTTAATAGCTTGAATTTTAATGTATTTCATATTGAAAATAGAAAGTGAGAGAATAGAAGGAAGGTAAATTTGAGATTTACCTTCTTATCTTCAGTGCTCAAAAGATAGTAATATATATTAAGGAAGAAGTATTGGTTTGATAAATGAATAATCAAGGAAGATATAATTAGAGATTGATTTCTCCAATTTTGGTACAGATCAATGCAAGTTGGTGCAGAAATGAATGATCAGCGTTGGAGGAAGATAAAGAATAAGGGACAAGGTCTTGGAAGAATTCATAGGTCAAGGGTCTAAGTATTGGTCATTGTAATTTTCATTTGAATATATATAAGAATAATTCCTTACAATTTTTCCTCTCCAAGAGGGAGAGGTTTTGTCCTGGCTCGAAGAGCCTAACTTTGTGTCTTTTGTATTTTGATAATTGACTTGATGAAAGTCTAAATAAGCTAAAGAAGAGAAGACATAAGTAACTAAAGTAAGCTCACAAGTAATTAACAAGAATATAATTTGAATTAATCAACAACCCTTTAAATTTTCAACATGGTATCAGAGCCAAGGTGCTGAACGCAAGGGCTACTTGACAAGAAGACACTCCAGGAAGCAAAGATCAAAGTTTGAGTGAAAAGAAAAATCAGTTTGCAAGGAATAATCTCAAACTATTTTAAAGAAAGATATTCATTTCATTCAAAGAATCAAATCATCAAGAAAATAATATTTTTCATCAAATATTTATATATTCAAAAACATTGTTGGAAGAAACATCACCTTTTAAAGATATCCTTTATCACCAAGGATCCAAGAACACCTACATTGGAGATTTCAATCTTAGAAGAAGCTCTTGACTTCATCTTCATCATCATCAAGGAAGCTGCAACTCGCCCTACTCAAGTAAGTATCTATGACCTTACTTAAATCTGTCAAGATGACTTATATTGTAAAGAGAAAAACAAATTGGTTGGGTCTTCAAACTTTAGTGCATGGAAGAATAGGACATATTTGAATTTAATTGAATACAAAGTTATGGACCATGAGATATACAATTAAACCATCAGAAGAGTCTTCAACTCGTTCCAAGTGAAGATGGGATGAGGTGTGCTCATAGAATCCATTAAGGACTCACTTGTTGAGATTGCAACAAGATGATGAGTTTAGTGAAAAGAGTCGCCTTCACTAAGTGGGCCCGCAGGCTATTTTTGGCGCAAGTCTATTTCTAGAATATGTCTATTTTTAGACATGTCGATCATATTCTATGAGATGCAGGATGTTATTTGTGGATGGTTGGTCAAGTTGGAAAAATAGATGGAATTCTATTTTTAGACATATTGGGCGGAATCTATTTTTAGATTTCCAGTCTAAAAATAGATATGTCGAATATTATTAGCTCTTAATAATATTTGGACTATAAACATTATCTTATTCTATTGGAGCACTTCAGTTAAGTGCACAGATGTGGCACAGGAGCTGACAGAAGGAATTATGCTATTCCTGAGGGTTAAGTGGAGCTATTGCATGGATACTTCAGTTAGAACTCATGTGACAGAGTTTGGTGGAGTTGATTGAGGGAGTTAATGGAGTTGTGTTCAGTTTAACTAATCTAAACATAGTTGAGCTAGTTGTATTTAGTCTAACTGATTAATACACTAGTGAAGAGTGGTGTGAATTAATTATTAATTAATTCACTAATTATAAACTCATTAATCAACTAAAAAATACATCGGTTAACTTTAGTGCATGGACAGTTTTAGTGGAGACCAGTGGATGATGAAAAGCGATTATGTGATTATCGGTTATGACTATAATGGTGCATGAATTTGCACCACACATTGTGGAGGTGCGATGAGGTTACGCGATTACGCATACCAGGTGGTTCGAGTTCATTCGAGAGCTAATATTCAACGGGGGATTGTACGGTAGAGCGAGCTGACATAGATTGAAGAATTGGAGCATGTGTTTTGCTCAGATGGGTATTTGGTGTTGTAGCAATTGGAGATTGTACTGAGAGCTTTGTGAGGAGCTTTGTATAATGATTGTTACATGATCTCTATGACATATAATATATATATAGTTGGGGGTTTTCAGCTTTAAGCTTTCCCATAAAATACTGTGTTCATATGTGTGATTGTTTATGGTTTTAATGTGCGCATGCGATTGTTTTTATTTCCGCAATTAATGATCAATGGTAGAAGAGATTTTGTATTGTACATGAAGTTAAAATAGTGTGTGATCAGGAGAATCTCGTTGAATAACATATCAGTTATTCAAATTTCTACATGGTATTGAAGCGATATTGATCATTGGAGCAATTGCAAAACATTGAAGTAGTTGAGTTTTGAGCTGGTGGAATTCGAATTTGCAGCAATGTTTTCTTGGTGTCGAAGTTGAGATGTATTTCAACGGATTGCGATTGGAGTATGCCCTTGAGGGAAGCTAAAATTATATTGCATGGAAGGATAGGATGGAGGCGGTGCTGGATGACAATGGGTGTAAGGAGTTCATAGATGCAAAAATTCCAAAACCTGCTTCTGGCGATGCTGCCGCACTTGATGCATGGCAAAAGAAGATAGAAAAGTGTCAAAGAATTCTGATGGAAGGTGTAAAGGATCAAATAGTGTCCAACCTTCATGGTAAGGCTTCTCCATTCTTGATGTGGAAAGCATTGACAGACTTATTCCAAAGCAAGAGTGACCAAAGGAAGTTGGCGCTCAAGGATAAACTCAGGAACATAAAAATGGAGAAAGGAAACAGTATGCTCAAGTACCTCACGAAGTTCATCCAATGCAGGGATGAGCTGGGAAGTGTGGGGGTGACTTTAGATGACAAGGACTTGGTGAGCTTGGCTCTCCTTGGGCTTCCAAAGAGTTGGCATTCCTATAAGGAATTTGTCAATGGTCGGGAGAAATTGCCAGGATGGGAGCGACTTTGGTCGGATCTTGTGTAAGAGGAGATAAGGCGAAGTACCAGGGATGGATGTTCATCAAAGAACTCAGATGAAGAAAATTGCACTTACAATTTTACTTAAAAACAGAAGAGGAGAAGAGAAGATAATTCTTCTCAAATCTGGGTGCGTGAAGCAAACCAAGACATATCAGGGTAATGCTTTCAGCATGCCAACACCGACATTATGCTAATTGTCCACGAGAGAAGAAGAACAATGACAAATTCTTTGAGATCTGAAATTTGGAGAGACATAACCTGCGATTTAGTGGACCTCTTCATGATCGCATGTGGTCTCAAATGGTGGTTGAGTGGTTTCTTGATAGTGGTAAATCTTTCATATGACCGGAGAGAAAGGTACAATTTCTTGATCTGGATGGAAAAGATCTTCGGCGAGTGCACATCGAGATGGGCGATGATGGTAGAGTGTTACGATCGGTATCGATACCATTTCCTTTGAGAGGGAGTCTGGTAAACCCTTTGTATTGAAGGAAGTTATGCGTGTTCCAAGATTGAAGAAGAATCTTATCTCTATGGCGATGTTAGAAGACAAGGGATATGATGTTGTCTTTAGTGTAGTAAGGCGACTGGTGAAACCCAGAGGATAGCAGTTCGAGTTAAGAACCTTTATCAGTTGCAGGTAGATGGCTGCGCAGCAATGGTAGGCAAGGCAAAAGGAGTGGTGAGCCAGGATGATGGCGAGCTGTGGCACAGGAGATTGGGCCACCTTCACCATGGAGCTTTGAAAATTTTGCAGCATATTTCTACCGGGCTTCCCAAAGGTACACTTGCGCAATCAGATCAGTGCAAGGGATGTACTTTGGGAAAATTTGTGAAAGCCACCTTTCACGAGAAGGATAGTCGCGCCACGATGATCCTTGAGAGAATTCACACAGATGTGTGTGGACCTTTCTCAGTAGCTTCGATAGCAAAGCACATGTACTATGTGATATTTGTTGATGATTTTTCTCGAAAGTGTTGGATCTTCTTCATGCAGAAGAAGAGCAAGACATACTCAAAGTTCTGTGAGTTCAAGGCACTGGTTGAGAAAGAATCGGGGAAGCAGTGAAGGCTCTTAGGAGCGACAATGGTGGTGAATTCATCTCTGGAAAATTCAAGGACTTTTGCAGCGCAGAAGGAATTCAAAGAGAGCTTATAGCACCTCATAACCCACAGCAGAACGGGGTTGCTGAGCGAAAGAACAGAACGATCGTGGGTGCTGCACGGGAGATGTTGCATGATCAGGGCCTACCCATTCACTTGTGGGTGGAGGCATGCAATACTGCAGTATATGTGTAGAACCATTGTCCTCACAGGATACTTGGCATGAGTACACCCGAGGAGGCGTTTTCTAGTAAGAGGCCTGATATTTCCCATTTGAGGATTTTTGGTTTACCTATTTACATTCATGTGACGAAGGATGCCAGGAAGAAGCTAGAGTCGACTGTAGAGGTTGGGATATTTGTGGGGTACACAGAAACACCCCACAAATATCGTGTGTATTTTCCAGACAGTCGGAAGACTGTTGTGCGACGGGATATCAAATTTCATGAGGAGAAAGCCATGAAGTGTTTGCTTGAGAGGGAGCCACACTTGCATGTAGATGAGGAGCTATTAGTTCCTAAGGATAAGTCTCAGGATGTGGATCAACCACAAGATGAGGTTCATGGAGTGGAAGAGACCACTCAGGCAGCGCCAACCATCAGAGGGCGAAAGCGCACTACAGAAGTTGAGCGACTGGCTCAAGATGCAGAGAAGGTTGTGGGAGCACCTACATCATGGTGCGACAGAGACAATCACCTTCTTGGTACCTTTGGATACATGGATCTTTCCAGATGGGTTTGTGTGACAGATCCATCCTCTTTCGAGGAAGCTGTGGAGGATCCCGCATGGGTAGATGCCATGGTGGAAGAGTATGATTCGATTGTCAGAAACAGTGCATGGGAGATTGTCCCAAGGCCGGAAGGGAAATTAGTGGTAGGTTCGAGATGGATCTACAAAGTGAAGCAAGCAGCTGACGGTAGTGTGGATAAGTACAAGGCAAGATTGAGGGGATCGATTATGAGGAAACCTTTGCACCTATCGCAAGGTATTCTTCCATACGGATGATCCTAGCTCTCTCAGCGCATATGGGGTGGAAAATTCATCAGATGGATGTGAAGACTGCATTCCTCAACAGGGTGATTGAGGAGGAGGTGTACATAGAGCAGCTCGAAGGTTTCGAGATATTCAACAGCGAGTCGCATGTGTGTAGGTTCAAAAGAGTGCTGTATGGGTTGAAACAAGAACCTCGTGCTTGGTACACACTAATCGACAATTACTTTACCGGACTTGGATTCTCCAAGAGTGAGGCGGATCTGAACCTATACTAGATAGTGGTGGAGGGTAAGTTGTTGATCATTGTACTTTATGTAGATGATTTAATACTGACTGGTGATGAACAGTTGATACTCTCATGCAAGGTTGATCTTGCAAAAGAGTTTGAGATGAAGGACTTGGGCCTCCTTCATTTTTCCTGGGATTGGAAATTTGGCAGCGCAGTGATGGACTATTTGTTTCTCAAGGCAAGTATGCCCGGTAGATACTGGAGAAGTTCAACATGCATGGCTGCAAGCCTGTTGATACTCCTCTTCCTGGTGGTTGGAGGAAGGAAGATGCTACATCGGCAGATGTAGTGGATGCCACTGTTTACCGACAGTTGGTGGGGTTGCTCATGTATTTGGTCAATACACGACCAGACATATGCTACGCAGTTAACCAGCTTTCACAATCTATGGTTAAGCCTACCGAGATGTTTTGGAAGGCGGGGAAGCATGTATTGAGATATCTCATAGGCACATCAGGATATGGACTTTGGTACAAACAGTTGGATGAGGTGAAGCTGTGTGGCTTCATGGATGCAGATTGGGCAGGGAGCCCAACAGACAGAAAGAGCACATTTGGAGGGATTTTCAGTATCGGGCCGACAGTAGTTTCTTGGTACAGCAAGAAGTAGATATCCATGGCACTCAGTTCAGTAGAGGGCGAGTATATGGTAGCGAGTTTGGCTGCATGCGAGGCTATATGGATGAGGAAGATCCTGGTCGGGTTGTTTGGTTCACACTTAGATCCTACTGTGATATATTGTGATAATTAGAGTTGCATCAAACTCTCGGTTAATTCGGTATTTCATGATAGATCTAAACACATTGATATCCGGTACCATCATATTAGATATTGTGTGCAGCGGAAGATCATGTTACTTTCTTATATTCCTACGGAGGATCAGGATGTTGATATCTTGACGAAGGCGCTCACCAGGAGCAAATTCGAATAGCACAGAAGCAGGATCGGGGTGGCAGATAACCCCTATATTGTTGAGAGGGAGTGTTGATATTGCAACAAGATTATGAGCTTAGTGAAAAGAGTCGCCTTCACTAAGTGGGCCCGCAGGCTATTTTTGGCGCAAGTCTATTTTTAGACTATGTCTATTTTTAGACATGTCGATCATATTCTATGAGTTGCAGGATGCTATTTGTGGATGGTTGGTCAAGTTGGAAAAATAGATGGACTTATATTTTTAGACATATTGGGAAGAATCTATTTTTAGATTGCCAGTCTAAAAATAGATATGTTGAATATTATTAGCTCTTAATAATATTTGGACTATAAACATTATCTTATTCTCTTGGAGCACTTCAGTTAAGTGCACAGATGTGGCACAACAGTTGAAAGAAGGAATTACACTATTCTTGAGGGTTAAGTGGAGCTATTGCATGAAGACTTCAGTTAGAACTCATGTGAGAGAGTTTGGTGGAGTTGATTGAGGAAGTTAATGGAGTTGTGTTCAGTTTAACTGAGTTAAACATAGTTGAGCTAGTTGTATCTAGTCTAACTGATTGATACACTAGTGTGAGTGGTGTGAAATAATTATTAATTAATTCACTAATTAATAACTCATTAATCAACTAAAGAATACATCAGTTAACTTCAGTGCATGGACAGTTTCAGTGGAGACCAGTGGAGAGGTAGGTGAAAGAGCAGTGTGATTATCAGTTGTGACTATACTGTTGCATGAGTTTGCACCACACATTGATGGAGATTCCAATGAGGATTGCACAGTGCATACCAGGTGGATTCGAGTTCATTCAGAGCCAATATTTAGCAGGGATTCTACAGTAGAGGCAGGCTAATAGGTGGCGAAGATTGGAGCATGTGTTTTGCTAGATCAGACCTGATTAGTGTGTAGCAATTGGAGATTGTATTGAGATCTTGTGAGGAGATTTTTATGATGATTGTTACATGATCTCTATGACATATAATATACAGATAATTGGGGGTTTTTAGCTTTAAGCTTTCCCTTGAAATACTGTGTTCATATGTGTGATTGTTTATGGTTTTAATGTGCGCATGCAATTGTTTTTATTTCCACAATTAATGATAAATGGTAGAAGAGATTTTGTATTTTACATGAAGTTAAAATAGTGTGTGATCAGGAGAATCTCGGTGAATAACATATCAGTTATTCAAATTTCTACATCACTCATTCCCTATGTATCAAAACTAAAGAATGCTAAAGAAATATATGAGAAACTGGAGGAGCTATTATCTGTGAGTACTCCAGGAGAAGCAATATCTTTGAGACAAGAACTATACAAAATGAAATTGTTAAGAAAAGAAGGAATCACTTCATAATTTATGAGGATTTTTGGAATACGAGACCAACTGCAGGAACTAGGAGAAGTAATGTCTGACACTGAGATGACTACAGTGGTGCTGAATGCTCTACCAGAAGAATGGGGAAACTTAACTTCAATTTTATATGGGAATAAAGAGGAAACACCATTCCATGATTTATGGTCTCTATGTAAAATAGAAGAAACAATATTGAAAGCCAAAGCTGATACAAGATCAAGGGAAGGTAATCAAGCCTTTGCATCCATATCCAGTAAGAAAGGAAGATTTGGAAAATTTGGTCCTCAGAATAAAAGAATAAATATGGACAAAGTATGATGCTTTAGATGTAATAAACTTGGGAATTATAAAAGATATTTTCCTAAATCTGAAAAGGACAAGAGGAAAAAGGAAGAAGCCCATATCAGAGATATAAGGGAACAACCTGATGAAAATAAATCTAAGAAAGAAGAAGGGAGGGATCTCTATTATGATTGAGATCATCTTCTTCTTTAAGTGATTTCTATTGGTTAGAATGATAGGAAGCAATGTATGTTAATAGCATCATGATAGAAGCATGGCAGGATCTCTTGGTGAATCAACTCCTGGAAAACCTCACTGATAATAATACTAATGGAAGGCAGTCATCAAAATAAAGGGTCATCATGGAAACAGGTGCTAACATTTTCTAATGGAATTCTCTATGAATTCACTAATTAGAAAGAAAGCATAAAGGTTTCATCAAAGAATTCTATGCTACAAAATTATGGGATTAGGATGTGATGACATATTGATGAAGTAGGTCAAGGGAATGAAGCTCCTCATTCTAATAAAATTGATACAGGATGACTCAAAGTAAAAGGTATGAGGTATATATATTTATATGCTGACATTGGATGCTATGTAATCATGTCATATGGTTGCAGACAATGAACTTTAGAAGTATGATTTCTCATGGTGCACAGACAAATTAAATCAACATAATATATCCTCATATGGAACATGAGGTGGTTGTATATGAACTAGGAATTGGAAATTGGAAGTTCACGAGAATAAACATGTGCAGAAAGAAAGAGATCATGAAGTGAAACCATGTCAAGAGGCATTTATCATCCGGAAGCCAAGAAGATGTGACTAGAATATCTCCTTGTAGGATATTTAGACCCTAATAGAAGTTTGGTAAAGAAGAAGACTTTGAGAAGGCATATCATTAGGAGATGTGTCAATCTGAATAGAGGATATCGATGCCTACAGGAAGATGTCATGGTGAAAGATCATCACTGAAGTAACTTTTGTTTTTAAAAAGGTTCACACCTATAAGCTTATTTGGATGAAGTTGTTCAGGGCTGCTAATCATGTGAAAGGATGTAAGATCCTTGGAGATGATTCAAAAGAAAGTAGCACGGAATAAAATGTGGACCAGATAAGGAAGTTTGATGAATCAATTTCTGATAGCTGACATGACTCATGGATGAAAGTGATGGAGGATCTGTGCCTTATGAAGCTAAAGTTAAATATTCCTCAAGATCAAAATCTGTGACATCGAGGGGAGGAATTATTCATGAGCAGTTGGGTGTCTCACCATTGTGCTACAGGTCCCTGGTTAAGAGGGAGCCTGATGGTAAGTTTCTTACTTGGAAGAAACTGGGTAATTCCTAAGAATGTTCTTAAGTACATTCATTGTACATGAATAAGTACATTCCCTTGTGGAATAGATCCTCCCTGGTTGAGAGGAAGAGATAGACATATCATTCTGGTCTTCACGTGAGAAGGAAAAATGGAGGATTGGGTAGTCATCTAGCATTCGATACTATTTGAGAATGTGATAGGGAATTCAAGATAAGAGTAGTCGAGGATCGATATTCTTTGAGGGCTAGCTACCCAAGAGAAGAATAGTCCAAGAAGGTCATAATTTGGGAACACTTGGGTGGAGTATGTACCTTGGAGAGACAATGACTATGGTGTCTATAAGTCGTGTGTCTCGCCAACATTGCAGCCCATTGTCTCATTTAGAGATGGGGTTGTTAGTTAAGGCCTTGCACTAGGAAAATGCTGGTTGATATGATTTTATATAGATGTGATTACCAATCCGATTATTCTTATGAGATTCTTTAGTTTGAAAGTGACCATGTACCTATATGAATACCTCCCTATTTAAGAGTGTTGAAAAGTGTAACTAGGATCGGTCTTCATATTGACTATGTAATTATGTATTTATGTAAAGAGGAAGACAAAGATAATAAAATGTATTTTTGTTGTACTTTATTCATGGGTTTCGTGAGAAAGATTTTATTATAGGTCAATAGAATTCTTCTTAATGTCTATTAAGGTTGTCTTCTCATCATAAATATAATCAAGTGTCATGTATATCAAGTAGCTAGAGAATGCTCCAAGACATTGCTATAATGTTATGGAAGAATGGCTTAAAGTCAACCCACATTCAACGCTAGAAGATAAGCTTATTGATGTTGTAATGGAGTCGGCCTATAATCAGTGATGAAGCTGGCTTAAATACATTGGTGAAGTCGGCCTACAAGATTGTTGTAGGGTCGGCCAAAAGCAGAATCAGAGCACTATATATTGAAGAGTCCATGGATCATTATGAAACCAAGGTTTTGTAGATTTCTTTGAAATAACAGTTCGGATAAGCAAGGGAATATAGAATTATCTGTGATATAAACAATGTGACAAAGTTTGGGGTAAATACATATTGAAGTAGTGGGTGCGTATCTATCTTGTGAAGCATCCTAAAGTAGCAGATGCAAATTAATATAAGGAGTTGCGGTCTAGTCTGGGATTAAGTGCGGAAGTCCAAGAACAGGGGAATAGTGTAGATTTAGGTGCGGATATCACAACGTGGTAAGGTATATATGAAAATTCAAGGCTACAGTGGTGTATGTATATCCGAAGTTAAGACAACAGTAATGTCATATACTGTGATATGTATTGCGAAGTTAATAGCTTGAAGTTTAATATATTGTATATTGAGAATGGAAAGTGAGAGAATAGAAGGAAGGTAAATCTTAGATTTACCTTCCTATATTTACTGCTAAAAAGACAGTAATATATATCAAGGAAGAAGGAGTGGTTTGATAAATGAAGAATCAAGTAAGATAAAATTAGAGATCGAGTTCTCTAATTTTGGTGTAGATCGATGCAATTTGGTGTAAAAATGAATGATCAGCATTGGAGTTAGATAAAGAAGAAGTGAAAAGGACTTGGAAGCATTCATGGGTCAAGGGTTTGAGTCTTGGTCATGGTACTTGACATTTGAAGATATATAGGAACAATTCCTTACGGGTTTTTCTCTCCAAGGGGGAGAGGTTTTTCCCTGGTTCGAAGAGCCTAACTTTGTGTCTTTTGTATTTTGATAATTGACTTGATGAAAAGTATAAATAAGCTAAAGAAGAGAAGACATAAGTAACTAAATTAAGCTCACAAGTAATTATCAAGAAGAGAATTTGAATTAATTACCATCCCTCTAAATTTTCAACACATCTTTTTCATTCATGTCCTCTTCAACATTGAAATTCTCTACTTGCACCAAGTTTTCGAGACGAAAACTCAATGTTTTGATTTTCAATTGCAATCACTCCATCTTCAATTCCAGTAATACCATTTTTTCATTTAGAAGGTCAAAATTGATCCATGCTTCAAATTTAACCATTTAAGTATGCTTTAAGACCAAATCGATGAGAAATTATAGATCATAGACTATTCTAGCTAAAAATGGTGTTGTATAACTCTACAATCGTGTTCCATAGACTTCAAATTGTGTTACAGTTACCAATGAACATGTGGAATTACAATGCTACTCGTTGGTTATATGTTTTCAGAGTCTTTCTAGTAATGTAAATAAAGCATCAAGGTAAATTTTCTTTATTTTTAGTTTCTATCTCTTCCATTAATTCCGACTTTAAGACTGCACAATATAAATGTTCATTATCCCAAGGATGTGTAGAGAATGACATATGAGCTAGAAAACAAAGGTGCATAAGGAAATTTATGCCATCGATATATAATTAATTTTACTAAGAATTTAGAATTAGTAAATTATTTTGTTTCTTTTGTGGAGCTTTCCTTATGAAAAGTGTTTAATGTGCAAAGGGTGGATAATGTATGTGAGAATAGGGGAACAAATGGAAAATTAATGACAGGTGCATCTTTTCTAGTATGTTGGCTCTGCATCATATGCCCATATTCTCAACACAAAACATTGTGATCGAGTAAGGGCTCCTGATAATAATAAGGCTTCTCTTCAGAGCACTTTGGAGCATTTAGACCATATCAAACCAGCAAACAATATAACCATTCATTTTTTCTAGATATTGCTTTGACTCTCCTTTGAATTATTAACAAGCCTTTATCTATTGCTAGTGCAATTGTTGCAGTACTTGGTTCTTTTGTTGGGTTTGTTCTATTTTCTATAGTTTTATATTTGCAACAAATTCATAGGAATTTTCATTTTTGGTAAATGATTATTGCACTCACTTTATCATTAGTACTTGTAGATCGAGATCGATACACTTATGTGTAAAAGGTACATGAAATATTTTTATTTTAATTCAAAAAGGATAACTTACATGTGGCATTTCTCAATTTTATAGAAATTGATTTGGGAATAGTGCCAGTTGTTTTATTTCAATTCAATTGTGATTATTATATAAATTATGTAAAAATTTTCGTATTCAGTGACATTGCTTACCGTCAGTTTCGCTAACTATTTGTCGTAAAAATTACATTGAAGGTGTTGCGCCGGTTAAAAATATAAATGATATAACAGTGTATCTAGATAACATTGAGGATGATTAAGACATGTTTAGGAAATAACATCATCTTCTTTGGTTCAATTAAATTTTCATTACTATTATTATAGAAATTATGGCAATTCATTTGTATTCAGATACATTTTGCATTAAATTGTTTACTGTCACTTCCCTTAGTTGTATGTTGTCAATATTGCATTGATAAATGTGTATCTTGATAATGATGAGGCTGATTAAATTGTGATTAGGAAAAAACATGGGTTTCTTTCTTTCAAATTAAATTGTCATCTCACTATGATGAGGATAAATACATGTTTCTATTTTCGAGGAGAAAAAGACATGGTCTATTGAACATTGATTGTTTTCATGACGAATGATTTAAGAAAATGCATGTGGGAACAAGTTTCCCTTTGCAAGGGGGAAAAAAACCGTGGTTGATTGAATGCTAGCTATTTTCTAAAGTAATGATATATTGCAAAAGACACTTTTTGATTTTAAATTGAGTCTAAATGGCATCTCCAATCTATGTTTGTGTTTTATCTGATATTTAGAGATGCCATTCAGGAACAATTGGAAGTCAAAGGTGTGTTCATCTATTCTTTTTCATTCTATGCAAAACCTCTATTTTTTATATATCTAGAGCTATATGCAATTGCTTTTCCGGGTATGTACTATAAATTTTCTCTACTAGTATTGGGATTCATTCTCAGTATCGTTTAGCCTTATATTTCTCATTTATTTGTATAACGACCACGTGTAACTATTTTGTGTGTGAGGAAAAAACATATGAAGTTAAATAAATATGAAATAGGGCGATACATTAGACCGAACGAGTGATGTTAAGTGAGTTATGTTGTTTAAAAATTAGTATTATGTTGAAGAAAAGTGTGCAGGAGATTTCTGCAAAGGGGAAAATGAATGCAATAGTATGGATCTTTGTCATATAAAATTTGCGTTTGTTATTCAGCATTCTGGTTCTTTGGCGTAAATCATAAATCAAAGTGTTTATGCTTTATATAGATTATGTGAAATAATAATAATAATAATAATAATAATTACAATTAAGCCCACAACGTGTAGCTCAATTGGTAATCACCTTGTTCTGAAATCATTGTAAAGAAAGAGATTCAATGTTCAATTCCCCGTGGGTTAGATAAACAAAACAAAACAAAATAAAAATAATAATAACAATTAATGTGTTAGTGTGTTTTTCTCGTGAGCTTAAGAATCACAAACCTAATCCTTTAAGTTTTATAAAGATCCTATGGCGTAATTTTAATGCGTAATGTGTTGGTAGTTACATTGGCCAGTTGTTGATCATTTTTTTTTCTTTTTTTTCATTAACGGGGGGATGCATGTTGCTATATTTCATATTATTTGTGAGGGAAGATTTTTTATGAATGGTTTTATTCTAGTTGTCAGAATCGAAACTCTGTTATGGGAATTGGGTGTTTTACTTGTTAGCATAAGAATTGTACACAATATTTGTTTTCGAACACAGACAAAATTTTTATGATATCTATATTAGGTATGTTTTGTTTCATTTGTTTTGTGACTCTATATCTCGTCCATAGAAATATTTTTATGCGAAATCAGTTGTATCTGTATAAATTTTATGTGTTTTCTTGTAAATTGTTTAGGTTTTTCTTTCCATTTAGCAATAGTTCATAGTGACATTATTATGTTTATTATTATTATTTATTTTTTTCATTGAGATGTAATTGATAAATCATCAATGAAAAAGTATATTTGAAATGTGATTGCTAAATCATGAATGAAGAAGCATTTATTTATTCTACAAAACAATGGTACAAATACAATAATAAGGAACTACAATCTATTTGGTTTGAACAATTTTTCATATAATGTGGGAGATCACGTATTTGATAATATGCAAACTCTATTACTTAGTAAAATATTAGTAATAAAATACTTTGATGAAAACTTTTTTATAAATTAATCATATGGTTCAAAATATCATAAACAAATAGATATTTGAAAAATTATTTACAATTAAAATATCATCAATAATATAAACATATACAATATTATTATCCGCATAATGAAAACTTGAAAGCTTCTTCTGCATAATGAACATCCTCCACACTTTTTCATTTCCTATAAACAAGGCTTTTGCTCATTGTTATTTCTTTTTATTAACAAATGTTGCATGTAACAAATTTCACACTTGCAATAGTGGGTCCTAGTTTTGTGTTTGCAATAGTAGGATCTAGTGAATATATATAGAATCGAAAAACTAAATTTGTGCAATTCAGTGGTGTTGAGAACATTATTGATTTAGAAGGTGTTTTTATCTTCGAAACGAATATGGCTAGCAGTAAAAGGGAAGAATGTATTTGCACCGATACCATTAATTCACTTAGTTTTGTCTATGAGAGCTTCCACTAGTTGATTACATATGAGAGTTTTGCTAATATGCGAATGGAAGAGAAAAATAGTAACAATATTTGGACTACTGGATTAGAAAATGTTTCATGCGTGCCTACAGTTTTTTATTTTAGGAACATTGTTCATTTGTGTGTGAAAAAATTTGATTTAGAAACAAGAAAAAATAGGTTTCCAACGAAGAAAATACCTTTGAATTTGAGCACATTCAAATAGATATTCAAGTTTCCAGAGCCTAATGTTAGCTTACGATTTCCAGAAGTAAATAGTATTATGATCTCAGAAGCAGGTGAATCTAATGTTATTACATATTTCCTTTTGTCGAGTCGCCAAGTTCCTTGAAATCTCTCTGTTCTAGAAATATTTTCATTTAAATAGCTATTTAGAGACTTTTGTTAGCTTTGTGCATGTGTCATGGGACGAGAAACTACAACAAGAATTTCAAAACAAATTTTCTATATGCTTTATCAGACATACAAAAAGTACTGTGTATTCGATTGGGCTGACATCATTTCCAATGAAATATATTTTCAATTAACCAATTTATCCAAGGGAAAAAGGTTCTTCATGATGGCATATCTCATAATAACTTTGATTTCAAGCAATAGATTTAGTGGTTTTCCACGTAATCCTAAATCCATTGTGAATAAAGAACTAATGCAATTCTGGTATCTTATATTATGGAATAATAACACTTCTTTTAAATTTTTCCTAATTTAATATATTTCTATGAAGAAAATCAACTACATGATAACTGGACAAGAACCTCATCGTATATCTGGACACATAGAAGTTTTCCTTTGGGGAAAAGGTATTCATTAAGAAAGAGAAAGTAATAATCTAACTCGAATATATGTGTTTCAAGGTAAGCCATTTCTATTGCCAAAAATTGTTACACAAAGGTATTTTGTTGTTGAAGTTTGTAGGAAATACCTTGACTAGCTAGATATATTTGAAAGAAAAAGGACAAAATAGTTCATTCCTTTGCCATTTACTATTGGAGAAATCAAAGTAAATTTTTTTTCCCATGTTACATATCTTGTACAAATTTTTAACTTCAGTAAAGTTGAAGCAATTAAAGATTTTTCTGAAGAGGGCTTATTTCACACACACTTGGAAAGAATTGGATACTGAAATTTGTTTGTAGAAATGATAAAATAGAGCGAATAATGTCAACATGCACCAACAAAAAAACAACGACTAATCATAAATGTTGAAGATATCATGGAAATATCAAGTATCCATATTTATGAAGATCAATTTATACATTGCATAAACGATAACTATGAAAATCAAGGGCTAATCATAGATGTTAAACAAATCATCCATGAATTAGGAATTAGTACTTTTGTAGAGGAATCTGTATAATAGACAAACGATATTGATGTGAGTTCATCATCACGTGAAAACATGACAAAAGATGTTATAAATACGAAACTGATTTATGACAAGCTATTAGATAACGTGAAACACAAAAAACCTTATCAAAGTTTTATTTCAAAAGAAGTGTATGTTGTCGAATCAAACAATTTCATAAGTTCTATGAGAACAATGAATGTTGATGAAACTATAAATGAAGAAGTTGATAGTGTTAAGCTACCTAATTGGATTAGTGATTTTTTTTTTGAAAATAAAGAAATAATAGCACAAATTTCCAATGAATCTATTACTTTTTATGATGGTTTCATCAAATTGCGAAATGAAAAATATGAAAGTAGTACTAAAAAAATGAAGATTGAGAAGATAAATCTTCACAACAATAACATTTTAGAAAAAACATAAATGTAGGTTGATTTGTGTGGAGCTATAATCACATTGCTCATGGAGTTGCATCAACTTACTGGTAACATGTTTGGAGAGTCTCTTTGTCAATGGGAAGCAAAAAAATTAAAATTAAAAACAAGAAAAAATGACCAAGAATATCCTATAGATCTGGTTCCTTTGTTTATGACTTCATTAGAAATATAAACAACAGTTCTCGTAGTTACTGTTCGCATCACATTGTATAGATTTTATAAATCTATCAGTTTATTCATATTAATGTGGGGTGATTTCATTGAACATTGACATGCTAAAGATTGAACTCGGACATACTCTTCATAATAAAATTTAGTATTTATTTAATTTATAAATTTGTTTACAAAAATATTTCGTAAAATCATATTATTATTTAAAGGTCCAAGCGTTTCAAACTACTCAGTGTAGTTCATCATCAAGAAATTAAAAAAATTATTTTATTTTATTTTATTTCATTAATATTGTATAAACAATATTTTTAAAATTATAAAAAATAATTAACATTATATAGAAATTATAGAAATATTTTATTAAGAGGCATAATTATTGATAATTAAAATTAAAATATATATTAAAAAAATGAAATTATTACTAATGAATATAATATATTCTCAAAGTATTAACTAGAAATTAGTTAAATTAGTATAACCATATAAGTTAAAGGGTTGGTGGGTATCAATACATAATAAGTGTCAAAATACTTCATTTTACCTCCTAAATTGTAAAAAAAGAAGAAGATAAAAATTAACTACATCACAACTATATATGTATATATATACTATGAAAGAGTAGTAGCAATATTTATAAATCGTGCCCGAACACGTGAAAAAGACAGGAGAATACATCAAGATTTTGAGCTTGATTCAGGTTATTGATAATACAATTTTCCCATCCCTTTTCAGAGTGATTTTTCCCAACATACCAAAAACGTGTCCCTTGGTTAACAACATATGACTATAAACTTTGTAGAACTGCTTTAACATATATATCCATGTGTTATTTTCCATCAAAAAATAAAATGTAGACTAATAGATGTAACATACTACTACTCCATCGCACCAGGGTTATTGAGATCCAGTCCCATGTGCTCATTATCCTCCAAAATTTCCAAATAGGAGAGCCCATCACCTTATCCTCTCCCCCCTATCAGTCGTTCTACTGATCTAAGTACTTTGCCCTTACCACCTACGTCCACCATAAGCCTGGCTTCGTAATCATGCTCCAATAAAGCTTGACTCCCAATGCCATGTTTTCCATCCCAAGGTCCCTTATTCCCAATCCACCATGTGGTTTAGGATATCTAACCATTTTCCAATTGACCAAATGGTATTGTTTAGTTTCTACTTTCCCTCCCTCCCACAAGAATTTCCTTATATACATCCCCAATTGGTGTAATATCAACTTGGGGGATTGTAGTGCAAAAAAATGATACAAAGAGATGGTCATCGGGACATATTTCACTAGGATTGTACCTACCCACATTATTTAGCCATATCCCTCCCCAATTTACTATTTTTTTTTTAATTTTGTCCAGAACTCTTTTCCAGGCTTGAAGAGCAGCCTTGCTTAGGAATATATGGAATCCTAAGTAATTAAAGTTTTTCTAGTCTCTCTCTCCTTTGAACCCCATGATTTCTTCAATTTTTTTCTCTTTCTGGATGGATGTGTTCCATCTGTAAATGAGGCTCTTGCTATCATTGATGGAACCTCTCAAATCACTGAGGAATCTATGTAAGTTTCTTTTGAAGCATCTGACAACTACAGTTGAGGCTCCTCCCAGAAAGATAATGTCATAAAAAAACTGGCCATGGTCAATACTTCTTATTCCTTCTTTATATTTGATTCGTAGAAGGTAGAGAGATGTTATTTTTTTTTTACAGTCTCCAACTTAGAGCCTCAGCCATAATGATATATAAAAAGGGTGAGAGAGGAAAACCTTGTCGAAGTCCACTAGAAGCTTTGAAGAAGGTTTTCACCCAACCATTAAAAACGGAGAAATCCAAGGGGAAGATATGCATAACCCAATCCATCTGATATATTTCATCTATCCCCATTTTCTTAAGAATATTCAATAGGAAACCATGTCTAACTCTGTCAAAAGCGATAGCCATTTCTAACTTAATAATAATACCTTCATCACCCCTTCTCCAACTCGAGTCAATGGCCTCTTGGATTAGAATAATTTTTTCAAAGATTTGCCAACTCAACACAAACCCCCCTTAATTATCTAAGATCATTGAAGGAAATAAAGGTTTCAACCTTTAGGCCAGTATCTTTGAAATTTTTTTGTAAGAGATATTGCAAAGGGATATCGGATGGAATCTAGAGAAGGAAGAGGGTTTCGTTTATTTAGGGATTAGATCAGCTAGGAAGGAAGTGTTGATGGTCAGAGGCTCAATATTAAACTCAAAAATTAAAGTTCTAAAAAATTCTCCAAATGAGAACAACAACTAAGAGCTTGTCGCTAGAAATCTGACACAATTCGTTTCATCAAAAACTGACTCCGGATGAGGAAGTTATGACCTGCTGTTCATTTTCCTAAACAACTAAAAAAATTGCAGAATAGTGACAGGTTGATGACATGGCAGCCTAGTCAGCACTCCAAGTATATTCATAGAATATTCTCCAGTTTTTTCCCAATGACACTGTGACAAGTGTCACAACAAGATTCGCCTGTGAACTTTGGAGGTGATTTTTTTTTTACAGTTTATCCTAAGGTTGAATGAGAATTTTTTTAAAAGTTTGGAATAGTCCAACTAGAGCTGGACACATGGTGCAGCTAGGGGCCGCCATGTGCCCCCTCTAGTGGACCCATCCAAACCTTGGATTAAAACATAGGTCAAAGAATTTCATATTATCAAATTCTGAATTATTTTTATAAACCATGGGAGGCACATATATTAATTCAGGCAATGTATTATTTTATAACCAAAATCTTAACCAATGGATAGGCGAACATATTATTTGGGCGAATATATTTCATTAACCAAAGTTTCAAACTTTGGGTTGGACGAATGTATGGTGGAGACAAACTCTTGTGCCAGGGTTGGGGTCGAACCCACGACCTACCCCTCATAATCGAAGTGCCTTACCACTTGGTCTGTCTGTTGGGTATTAACCATATAAGATCACAACATATATTTGTTGTTTCCATAATCTGATGGAGGGGTTTGGAGGGGTCCAGCCCCGCGGGCTAGCCCCCTCCCAATATGACTATGCTGCAAAGACCGAGGGCGAATCAAAATACAACGCGTAAATTTAAACTCCTAATCATGGGATTATCCCACTAAGCTGAGGTTAATGCTAATTAAACTGGCTTATGAAAACGTGTTTAAAGTGCAGTTAGATGATTTTATCCACAATATAGTGTGGTATTATTTCTAATTAATCTTATTCTTAATGGTGGAAGAGTTAGCAGATTCCACTAGTTTCGGCGGAACCACTAGTTTGTCAGATCTATCTAGAGTCTTCTCTACATTTGGAGGAGATATTCTAGGAAAATTTGTTTTGACCATAACTGGAGAAATGTTCAACCAATTTTGGCTCAAGAAGAGTCATTACTGATATATTTTGATGTTTTGGACACATTAGAGTAGGTTTCAGAGGCAGTAGGAGACTGTAAACATCAATTTTTGCAGAATTTATTTAATACAAAGGCCCAAGCCATGGAAGCTAGACCAAGGAGATCTAGCCTAGGAGGGGTGAACTCCTTTATAAAAACAATGTGTTAGCGGATCAATTGTGATGGTTTGTTGTGTGTTTGTTTTCTGCTATTTAACATTTAGTTTCAATGATTTTATGTTCAAGTATTCAACATAATCTCCACACATTTACTTGTTAAACAATCATAAGCACTTCAATAAGCCCATGTATATGAAGAAAAGATCAAGAATTTTAATATAAATTTGAGGATGAAATTAGCATAACAAAACTAAACTTCAAATTCAGATCAAGATGATATCAAAGAAAAGGTTATTTGGTTTTTTTTCTTGAGTTTTGTGCAAGTATGGTTTTAATGGTTGCAAATTTGTGATGCTTACAAGGTTGAAGTTGAAGTTGTAGAGAAGAGAAGGGAAATTATTGGTTGATATTCCTAAGGTTAGGACCAGAAGAAGGAGAGATACAAGAGCACCATCTCCACCTAAATTTTCACTCCCAGCTGCACTTGAAGTACCGCAAATTTTATCTCCAAAAGCTGAGATTGAAGAGGTACAAGTTGCACCATAAGCTGAGTTGATTGAAGAGATACAAGCATCAGAAGTTGAGCTTAAATCCATATCCATCATGTCAGTTGTTGGAGAGACTCAAGGTCATTCCGAAGAGGATGATGTCAAGAGAGACTTAAATGACATAAAGAGGATGGTTAAAATTATGTTTGATGCATTTACTGCTGGGATGGTAGGAGAAGGTTCTAAGCCTCCACATGGAGAAAAAACTTCATATGATAAGAAGAATGAAGAGAAGAGTTAAAATGGAAGTGGAGGAAAGCCACCTCCATCTCCACCATCCTCATCATCATCCTCATAATCTCCATCAACATCATCTTCCACTTCCACAACAAAAACCACCCATACTCATTCAAAAACCCCAAAAGGAAAAACTCCATTACTCAAATTGGACATTAAGTTTTAACTTACGATGTACAATGGTGAGGTAAATGCAGATAAGTTGGACAATTGGATCCATCAATTAGAGGTTTATTGCATAATTCAGAACCTACAAGAAGATGACATAAATATCCAGTTGGCTTCATTGAGGCTAGAAGGAGCATCACTAGTCTGGTGGGAAGAAAAGACTCAAGAGGAAATGCGAATCGATGGTAAGATATCCATTTCTTGGGTTGAGTTTATTTCTTTAACTATAAGACAATTTTATTGTTTAGCTTACATGCAAAAATTCATCATGAGTTAGCAAAACTTTGGGCAACTCAAGGGTCAATCCATTCCAGAATATACCCAGGAGTTTAGGGAAAGGGATTTGTTGTTAGTAATAAACTTGGATTCCCAAGACACACTCTTGAAATAAATTGGGGGTTTACATTCCTATTTGAAACATACTATCCTTATTTTTAACCCAAGAAATTTATATGAAGTTTGTATGCAAGCCACACATCTTGAAGCAAGGGGAAATAACATTCAGAAAGAGGGCAGTAAGAAGAAGGGTAAGGGAAAAAAGAATGGAGGAAAATGGAAGGGAAAGAATAATTCAAGTGTTAAGAAAGAAGGGGAGAAAAGTACATGCAAACATTTTTCCAAAGAAGCGCATGATAGAGCCCACTGTTGGAAAATACATCCTGAACTAAGGCCTAAGAAATTGAACAATAAGGGGAAACAAAATATGACTGCCACCACACAACATGATCTTGGATCCGATTATGGTGATGAGACCAAGATTATAGCCATGGTAAAAAAGGGAAAATAAGCCATAATAAGAACTAGTTCCTCAAATTGTCACAACAACACTCCAAATGAAGAAACAAGGATAGAATTCCATTTAAGGGTGATTTCAATTCATACAAATATTGATGCATTGTTTGATAGTGGGTCACAAGAAAACTTCATTTCAGAATACTTGGTCAAAAGTCTTAACCTTGAAACTGTACCACGTCATAAGCCATATCCTTTGGGTTGGAGATTCAAGAATGCCAATTTATAGGTTACAAGGAAATGCATATTCCGGTTTGCTATTACTGAAAAATTTGTTGATGAAGTTGAGTTAGATGTGGTTCCACTTGAAATTTCAGGAATTATCTTGGAAATTCCATATTTGTATGACGGGAAAGCGGTATTTTATTGCCATGAGAACAAATATCATTTGCTCAAGGAGGGGGCGGAGTATATTGTGAGAGCTCATCGCAAAAAGCTGAATATTTCTTATGGTCAGACTAGGTGGTTAATAGGACAATCATTCATCTTCTTAGAAGTTATTGCAGCAAACATCCCAAGTTGTGGGATTAACAGTTTCATTACATTCAACATGCATACAACAGGGCAAAGCATTCTTCCACAAACACATCGCCAATTGAGGCATGTCTTGGGTACTTTCCAAGATCGCTTTTGGACTTCATATTTGAGAAATATGTCACTACAGATGGTCATAGTGACATAGATAAGGCAAGTAAGTTCATTGAGAAAATTCAGTTGGTACATCACATAATGCAAGAAAAACTTGAAAATAGTCAAAGCAGTTACAGGGCAAGGCATGAAAAGCACCGTGTTGATCACAAATTCCAAATTGGAGATGAATTTTGGTTATATATCAGAAAATAAAGACTTCAAGGGGAAGGTAAAAAGCTTAAGCCAATTCGTTATGGTCCTTTCAAAATTCTGGAAAATATTGGTAACAATGCATTTAAGCTAGATTTTCCTCCTTATATGCAAATATATTTTGTCATTAATGTTGAGAATTTGAGATTGCTTGAGCCTCCATTGATTGATGATCAAGGAGAGCATGTTAAACTGACATCAATAGATTATTTCTCATGAGAATACCTTAATGAATGTCAGCAATATCTCATACTTGACAGAAGAACCAAAACTTCAAGAATAGGAAATGTTGAATGCATTAGAGTGGTAAACAAGGGAAAAAATCCTTACAAGGCCAAATGGATGGATATTGAAAGGGTGAGGGAGATTTACCCTCACCTTCTGAACAATTGAAATTATATTTTGGGGTCCAAAAAACTTATAGTGGGGAGGAATGATTAGAGGCTCAGTATTAAGCTAAAAAATGAGAGTGCTAAGAAATGCTCCAAACCAAAATGACAACGAAGATCTCGTCACCAAGAATCCGGCGCAATTTGTTTCATCAAAAACCGACTCTGGATGAGGAAGTTATGACCTGTTGTCCATTTTCCTAAATAGCTAAAAAACTTGCATAACAATGACAGGTTGATGACATGGCAGCCCAGTCAGCACTCCAAGTATATTCAGGGAATATTCTCCATTTTTTCCCAGTGACACTGTGACAAGTGTCACAAGAGGATTCGCTTGTAAACTTTGGAGGTGATTTTTTTTTACTGTTTATCCTAAGGTTGAATGAGATATTTCTTTTTAAAGTTTGGAATAGTCCAACCAGATTTGGACACGTGGTGCACCCAGTGGCCGCCACGTGCCCCCTCTGGTTGACCCATCCAAACCTTGGATTAAACTGCAGGTCAAAGAAATTTCATATGATCAAATTTCGAATTATTTTTATAAACCAAGGTTTATAACCATGGGAGGTGCATATATTAATTTGGGAAATGTATTATTTTATAACCAAAGCCTTAACCGATGGACAGATGGACATATTATTCGAGTGAATATATTTTTTTAACCAAAGTTTCAAACTTTGGGTTGGACGAATGTATGGTGGAGCAAAATTATTGTGTAGGGGTCAGGGTCGAACCCATGACCTACCCTGCATAATTTGAGCGCCTTACCAACTAGTCTTTATGTTAGGTCTTAACCATATAAGATCACAACGTATATTTTTTGTTGCCAGAATTTGATGGTGGGGTTTTGGAGTGGGGAAACCCCATGGGACAACCCCCTACCCATATGAATATGTTGCAAAGACCAAGGGTGGAGCAGAATACAACGCACAGAGTTAGATTCATAATCATGAGATTATCCCACTATGCTGAGGTTAATTCTAATTAAAATGGTTTATGAAAACACATTTAAAGCGTATTTAAGATGTGCTTATCCATAGTTAAGTGCAATATTATTCCTAATTAATCCAGTTCTTAATGGTGGCGGAGTTAGTGGATTCTGCCAGTTTCAGCAGAACCACTAGCTTTTCGGAGCTATCTGGAGTCTTCTCCAGATTTGGAGGAGATATTCTAGGAAAAAATGTTTTGATCATAACTGGAGAAATTTTCGACTAATTTTGGCTTAGGAAGAGTTATTCCTCGTATATTTTGATGTTTTCGACACATTGGAGCAGGTTTCAGATGCAGTAGGAGACTGTAAACAACAATTTTTTCACAATTGAGCTAATACAAAGGCCTAAGCCATGGAAGCTAGACCAAGGAGATGTAGCCTAGGAGGGGTGAATTCCTTCATCAAAACAATGTGTTAATGGATCAATTGTGATGGTTTGTTGTGTGTTTGTTTGTTGTTTTTCAACATTTAGTTTCAATTCTTTTATGTTCAAGTATTCAACATAATCTCCACACATTTACTTGTTAAACAATCATAAGCGCTTCAATAAGCCCATTTACATGAAGCAAAGATCAACAATTTTAATATAAATATGAAGACGAAATTAGCACACCAAAACTAACATTCAAATTCAGATAAGTTGATACCGCCCCCCATTACAAATATCTTCAATGAGTAGCCCACCATTTGACAAATATCCTCCTATATATCCTCCCATAAGAAGTCAAAGAAGTTGGTCGTGAACTCATCCGAGCCATGGGCCTTGTTAGGGGGGAAACAAGACCACCCCTTTGATCTCCTCAATAGATGGATGCAATATTAGGGATTTGTTCATTTCCTTTGTTATCACCTCCAGGATACTTTCAAGGAAGAATTATTATTTTTCGAGATCCCTTATGGGGTCCCATGTATACAAATTTTCAAAATGTTCCACTATCGCTCTCTTAATTTCTTCAAAATTCTTAATGGTGTTTCCTCCATGGTTTATCTATGCTATATTGTTTTTTGATTCCCTGAACTTGGTTTGTTTGTGGAAAATTTTTGTATTTCTATCCCCATCCCTCAGCCATTTATTTATTGATTTCATTCTTTGGTACTGTTCTTCCTTTCGAAGGTTTTCATGGAGGGATTTGAAAGACTCAACTTCTTTTTGAAAGTCTGAAACACTCACCATCTAAGTTTCCATTTGTCCCTATATCAAGGCTAGATTTTATTCCATATCCTTGATGCTACTTAGTCTAACATATTTGTTTTCTGTGAGCCATTTTTTAATGTCTCTGTTCAGCCTACGAATTTCAGATTCCCAAATAGTTATCATGCTACCATCAATCCACCTCGACCAAGAGAGGGATACAATATCCAAGAAGTCAGGTGATTCAAGCCCCAAGGGGGAGAATATAAAAGGGATATGACCTAAATCTAGGGGCTGGGCGATTATCAGGATAATTGGGAAATGATTAGAGCCCAACCATGATAAAATAGAGGATTTAAGGCAAACATTCAGGGTGAGGAGGTTGTCTGATATGAGGAATCGATAAAGAAATTTCTAGGGTTTAACATAAAAAAGGTTCATAGTAAGAATTGGATCTTCCATATGCTTCTGAAGTGCATCCTGAACAATGGAGCCCCCACTTTTCTCATGTCGAACCATTGTTTTGTTGAATTATTGTCCCAAAATACATATTTCTTCATGCTCTGTTCCTTTTAGCTCCATCAAGGATTTATAACATTCTTGCTTTTCTCGGAAATGAGTGGGCATGTATACATTGATAACTATGAAATGTTGCATCTCTATTATATTAAATAAAGTTGCTATTTAATGAGAAGTTTTTGTAGAACTTACCAATTTCAGTTTCACAGGATTCCACATCATACAAAGTCCTCCCGATTCTCCTCTCAAACTGACTTATTCTAGATTGCTCCGACTCCAAATTTTATTATGGGATGAGTGGAACTTCTTCTCATCCATATTTTTCTCCTGTAGAAGAGTGATGACTGTATTTTATTTTTTTATAAGGGATTTCACTTCCATTATTATTTTTCCTGTTCGAAGTCCCCTACTTTTCTAGTAGATTATAATCATTAATCACTTTTTTGTATTGCACGCACCCTTACTAGGGCCCATGTTATTTTATTTTTTCTTCCTCCTTTGTTCCCTGCTCCTGCTAGCTGATGAGGTATAGTATTTTGGAATCCCAACTCTTTGTCTTTTTTAGTATTTTTCTAGCATATTTCTTTGTTTGTCTTTCTTCCTGCTCTTTTGCCTTTTCTCTCTTTTTTATTTTTCCTTGTACTTTCTGGCCTCTCTTCCTCTGAGCTCTGTGGCAAAGATGTCCCTGGTACTTACTTTAATGATCAGAAACCTTCATCGTCCTCTTCCTCTTCCGAATATTCTTCTGAGCTACTTTCAGTTTCCAAGCTAGAGCTCACTGCCTTGTGACTTCTAGAAACATGAGTCAGGGGGGGTTACTGAGTGGCTTGGACATCCGGGGAGGTGGTAAGGTTGGGGGGGGCGAGGGAGGAACCAACATCTTGGGAGGTCGGAGTGGCTCTAGGGGAACATCCATTATGCACATGCTGCGATTTCTTCCTCAGTTTTACTTGCTACCATTGATATTTTGGGTCCCTAGAGAGCTTGTGCTAGGCTTCCTGACTTTTAGAGAAACTTTTGGAAAAATATCCATATTCATGGCACAATTTAGATTTAAAAGGAAGTTGGTTGTAGTCGACTTCCTGCACATGAATCCAACTATCCATGCAAATATTCACAACAGCTGGAATACCTTTCCCTAAATCCACCTCCACTTAGATCCTAGCGCAAGAGAATATTCTCTCCTTTGGGTCAGAAAAATCAATATACATGCCCAGGGAGTTCCCAATAAGCCTCAAAGTCACGTCGTTCCAACATTGGAGGGGGAGATAAGGAAAATTCAACTAGATCGGGACATAGGAAGGAACATCACATTCCAAATTGAAACTCGGATTCCAACAATCCAGATACAACCCCTAGGCGCTCATGAAGTAGGGGCCACTACGGAACACCAAATCTTGATATAGCCTATTCTCGAAGTAAAAATTGTAAAACCCTTTGCAACAAAAGGAGGAAATTACCTCGCCTTTAATAAGAGGTTTCCAGTTCTTCTCGAACCAGGATTTGACCATTAGAGGGGACAACCATAGGCCCATGAACTAGCCAATCAGTCCCATTTATGCAAGATGCAGGGCACAAGAGCGGGCTTGGGGAACACATATATGAATCTTTGGGATTTCATCTAGGCGCTAGACAAACCTTGATGGACACTACTTACTCAACTTTGGAACTGTGGAAACCAGAATGCTAAAGGTCGCGATCTCTGCAAGAAGGGTTGACTCCTGGGAAGGCACTGCCATGGTAGTGGCCAACCTAGCTCGTGCAGAGAACAAAACAAACACTAATGAATATCTACAGGGAAAACACAAAATGACTAGGTCACCCAATGGGAAACTCGAAATAGAGGGGTTGAGAAAAAAACTGAAGGAGGGCATGAGACTCTCAACAGGAGCCCCATCAACCACTTGCGCAATCATGGAAGCGTGCTAGAGCTAAGACATACATGATTTTAAATTTATTTAAAAATATTATTATTGATAAAATGAATTAATATGATTTAAATATATAAAAGTTTTAAAAATATCATGTAACAATATTCTTAACCATGAGTATTCACCCCCACTTTATCATTGATATTCTTAATATATAAATAGGTTTGGTCACAATATCACTGAGCAATACTATGACTCATCAATACCACATGCCACAAAAACATAACTCATTTCATATGACACTTGTTCATATGACATTTTTTTAGTTACTGCATTTAATTAAAAGGGAAAAAATGCATAACTACTTTGAAAAGAAATTTCAACCTTTGATTTGTGTATACTAATAATATTTGCAAATATTTGATAAAGAATAAATTCTTATCATTTACTTAAATTAAAGTAAAATTATAAAAATTATATTCCAAAACAAACACACTCATTTTTTTTGTTTGCTAAGTTATGTGAGTCTTTACTGCAGGCTTAACCTTTAATTTGAAAAATCATGATTCATAGGCATATAAGTTGTAAAAATCATCTAGAGATGGCACCCGACCTAGGCCACACCAACCCTTATCATGGCAGGGTTTTTTTCCACAAAGTTTCGAATTGGTGACCTTCACATCGCAAATTGCCTTAAGAGTACCCCTATCATTGTCTATTCTACATCCCATATGTCAAAAAGATATACCTATCAACATAATTTATTTTATATTTAAAACTATTATTATATAAAATTTTATTTTATTAATATTTTATAATTTTGTTGTATATTAACTATAAAAAAATTTCATCTTTCTGAAAGTTTATTTTCATTTTTAGATAACCATAATTAAAATATGTGTAAAACACACAAAAAAATGTTGATAACGAATTTATGAAATACCAATTCTTTTAGTTCAACATCATCTTGAAACATCTTAAATGGATGTATCGTCCACACCAACTTATAAAATGAACCATCTAGAAAAGAATAAGTAGAAAGTAGAGAAAATGTGAAATCCGTGCATATTTGGCTGGGCTTTTTAATTGGAGATAATGATTACCGATAGGTTTAGAATTGGTTTGAAATTCAATTTAGAGAATATTTCAACTTCTCTATCTATTTTTAGAATTTGTTTTTAGAATTCAATCCAACTATATATGTATCAGATTTATAGTTAAACGTATAATTTTTTTTTGTACGATAATATTTCTTTATTGCTATCAGAACCCATATGTGCGTGGGCCTTGGCTCCTTCCCTATTAAGGGAAACAAGGGAGTATAATATTATGTGTTAAGTGATTTATTTGTTAAAATTTTTGACTGTGTGTGGATCAAGCAACTAGCGTGTATGGTGTGGTGAGCCCAATGTTGTTTAGCTTGTAGCAGAAGCATGTTTTTCTCAAATTTGATTTTTATTTCAGAGTTTGCGATGGATTGGTGTTGGCCATGGAATTTTCCCCACGTATTCATATGAAGAACAATAGTCTTGATATACAAGAAAGTGAATATCATTTTAATATGGAGACATTTTTGGAAGGAGATATTGTTATTCATGTTATGGTTTATTTTCTTAACTCCAAACTTGGTTTAGTCTTTCTCTATATACATAAGAAAACGATACAAAGTAATTTCACAAATTTAAGTTATAGTTTTATATTTTATAATTACAAATTTTGTTTCTTATTAAAATATTTTACACACATCTATTCATTCAAATAAATTGTATTCTGAATATGTTTTATCCTATTATTTGATTATAAAATTAGTGTACTCCCTACTAAGTAAAACAACTTTATTAATAAAGAATTGAATGCCAAAT
Organism: Pinus albicaulis; assembly: GCA_034641835.2. Classification (NCBI taxonomy): domain Eukaryota; kingdom Viridiplantae; phylum Streptophyta; class Pinopsida; order Pinales; family Pinaceae; genus Pinus; species Pinus albicaulis. The sequence continues at coordinate 550,409,984 of CM076571.1, forward strand.
TGTAAGATTACTCAAGCTATAACTACTATAATATGTAGAACTGATTTTTTGACTACTATAATATATAGAACTGATTTTTTTACATATACATTATTTGTTTTATATGTCATTCAATTTCCATTACCTATTATCTTCAAACCCCATGGGGAGGTATTGAACATGGGAGCCAACTTTAGATAAATAAGCATTCACATTGTCAACTTGGACAAAAAAAAAATTATAATCCTAAAATTCTCCTACATAATCATCTTTTTAAATATATAATTGAGTTTCATTTATTAAAAAAAAGGCAATATTAAGAACCTCCTAAAGTTATAAAAGGTAATTGACATGAAAAATAAAAAATCTCATCATGACAACATACAAATGTTAATCTTAAATGAATCATTAAAAAAATAAAAAGGGATAATAGATTTACTAGTTATATCATTAAAAAAGTCCACTTTCACAATCAAATTTCTACATTAATTTAAAAAAATATTATTTTACAATTATAGAAAATTGTAATTTTATATTTTTAAGATATATATTTGATGATAATAATATTTGATATTCATTAACAAAAAAAATTCGAAAGAGTATGTATGTAGTTACAAATTGTTATGTAATTACAAACTATTACAATTAAGTAATTAAAGGTAAACTTAGTGTTATTTAAGAAATGAGAATTATGAACATTCATCATTATTGCTCAAGATAAATCATGTCCTGTGAAATAATTTGGAAATTTAAAAAAATATCACCTATTTAAAAAAATTTCATTATTAATTTAATTTTTTATATATTAATAAATACTTACTATGAATAATAAAATGGTTGTAACATAAATAATATATAACAAAAAAAAACCATGTATTTTTGGAATAATAAAATAGTTGTATCAATTCTTTTTTCACTCTAAAAGAGGTTTGCATATCAAGACATTTGATCCCTCTTGGCTCTTGGTAGATCGAGAGTTAAGATTGATCTAGGCCATCTTAATTTCTCCCTTTAAATAAACTATATTCCACATGAATACCATGGGTCAATATATATATATATATATATATTTACATTTACATATAAAAATATAACAGATTTTTAATAACGACATTTTAACTTAAAAGTCACCAAAACCTAAATTCAATCTAACTTAGTAAAAAGAAAAAAAAATTAACATTATAAAAATATATATATAACTATTTACTTGTGGATCTAATGGCCTAAAAAATTTCTATTGTCTAACATTTAATTGAATGGCTCAGACATTGACACAGTGACAGCTAGGGGAGTTGTTTTAAAATAAGAATGCCTTACTATATAATTATATTAAATTAATTTATAGAAAATATTGACAATGCTAACACATATTTATATACATATATATGAAAAATGTAATAAAACTGAAAATAAAACCAGGAAAAAAATACTAAGGCATGCTATAATCTTAATCACATACAAGTGGGACTAGTAAGTGATTCCATATGATAGAATACATATAACTCAAACATTGTGGCAAATTTATAAAAGGGTTGGACAATTTAGATGATTATGAGATGGAAATATAGGAGGAAGTATTTTGGAAATTGTAACACATGGATTAAGTTGCTATGTTATTTTCATTGATACACTTGACTGGTTTTAAGTTAAACAGGCTTAACAAGTATGTTAAGCAAATTACGAACAAAATTATTTCTTTTTTAAATAAATATTAATTTATGGTGTGGATTCCATAAAGTGATTGTAAAAGTTTCCAAGATACAAGAATAGTTAGATTAAAGTAGTTATTTGATAGTTACCTTTTCCTCTAGGAATAAAAAGGAAATCATGGAGAGGAAAAGGGGTGTTGTGCAAAAAGAGAAGGAACAACTAGAGGGCTGAAAGGTGAGAGTGTCTAGAGCTGGAAAGAACCAGTGGAATTCTACAACCTAACAATTGGAGGAGAGGCTGGACAAAGGTCTTGAGGTCTACCTCCAAAAGAACTGCTATTTAATCATACTCTAGTGAGGAGCACAGGGGGAGTTGAGGATGTAATTTCCTCTCTCATGGTTGGGAGGATGACATCAGCCATACTTATCTAAGATAAGTATTACAAACCCATAATATATTGGAATAAATATTTCTTATTATGCATTTATTAATATGTTAATATCTTTAATTAAATGTTTGTACACTGTGAAAGTTGAATACAAAAAGGTAGAAGTTATTATTGTTAATGAATGGTTGAATATACTATTTAAGTCAGGGTTAAATACTCAGATCCCGATGTCTGTAAAAGTCACCATAGTATAAGTATGAAGCATACTAGTCGAGAAAAAGTACATCTTTATATGCATAAAGAAAAATTAAAGATTTAAGTATAACTAACATTTCGAGCAGTAGTAGAAATAGTTTGAGATTCTGTAGAAAAAAAAATGAATGGATGGGATAGTTAGTCCATCTAGGGAAGAATCCCTAGATAGGACAATCTCTCTTGTAAAAATATTAGGACAATCTTACACAAACTAAGGGTTGAGGAATAAACCCTTTTTAAATGATGGTTCGGACATCTAAGAAAAACTTATTTAAAAGGAAGAAAATATTGAACTTAAATTAAGTTGTAGAAATAATGAACCTACAATATTGAAATACAATGTAAACTTTAAACAATTATCTGAATAGCAACATTACAGTAAACGAGTGGATATAAGACTTAAGCAAACAAGAGATACTTTCTTCTGAAAAAAACAGGAAACCCTCACGAAGAGGTAAAAGTCTTGTTGGAGATAGCATAAGAATAAACTGGAAATAAATCACATCGTACAGAACTACAGTATAATTCACAAATGCTAGAAGGAAATATTGCAGGTATATAAACAAACGTAAACATTACCCAGGAACTTACTAATAGAACGAAGAACACATAACGAGATTGAGAATTGTGCACAACCCACGAGGGAGTGGCAACAAAAACAATATTCATAGCAACATTGTAAGGATTTATGGCCATAAATAACATACAAATATAAATATAACTCACAGAACTGTCTATACAAGAGAATTCCGAAAATTGGGAACAAAGTCGAAATGGAATGTTCCATTTCAATACAAGCCATTGGAAAACAGAGAGAGTCGAAATGTATTTCAATGCAGTCCATTTCCACAAAATAGAAGTGCTATTCATTGAATGCTCAGACTCAGAACTCAAACTTCAACCAATAGAAATTTTTTTTTATCATTATATAGATTACAGAGAGGCCTCGAAGGGCTATACACTTCCACAATAATTTAAGAGTGCTATGACTTGTATACAAACATTGATATAACCATTTTCAACTAACAAGTGAGCATATCTAAATTAAGGACAGGGACAGAAATATCTCATAAGAGACAACCCGAGGACGTCGTGGTACCTGGAGACAAATGGGCGAGGAATTTCTATCTGGCCGACTGCATGCAAGCTAAAGCTATAGATGAGTTAGGGTTCGAAGGAAATACCTGCCAAAAACATAGAAACAAAATCGTGAGGATTTAACAAACAAGTCCCCAAATGGGTTTAAAAAAATGAAATGAATTTGTACAAGCATGAATTTTAACTAAAACTTATCGCTCAGAAGAAAAGGGTCCGAAATGAAAGCCTGGAAAGAAAACCAATTCAAAATTGAGGTCGAGAATACATTGAAAACTTAAACTAACCTGAAACATAGTGGAGAAAGGAAAACCCTTACCTGTGTTGGCCCTGCCGAAGTTGGGTAGCCATCACTAGATGAAGAAAATTTTTAGACTTCTGAAGAAAACCATGTAGTAATTTCATTGCAGCTGGTGCGCAGCCTTTGCCAAGAAACGTAGGCTGGAACAAGTAGGAAACCCATATTCATCACTGAAAAGAAGCACTACGTGAGAGCAGTAAGAAACCAGCAAGTGATGTAAGATAATTTCGGAAGAAATGGTGGAGGAAAGATGAGTAATACCTCCATGCTTAGACCAAAAATGAACAACAGAGAAGAAAAAACACAGAACAGAGTTGCAGAGCTCGGCAGAACGCAACGATGACAAATGTGGAAGTGATTAGGGTTCGGGGAGGGGGGGTAGGGTATTGCTTGTTAGCCACCTATAAATTTTGTCATACTCAATGGTGGCTAAGATTGCCTTTTAAACCTTCAAGAGATAGTTCTCTTTGAAAAATTATCATTTTTTGAAGTTTTTATGATGATTATTACCCTTTGAGTTAATCTTCACTGCTGTTTCACTATTAGCCCTAAAGTACCTGCTGTTCACCAAGAGAAAACGGCTTATAAAACTCCATTTCTCACCATTTACCTCTCCATTCCAATCCCACAAACTCTCCATTTTCATCCTTGCTTCCCTCACAAAATCCCTCAAAAAATCTTCATCTAACCCTCAAAACATCCTAATCCTCTTTAAAACCTTATATTATACCTTTTTTGGATTTAAAAAACCCTCTCTTTCACCTATCAGAACCCTGTTTTGGTCTTGAAAATCCCTATTTTTGGCCTAAAAACAGCCCTTTGCACTTCTGAAATTATTAAGCCCCTGAGAGCTTATAAACCTTTAGCCCCTTCCTCCATATGGATTAAGCCCCGCAAACAGGCACTTAAAAGGCCTAAAAACCCTCTTCCGAACCCTTATTTCCTTCTTTTTTCGTTTCCCCGACATTTCGATTTTTAATAAATATGGACCATTGATATTTGCAGATCAACGACCATTGAGCACCCATTCTTTTCCCGTTCATTTCCCGTCCCTTATCCCATTTTTAATTCTCCGCCCCATCTTGGAATCTCAACCGTCCATCTAGATGATCCGATGATCGGGACTTAACCCGATCTCACCATTTGAACCCGCCCCACTACAAAAATCATGTGTCACCATGGACCCCGCCAAAGCATAAACTCTTGTGTTAAAACATTACCCTTTGTTATTTTTCTATCCCCCGACGTTACGGTCCCAAAGAAATCTGGACCGTTGATCTATATAAATCAACAACCATCGGGTTCCATTCGTTCGCCCATCCATCCTGCCTTACCTTTTGCTCCATCCATTTATCCGCCCCTTCTTTCAATCCTGACCGTTCATTCCAGAGATCCAAATTTTGGGACTTAACCCGATGAACTCTGCTTACCACCAATAAATCTATCCACAACACGACAAAATCTACATCACCGTAGACCCCACTCCATCTCCGCCCTTGCATCTTTCGGCCCGTCGCGCTCATTCTGCATCGTCAGATCTGGCGCCTCCGATCCAAAGGCTTACGTTGCATTTCGCAAAATTTTTGTGCCTAAACATTAACGCCAATTTTTTTTGCAAAATAGGCAGTATCGAAAGGGACAGGTGTCAAGCGATGTATGGAATCGCAGTTTTTTCTGCAAAACCACCTCCCCCCATTTTATTTTTGCGAAAACCACCCCTGATTTTCCGCCATACCACCGCCCTCCACAACGTTTTTTTCACTTTTAATCCCAGCTATCGATCTCTGAGATTGCACGGCCCATATTATATCGCGATCTCAATTCATTTGTTTCCCATCTCTCCTCCGTTGCGCTCATCGAACGATCTCCACTGTAGATCATTTGGATCTAACGGTCCTCATTCCTCGTCCCACTCAAAACCCATCGGACCTGGTTAGCTGCTCTGCCAAGGTTTTCTTCCATTTTTCTGCTGCATCCATTTCATCCTCATGGCTCCGATCGCTTCCATAAACCCTTCTAAGCAGTTCTAAACCAAATTTCGTAGGATTTAAGTAATGTTTGTTTGTTTTTATGCAGGTTTAAGGAAGATTAAGGTAAAACCTCCCGCAGCCATTACAGTGTTATTATGGGCCGAGGATTACGATCCTCACGACCTTTGATACAAATTAAAGGGTTTAAGGTGATAATCACATTTTTTTAGAAGATCAATAAGTCATGATTATCGATTTTCTATAATAATTTCTCCGACAAAACCTCTGCGCACTTGCAAACAAAAAAACACAGTCAACATCAATTTACAAAGAATATCAGTGTTAAAGATGAAGATCAGAGCATAAGCAAAGATTAAAGATGTTAATCAAAAGCTTAAAGGGATCAAGGCATGAGCTCTGGAATCAAAGTCCTAATCCACAAATCAGGTCCAGAAAGCTTTGAATGCCACATCAGATGGGCTAATTGAATCCCCCAGCTACCAAAAATGTCACCTTGTAGCCTTCTGCCTCAAAGGAATACCCGGATCAAATCTCAGTCCAAAACATTAAGGCCAAAGACAACTGAACAGTTATTACAAGCAAAAAAAATATCCCAACTATCAGTATAAGTTATTGTAAAGATAAGAAAGTGCCTTAAAGTCAATCTTTTTGCCCACTAAGCCTAAAAAGTAGAAATAGAATAAATGAAATAGAGTTGTAATTCAATGCATTCCTGCCTTATGCCTTCCATGGTTTTCAAGGCCAGGAGTTTCATTTAGTATATAATTAATTACACTTCAACCCTAGGAACTCTTCCACCTCATTTTCTTATAAAATCTTCTTGAGGAGCACATTGTAAAGGGTTGGTTGGTCACTAGTTGTAATACTAAAACTCTCTGAAATAATACATAGTCTGCTTGAAGTTGAAGAAGAAATTGAAGTCTTCGAAGCTTGATGATGTTCTGACATGCTTTTTCTTGAGAAGGATTTATCATTGGATCCCTGAGCTTGGCTGTTGGTGATGTATTCTGAACTGTCTGTTGTTTTTCCTATTTTCATTATGTTTCATAAATTCTTACTACAATAGGATGAAAATTTTAGGCTAAGAAATGACTCCTGGAAGCACCTTCGACCTATTTATCCTTCACTGTTTTATGTTTTCTTCTGCTGAGGTATTTTAGAGTCTTTAATCTTTCTCATTAGTCCTCATGCTTGTTTATTTCTCTAATAGTTCAAATAGTTGGTTCCAGCATGATTTATGGTTTTCCCTTCTTGTCTGCTGCCACTTGAAAACTATTTTTGAAGTCTCCCTTTGAAGTACCATTGTTTATAGTTAGCGAAGGAGGTCTGTTTCGATCATACCCTTTGTCCCTGCTTAAAAAATTGTTTTAAAGGTTTTTATAGTTGTGATCATAGATGTGTTAGGTGTTCCCTCTTATATGACTGCAATTATAAGTGAATCTTTCATGTTTTCTAAGTCCTTTGAAATAAAATATTTGAGGAAATAGGATGTGGTCCCGAATCTTATATTTCATTTCGAAAGTTGTCTTGAAATCATTATTTGCTTAAAGTGTGGTTTGTAGAATTCATGGTTAGCCCTGTCTATCAAATACCTATTTATTGTTCAAGTTATGTTTTTAAGTTCCCTTTGTTGAGAATTCAATTTCTCTTTCCAAAACATTAATGTCCATCTCATTCACAAACTAAAGGATCCTGTGGCCAAGTTAGATTTTCCCTTTGATATCCCATATCCGTTGATGAGCTTGTCATAAAACTCTTCTTGACTCCATTGCCCAATGAACCTGACACTTATTCTTTCTATCTATATTACCTATACCTTTCATGTTCTAATGTACCAATTCAACCAAACAAACAAACCAAACAAACACTTGCACTTAATAACTAGTCTAAAATCAATATTTAAAAGCAAACAAGACATATCTTTGCAAATAATTTGAGAGATCCCTCTCTAAGAACAGGAGGAATAGATCTTGGAACTCTAATGATTGGTTCTGATGTTTCCTTGTCCTTTGGTTAGCCAATATTTCAAAACATTTGACCCCAACATAATGGCGATCACGGTGGGACCTATTGAATCTATGATAGCCTAGAAAAATATTATAAACTCTTTAGTCCTACAAATCTCTAAGAAAATGAGTTAGTGAGCCATAGAGTAGACTCTGTTTGTTTTAGCACCTTAGCTAAGTGTTGAAATCAGATATAGGACACTCTCATAACCATAGAAATATAAAAAATCCGAAAATATTTCAAATTGGCTTCATAATAAACATGGTGGTGGAACCATAAAACATTTTACCTTCACAAAAGCTAAAAAGTTTCTACCTGGCGACTCCACTAGCCCCAGTAGTCTTATTACTCATCTAGGTCTCCAGATTTCCTTAAGATTGTGTTAAGGAGCCTTGAAGAAGTTTAGAAGCCTAGTCCCATTCTAGATAAGACATTGTGAGAGGCAATACTTTCAAAACAATCCTAAAATACTTTAGCCTCTCTCATTTTTAAAAAAGCAGTCTGGCTTCACATAGGATCAACACTAGATTTCATCCAGACCCTAATCCTCCTACAGTAGTTGACACTCTAGAGAGGATTTTGTGGCAGAATTCTAAGTCTGGAAAATCAGCTGCTGTTAGGAGCCTCTTAAGAACAAAATTTGTCCCTGAAAACCTTGCTTTCTTAGAGGATTTACACTTTGACTTACATCATAAAAAGAAAATATTCAGAACCAGATCTCAAAGTGATTTAAACCAAGCTGATTCTGAAACTGCAGGTTTTCAACAGAGCTTTAGTAGAGAAGCCTCACCTTCTACTTCTCCTGATTCCCAGCTTCTTCACAACTTTAGCCTCTTTTATAACAAATCTTCTCAAAACCAGTTTGCTGGCCTAAGTGTTTCTTCCACTCCAATCCATACCACCACTGTCCAAAACACTCCATTCCAGCCCAATTTCCCTCTTGTCAATCCACCCCTTGTAAATCCACCTTTCCTTGCAGCCATGGCAGCATGGTATGCTCCACTAGTGTTGCCACAACCCATGGTTTCCTTACCCAATGATTACCAATCCAAAATTCCTCATTTCACTGGAAATGAACCTACTAATTCCGAAAAACACGTAGATAAAATGAATGATGCCTTTGATTACATGGAGATAGAAGAAGAGACTATTAAAATGAGAATTTTTGCTCAAAGTTTAGGAGGAGAAGTCAAGAAATGGTTTAAAAACTTAGCTCCTCACATCATAAATGATCTTCCTTCTCTATATCAAATATTCATAAACAAATGGGAAATCAGAAAAAGCCCCCTCCAAATCCTTTCAGACTATACTAATGTCAAAATAAATACTGGGGAAAGTGTCCATGATTACTGCAATAGATTCAATAATGTGTATAATGCACTTCCTCCAGACATGAAACCTCCACTAGGCTTAGCCTTGGCTAAATTCCCAGAAGTATTTGACCCAGAAATGGTCTATCAGCTAAGAGAAAGAGACCCCTCAACTTTAGAAGATATGCAAAGGGGAGCCATGAGTGTGGAGGCAAATCTAATTGAAAAAAGAGCTAGGTTGAGGGCAGAGAAAAGACTTACATACAGGGATGATACAATGCCATCAACCTCAGTATCAGATACTAAAATTGATAACTTAGTAAAGGTAATGGAGAGGATGCTTGAAAAGATAAATCTGAATGATAGAGTGTCACCTAGAGAAAACCAAAACAGAAATAGAAACCAAAATATGAGAAGAGACCCTAATCAAGATAGGCAGAGAGACATTGACCAAAAAATTAGACCTCCCTTCCAACAAAAATATGTAGATCAAGAGGAAGAAAGGGAGATTGAAAGGTTTGGAGAAAATCATGTAAACTTGATTGGATCAGATAGTGGGGATGATGTTTACCTCACTGAAGAAGAACAAGGTTTCTTCTCCGCAGAACAAAATGAAGATACATATGAGGATTCTGATGATTATATATTGGGGTTTGAAAATGCAATCATGGAGGTGCACAAACAATATGATGTTAGGAGCAGAGGGAACATGGATAATTCAAGGATAATTCAAGTGACAAAAACAGTAGCACTGCTGTTAGGAAAAATGCAGAAAATCAGCCTAAGAAAACAACAGAGAAACCCAACATTTTGGCTAAAAAAACAGATTTAAACAAAGAGAAAATTAGCTAGCCAAATGTTGAACAAAGAAGCCCTATCACTTCAGCTAGTGGTCCTAACAAAATTGTCCCAAATAGCAGTTCAAACAAAGTTCAGCAAATCAGAATTGCTGAAAGGAATTCAATTGAAAAAACAGATGTAAATATGAAAAAATCAATATTTCATTTAAGCCTTGAGGGAGAGATTGCAAAGATAAAAATTACCATACCTCTAGCTGAACTAGTAACCTAAGAAGTGTACAAAACCAATTTTTGAAAGCTTTGAACTTAGGAAGTGACACTGATACATTAAATTTGACAGATGACAAACCTGAGTTGTTGTTTGGTCCAGAAGTTGAAGGAAAATACCCGGAAGGAGTTGTCCCTCCCTTCTATGTCAGTTTGAATATACATGATAGGATATTACACAATGCCATGTTAGACTCTAGAGCTTCACATAATCTTATGCCCAAATTAGTAATGGAAAGCTTAGGCTTAGAAATTACTAAACCATACAAGGATCTATATTCCTTTGAATCAAGAAGAGTCAAATGCTTGGGTTTAATCAAATATTTATGTGTAAACTTATCTCAGATCCCTGTTAAAAGTCTAGTAATGGACATAGTGGTAGCTGACATTCCCCAAAAATATGGCATGCTTTTATCAAGATCATGGGGAGCCAAACTTCAGGGGAGCCTTCAAATGGACATGTCTTATGCCACCATCCCAGTATTTAACCAAAACAGAAGATTATACAGGGAATCCCACATGAAATACATGGTGAGCAACATAGATAAACCAAAAATCTCTCCAATATATTCCATTCAGTCAATTTTAGATTCCTTTATCTTGTACAATGAAGATGAAATCACTCAACAAGAAAAGCAAAATAAAGAAGAGATCAGTTCACCAGAACAATCTAAGCTACCACCAAATCAGATACAAAACAATAGTAATCAACAGCAACAAGAAAATGAAGATGAGACATAAATACTTTGGATAATAAACTTTGATGGGTCTTGTAATAAAACAAGTGTAGGGGTAGGTGTATGGATTCAAAATACAAATCAGGGTTATTCATATAAATTAGACTTTCCATGCACCAATAACATTGCTGAATATGAAGCCCTGCTCCTTGGCTTGCAGTTTCTTAAACAACTAGAAGCCCAGAAAATATCAGTCCTAGGAGATTCTGAACTCATCATTAGACAAATCAAATGAGAATATTCAGCTAAAAACCCAAGACTTAGAGAATATCGAAATGCTGCCCTTGATTTATTAAATACCTTTGAAATATATGAACTCATTTTCATTCCAAGAGCACAAAATCATCTAGCAAATGAACTTGCCTTCAATGCTAGAAATTGCCAAATACCTCAGATAAAGGAACATCTTAACATAAAAGTGAAAAATAGGCCTGCAGTGCCTGAAAATGAGGACCACTGGCAAGTGTTTGACATCGACAAACACATAGATGATTTCCTGAAACCAGAAAATGATTTTCCCATACCAGCATTAGAAACCAGCCATGAAGAAAACTGTTTTGATAATGAACAAATCCCAGAAACAGAAATGACATATTCTACTGATATAAATCACTGTGATAATATTTTTGAAGCAGAATTAATTGACAACGCAGACCAAAAAGGCTTGGAAGTTTTACAATGCAAGAATTATAAAATTCTAAGAGGTCTCACACCTTTAGAACACCTTTTTGAATTTAATGATGTAGCCAAATAACCAAGAATGGAGCCTATGGAAACATATGTAGAAGAACATAACATAGGTAGCCTAGCAGAACCCAAGATGATCAAACTATCTAGCACACTCCCAGCTCATGTAAAACTGCAATACATAGAGTTGTTCAAGGAATTTAGAGATGTGTTTTCTTGGGGATACAAAGATCTGAAATCTTATGACACTAGCATCATTCAACACAAAATTCCTCTTAAGGAAAATCATAAAAATTTCAAACAAAAAATAAGGAGAATAAACCCTGTTTTATTACCTTAAGTCAAGAAAGAAATTGGAGATATGTATGATGCTGGGATTATAGTACCCCTTAGATATTCAGAATGGGTGTCAAACCTAGTTTTTGTTAGGAAGAAGATAGGGGAAATCAAGCTCTGCATTGACCTTAGAAATCTAAATAGAGCCTCCCTGAAAGATAACTACCCCTTGCCCAAGATGGACCATATACTTCAAAGGGTAGCTGGGTCTAAAATAATATCTCTGTTGGATGGGTTCTCAAGTTGCAATCAGGTGTTAGTGCTCCCAAGTGATCAACAAAAAACTGCTTTTACTACACCTTGGGGAACCTTTATGTATGTCAAAATGCCATTTGGTTTGATGAATGCAGGGGCCACCTTCCAAAGGGCCATGGACATAGCCTTCTCTGAAGATATTGGCTATTTTATAATCATTTACCTTCATGATATAACTGTTTTCTCTAAAACTGATGAAGAAAATTTAATTCACTTAAGAAAAGTTCTTGAGAAATGTAGGAAATACGGCTTATCTTTGAATCCCAAGAAGACACTCTTTGGTCTCCAAGAAGGCAAGCTTCTTGGTCACATAATTTCAGAAGAGGGAATCAAAGTAGACCCTAAAAGGATTGATGGCATATTGAAAATAAGCCATCCAAGAAGCCTCAAAGAATTACAATCTTTCATTGGAAAGATTAATTTTTTGAGGAGGTTTATCCCCAACCTTGCTGAGCTATTAAGAAACATACCGCACATGCTAAGAAAGAGGTAGGTGTGAAATGGACTACACAAGCTAAACAATCATTTGAACTGGTTAAACAAGCTCTCACTCAAACACCAGTCTTGATTAGTCCAGATTTCACCAAAGACTTTTATATCTTTTCTTTTGCATCAGAACATACAATTGCTGTAGTATTACTTCAAAAGAATCATTTTGGGCAAGAAAAACCAATATCCTTTTTTAGTAGGGCCTTAAGAGATGCTCCTCTCAAATATAACATCATGGAGAAGCAAGCCTTAACATTAGTGAAAGCATTAAAAGACTTCAGAGTCTATATTTTACACTCTCACATAATTGTTTTTGTTCCACATACTGTTGTCAAGGATACTCTAAGTCAAGACCCTGATGGTAAAAGGGGAAAATGGATTGCTACTATTCTTGAATATGACTTAGAAATCAGGCCCACCAAACTAATTAAAGGGCAGGGATTAGAAAAACTCATGGCTAAGTAAAAATTCCAAGCACTAGACATGAATATGGTAGATGTGTTGGAATAAATAGAAGAATTCACTGCTTCTTTCATTGAAGAAACATTTTTAAATTCTCCTTGGTATGCTGACATCATTTATGTGCTTTTATATCTAAATGCCCGTCCTTCTTTGTCTAAAACTAAAGCTAGATTTTTGAAACAGAAAGCTTTGAGTTATTGCATATTAGATGGGGTATTATATTGGAAAAATGTTGTTGGAATTTTGCTTAAATGTTTAATTGAGGATGATGCAGGAAAAATCATGCATGAGCTGCATGAAGGAGAATGTGGAGGACACCTCTCCTGAAGACCACAACAAACAAAATCCTCAGATCTGGTTACCATTAGCCCACCATTTTCCCAAACACTCAAAATTTAGTCATGTCTTGCCATAAGTGTCAAATTTTTGATGGAAAAAGAAAGCTCCTTCCCCTACCCTTACATCCCATCAGTGTTGAGGTACCCTTTCAACAATGGGGCTTAGAATTCATTGGGGAAATTCACCCATATTCATCAGCCTAGAATAAGTGGATCCTCACTGCCACTGATTATTTTACCAAGTGGATATAAGCCATACCATCTAGGAATGCTACTGACTCTGTCATTATCAAGTTCCTTGAAACAAACATCCTATCTAGATTTGGTTGTCCTAGAAAAATCATCACAAATAATGCTGCTGCCTTCAAGTCTAAAATAATGGTTGATTTCTGTTACAAATACCACATCACCTTGGGCCACTCTACTACCTACTATCCCCAAGGAAATGGATTAGCTGAATCCTCCAACAAGAGCCTCATCAATATCATCAAAAAGCTGTTGGAGCATAATCAGAAGTCATGGCACAGTAAGCTGGTTCATGCCTTATGGGTTGATAGATTAACTACAAAGAAGTCAATTAATATGTCCCCCTATCAGCTGGTCTATGGCATGGTTGCAGTCTTCCCAACCTCATTAGGAGTTCCAGTCATGAAACTCCTTCAAGAAGTGCAAAATGAAGAAAATGATATGCAGAGAAGAATCAACCAAAAAATTCATCTACAGTAGTCTAGAGAAGAAGTCTATGAAAGAACACAACTAGTCCAAGAAAATATCAAGAAACTGTTTGATAAAGGGACTAAGGAAAAAAATTTCCAAGTTGGAAATGTGGTTCTTAAGTGGGATTCAAGAAGGGAAGAGAAGGGAAAGCATGACAAGTTCAAGAATCTATGGAAAGGACCCTATATTATTCAAGTTTCAAATATTTTTACTTTCCATTGTAAATTATCATTGTATGAACATTGCACTCAAAGTTAGAAAAATAAAAATACAAAAACAATAGAAAAGAAAAGAGGGCAGATAAAAACAAGAAAGGTATAGCCTCATACCAAAAAAGAGAGACAAAGTCTGAAAGTGTGCAAAATCAAAATGCCACTCCTCAAAACACACTTCTAGTTAGTCATACAGCCTAATCATGACTAATTATCTTTTCGATTTACTGTTGATAGGTTAGTGAATTAGATCAGCTAAACATCACAATCTTGGCTTATCAGTAAGGTAGATTAGGATAGAGGAAACAAAGGTTCAAAAAAATTCAATATCTAAACCTATGAATCTCAAAAGAAGAATGGCTCTAAATTAGATTAAATCTTGAGCCAAAGATAGAAAACAAACTGGTTCCAATATGCTCAAAACTTGAACCAGATGAGAGAGAAAATATAGCTCAAACAAATTCAAAATCAGATCTAAATAGATAATGAAGGATGTTTTAGTTTTCAGATCTTAAGCCTTCACAATTTTGTTTTAATTTTCTACAAATAAAATCTATGTGCAGCTTGTTTTTATGCCATAGATCTGCAGCAAGTCAAATTGCTTAATCCTAGCTTGGCTGCTTTTAGAAATTTCTGTTTTAGAATTTAGAGAATAAAGGTCTGTTAGACAGTCTAATCCTGACAGATAGTAGTTAGGTAGAGAAACTTATGAGTTCAACTGCTTAATCTGAACTCATGGAGGAATAAGATTAGACTTAGATTAGTTTCCTGTTTTCAAAAGAATAAAATGTTTATGAAGAGAGTTTGCTAGTCCAAATTCACTCTGAAAAGAATAAAAAATGTTAGGATCATTAGGAATGGGTAGGTAGAGATGTTGTTTTGATAGAATTCCATTGTTTCAGATTGCTGCAGAGATCATCAAATCAAAGAAAGGTCAGCTAAAGGAAAATAAAGGCTCTTCCCAATGGATTAAGGCACTGGTTTACTAAAAAGCTGGAGATCAACAACTGAGGTTTTGGACACCTAAAGAACCAACTGTCCTCCCCAAGTGGAGCCACTGTTAGCCACCTATAAATTTTGTCATACTCAATGGTGGCTAAGCTTTCCTTTTAAAACTTCAAGAGATATTTCTCTTTGAAAACTTATCATCTTTTGAAGTTTCTATGATGATTATTACCCTTTGAGTTAATCTTCACTGCTGTTTCACTATTAGCTCTAAAGTACCTGCTGTTCACCAAGAGAAAACTGCTTATAAAACTCTATTTCTCACCATTTACCTCTCCATTCCAATCCCACAAACTCTCCATTTTCATCCTTGCTTCCCTCAAAAAATCCCTCAAAACACCTTCATCTAACCCTCAAAACATCCTAATCCTCTTTAAAACCTTATATTGTACCTTTTTTGGTTCTAAAAAACCCTTTCTTTCACCTATCGAAACCTTGTTTTGGTCTTGAAAATCCCTATTTTTGGCCTAAAAACAGTCCTTTGCACTTCTGAAATTATTAAGCCCCTGGGAGCTTATAAACCTTTAGCCCCTTCCTCCATATGGCCTAATCCCCACAAGCGGGCGCTTAAAAGGCCTAAAAACCCTCTTTCGAACCCTTATTTCCTTATTTTTCCATTTCCCTGACATTTCAATTTTAAAAAAATATGGACCGTTGATCTTTGGAGATCAACGGCCATCGGGCGCCCATTCTTTGCCCGTTCATTTCCCGTCCCTTCTCCCCTTTTTAATTCTCCGCCCCATCTTGGAATCTCAACCGTCCATCTAGATGATCCGACGACCGGGACTTAACCCGATCTCACCATTTGAACCTGCCCCACTACAAAAATCATGTGTCACCATGGACCTCGCCAAAGCATAAACTCCTGTGTTAAAACCTTACCATTTGTTATTTTTCTATCCCCCGACGTTACGGTCCCAAAAAAATTTGGACCGTTGATCTATATAAATCAACGGCCATCAGGTTCCATTCGTCCGCCCATCCATCCTGCCTTACCTTTTGCTCCATTTGTTTATCCGCCCCTTCTTTCAATCCTAACTGTTCATTCCAAAGATCCAACGGTCGGGACTTAACTTGATGAACTTCGCTTACCACCAATAAACTTGTCCACAACACGAAAAAATCTATGTCACCGTAGACCCCACTCCATCTCCGCCCTTGCATCTTTCGGCCCATCGCGCTCATTCCACATCGTCAGATCTCGCGCCTCCGATCTAAGGGCTTACGTTGCATTTCGCAAAATTTTTGTGCCCAAACGTTAACGCCAAATTTTTTTGCAAATTAGGCGGTGTCGAAAGGGAAAAGTGTCAAGCGATGTATGGAATCGCATTTTTTTCTGCAAAACCACCTCCCCCCATTTTATTTTTGCGAAAATCACCCCCGGTTTTCTGCCATATCGCCACCCTCCGCAACGTATTTTTCACTTTTAATCCCAACCATCGATCTCTGAGATTGCACGACCCATATTATATTGCGATCTCAATTCATTTGTTTCCCATCTCTCCTCTGTTGCGCTCATCGAACGATCTCCACCGTAGATCACTTGGATCTAACGGTCCTCGTTCCTCGTCCCACTCAAACCCATCAGACTTGGTTAGCTACTCTGCCAAGGTTTTCTTCCATTTTTCTGCTGCATCCATTTCGTCCTCACGGCTCCGACCACTTCCATAAACCCTTCTAAGCAGTTCTAAACCAAATTTCGCAGGATTTAAGTAATGTTTTTTTGTTTTTATACAGGTTTAAGGAATATTAAGGTAAACCCTCCCGCAGCCATTACAGTGTTATTATGGGCCGAGGATTACAATCCTCACGGCCTTTGATACAAATTAAAGGGTTTAAAGTGATAATCACATGTTTTTAGAAGATCGATAAGTCATGATTATCGGTTTTCTAAAACAATTTCTCCGACAAAACCTCTGCGCACCTGCAAACAACAAAACACCGTCATCATCAATTTACAAAGAATATCAGTGTTAAAGATGAAGATCGGAGCATAAGAAAAGATTAAAGATGTTAATCAAAAACTTAAAGGTATCAAGGCATGAGCTCTGGAATCAAAGGCCTAATCCACAAATCAGGTCTAGAAAGTTTCAAATGCCACATCAGATGGGCTAATTGAATCCCCCAGCTACCAAAAATGCCACCTTGCAACCTTCTGCCTCAAAGGAATACCCAGATCAAATCTCAGTTTGAAACATTAAGACCAAAGATAGCTGAACAGTTATTACAAGAAAAACGAATATCCCAACTGTCAGTAGAAGTTATTGTAAAGATAAGAAATCTCCTTAAAGTCAATCTTTTTTCCCACTAAGCCTAAAAAGAAGAAATAGAATAAATGAAACAGAGTTGTAATTCAATGCATTCCTGCCTTATGCCTTGCATGGTTTTCAAGGCTAGGAGTTGCATTTAGTATAGAATTAATTACACTTCAACCCTCGGAACTCTTCCACCTCCTCATTTTCTTATAAAATCTCCTTGAGGAGCACATTGTAAAGGGTTGGTTGGTCACTAGTTTTAATACTGAAACTCTCTAAAATAATACATAAACAATGTTACCGATGAAATAGGTAACCTCAATGTTACCTAATTTTTGAAGTATCAAGAAAAACACCTGATTTTGAAAAAGTGGCGATGCAGAATCAAGAAAAAAAAAATTGAGCATGTTTTTGGCACTTTAAGTTTTTTCATTTTGTTTTTTTTTTTTTTTTTTAATTAAATTTTTTTTTTTAAGTGGTGTTTTTTAAGTCTATTTTGAATAGTGGTGGTGTATCATCACCAACGTTTTTTTATAGGATTGATGTTGACACTATAAATTTTCTAATGTGTTCTTCTTCTGTGAGATGTTTATTTTTAAGTGCATTTATGTACTTGTGTTTTAAAAATAAAAAAATATTTTTTTTTAAAATAAAAACTTGTAATGATATCTTCACTTTTTCACATACATAAAAGATGGAAAAAGGGTCAATATTCTAAAGTTTATATTTTCTACATGTTTATGTATTGTTAAATAATTTTTCAATGCACATCAAAAAATTGTCTCTAAAAAACCAATATTTTGAACCATATGACAAAAAAATACAATTTTTCAATATAAATACAATGCAAAAAATACACTTTTACAGAGTTTTTGTTGGAAAAAACATGTTAAATAAACTAATTTTTTGGGAGAATATTAACAAAAAAACTTAAGAAAACAACATTTTTATTGAATTTTATGTCAAAAAATAATAGCAATCACATGTTTTTTGCAAAAAAAAAGGGTTGTTCTCATAAAATATCAAAGTCTAAACATTACAAGTAAAATTGATTAATAGTTCTAAAAAATAAGCTTTGTTTGCAAGCATAACTTAAACATCATCAACAATATCAACTAATACATCTTCAACATCATCTAGAACAACATTGATGGCTTCTTCCGCATCATTTTCTCCTTCATTTTGATCATCACCGTCTTCTAATGGATCTTTCATGTCAGCAAATCTTCCAAAGTGTCCCTTTCCAATCATTGCATATAATGGTGGTTGAGGTTCCTTTGCTTTTTTTGCCACACGTGATTCATTAAAATCTCCTTTCCTCAAACCAACTTCTTGCTTCGCATCTGGAAGGAATTTAAGAGCGTTAATTCTTTGTTGAATAAATTTGCATTGAACTGGATCTTTCTCAATGGCAATGCAATTTCTTCCTTTTTTTAGGCAACATGCTAGTGTTGTACCTAATCATCAAGCACAAAAAAAATAAGTAAGAAAATTACTATGGAGACATAAAAAGTAAAAAAGACAATATTTAAATTTAAATTTGTATATTAAAACTTACCTGAACCCGAGAATAAATCCAAAACCCATTCTCCTTCATTTGAACATAGATCTATAAGATAGTTAATCAATGCTTGTGGTTTTTGATAAATGTTAACTATATCTCCTTTTGCATCTTTATCCTCATATGTTAGTTTTCTTACCACTGCATCAAGCACAAAAAATAAGTAAGAAAATTAGTATGGAGACATAAAAAGTAAAAAAGATAATATTTAAATTTAAATTTGTATAATAAAACTTACCTGAACCTGAGAATAAATCCAAAACCCATTCTCCTTTATTTGAACATAGATCTATAAGATAGTTAATCAATGCTTGTGGTTTTTGATAAATGTTAACTATATCTCCTTTTGCATCTTTATCCTCATATGCTAGTTTTCTTACAACTGCATCATAAACCAATACTTGACTATGACTCTTCCCATCTACTCGATTCATAATAATATGCTTATAGCTATCATCTTTTGTCCAACATTCAACATGGATGAACTCACAATCATTTATAATAGGCTGATCTTCGAAAGAAACAATATTTGACTTTTGCCTGTAACATAACATAGTAAAAGTTCAATTAAATTTTACATGAATAAATTTTTTTAGGAGGAATCAAACATACAATTTCAAAATCTTACCATGTAAGTTGCATCCTTGAGTTTGCTTTACCCTTGAAGCTTGTTAATAACATTGGAAACTGTGTGTCCGAATGAAATGTCACAAATCGCCAAAGTGGTGATGTTGTCACTTCTTGAAAACCCGTAACCACTTTACTAAAAGCTTGATAAGTATATGGTTCTCTATCATATTCAATGTCTGGAAAATTGAAACCATGAGGAATATCTGCAATAACTAGGCCATATTCCCTTTTAGGTATTAGTGATGCAATGTCTTCATAGTCACCTTGTATTATTTGATATTGGACACTGTCGAGCCCATTCCAAATGTAATGATTAAGAGTAGGATCTAGTTCAACATTCATAAGATGCTTCCTTCTCATGTTCTCCATCTTAATTTTTTCAATAAATCTTTTGAAAGTATCTGGTACTCCATTTCCATCCTTCTTCGACATCTTTAATGACATATATATATATATATATATATATATATATATATATATATATGTATGTATAAGTAATAAAATAAAAATAGTTAAAATATGAATAAAATAAATTTATAAATCAACATACCTTATTGAATGCAATATAAAACTCTTTTAGTGTTGATGTAAAACTTGCTTCTGGGTAGTTGCGTACAACATCATCCCAACTATCTTCATTCAACATTTTAACCACGTGTTCTTGTATTTTCATAAAAATTTTCTGACTGAATAAATCAAGTTAAAAACGTTAATATATTGACATGTATAACAAATTCTACCAACATCATTATGTTTTATTTAAAATAAAATTATAATGAAAGAAATAATTCAAGAAAATTACTTTTGAAATTCTGCACACATTTCTTCCATTGATAATTCACCCGACTTCACACGGGCTAATATTGATTTGACTAATTTATCCTCCTTCACACCTTGCATTGTTCTCCAAGGTGTAATAGTCATATCCTCTAGAAGCTGCTTCATTTCAGGACCCCCCTTAGTGTTGGTACATATTATGGGTTTACTCTTTCTAACTTTCTGATTTTTTATGGAAATATTCTCCCATCGATCAAAAATCTCATCAATTCAAATCCCATACCTCCCCAGTTCTAAATGCCAACTGAAAAATGTTATATGTGCCTCTGAAGAGATTTGTATTCAATTTTCCATCTTTTGCTTTTTTTTCATCAATTTGATAACCTGTTTCCATTAAACATTCCTTTCGAAATGCTACACTAACTTGTGTCTTATCCCAACGACATTTTTCTATGAATTCATTATGAATAAATGTGACCCTTTGGATGAAAATCATTTTCATTATGTACTCATTATCTACATTATGATCCCATGCCAATAAATTTGATTCCATTTCTTTTAAGCCAACGTAAATGATGCATTTCACTGTTTGAAAAAGACAGTTATTGGGATATTCTGCAATCAATTGTCTCTTAGCCTCTATTGAATGATTACATAATATTTATAATCAAAACATTTTGTCTTGTCAAATGCTTGTTTGTTGGGAACCTGACATGGATCGACAAGAACCACATAATCCACCACATGCACATATGGATTGAACCTGAACAATGTTTTCAGATTATGTACATGTAGGTGGTG
Source organism: Pinus albicaulis (assembly GCA_034641835.2). Classification (NCBI taxonomy): domain Eukaryota; kingdom Viridiplantae; phylum Streptophyta; class Pinopsida; order Pinales; family Pinaceae; genus Pinus; species Pinus albicaulis. The sequence continues at coordinate 550,431,289 of CM076571.1, forward strand.
GGCCTTTCTAATTTGATATTGAGATTGTCCTTCATCTGAGCTATAAAATTGGTTAACATTAATCACCTGGTGTTATGATTTCTTTGCTTCCGTAAGAGCTTTCAATTTGTTCTTCACTACTGCTCACGACCTTTACAGGTTCACCAATATTTGATTTCCTAGTCTTATTGGATAACATATCAATTTTTTTATAAACAAGCTCTCCTTCATGAGGTACAAGAGAGAGATCTTTGGCAATTTTTCTTTTTGGCGTCTGATCTGTTTTCTTCTTTTGCACAATAGGTCTCATCTCCTCCTCACTAATTCTATCATAATTTTTTGTTTCATGTTCGACACCTTCAAAAGAAACATGTTTAAGTTTACTAGATTGACCCACCTTAGTGACTCTTGGTTGATCCCCTCTTTGTACTGTTGCAGTGTCACGAGCTATTGCTCTTTGCTTCAATCTCCTTTCCTTTGCTTTGTCTTTGTGGAAAGTTTTGATCACATCCATAGCATTTGGCACCAACATATAAATACCATCAAACATGTTTGAAAGACTCGGAACAAAATCTTATGAAACAAAATAAAACATGTCAATGATCAATAATTTATAAAAAATTGAATCATCCTTACAATAATGCATAGAGGAAATAAAAATAAGCATACTTACAATGTTATTTACAATGTTGCTTGATACTTCTTCAGAAAATTTTGAAGATATTTCATCTGTGTCATACTTGATGATTGATAGACGATATCTAACCTTCTCACGTTTCTGAGCCTTCCTTGCAAGAACATAAATAGTGTTTGTATTCGGGACCGTACATATGTCTCGTACTCTGCCCATCACATCATATTGCTCATTTAAGTCAATCATACCACAAATCAGATAGATTTGTATATCAGCCTCCGTTTCACTGTCTTCAAGATACCATGAGAAATTGGTTTTATCTATTTCCTCAGCGTTCTTCCAATCAGAAATAAGCTTTAATGAACCTGGTGCCCCACTTGCTTGACTTTTATTAGTGTGTGCAACAATATCCTTATTGCGTCCAACAGTGTCCATAGTGCGTTCAGCTGCAACTTTAGATTTGGGAGTTGTATCCATAGTGCGTCGAGCTGCAGCTGTAGATTTGGGAGCTGCTGCCGTAGATTTGGGAGCTGCTGCCCTAGGTGCAGAAACATTCACAGAAATCTTTTTTGATGCCATTTTCCTGATAAAAAATATATATATATATATATATATATATATATATATATATATATATATATATATATATATATATTAGTTAATGGAAAATAGTCGTATAATAAATTAATAACAAAATTTATTTTAAAACTAAATAGTTTGAATAAAGCAAGAATAATCTATAAAAATTTCATTTAAAAACAAAATATTATAAATCATATGTATATATATCTATATAATATATTTAATATATATTTATAAAAAATTTAAAAATGCTTAAATTGTATAAAATAATTCTAAAAAATAAATTAGTATTTTCAAACTCAGCTTTGTGTTTAATATTTAAAAAAAAACAAAAAAAAGTTACTAACCTTTGTAACAAATGTTATAATATTATATAATTTTTTATTTTTTTAATTGTATTGTTATATAGTTTTTTTTAATTAATTTATATTGTTATATTAAAACAAATGTTTTTTTTTTTAATTTATTATATTGTAATTTTTTTTTAATTATATAATGTTTAAAAACAAAACATAATTGTTGTTTAATGATTATATATATATATATATATATTTGTTATATTTTGAAATTTTTAACAATTATTATTTAACAATGTTTTTATTATATTATATAAATTTTTATTTTTATTTTTTTTATATTTATATATATAAATGTTTCTATGAACTTTTAATTGTTTTATTAAAACAAATTATTTAAAAAAAAAAAAATTAAAGAACAACAAACAAAAAACTGAAATTAAAAATGTTTTCAAAACAAACTATTAAAAAAACAAAAATTAAAAACAAAATTATAAAATTAAAAAAAAAAAAAAATTAAAAAATTATAAAACAATTAAAAAAAAAAGAAAAAAAAAAGAAAAAAAAAAACAAATTGTTAAAAAAAATTAGAAAAAAACAATTTAAAAAACAAAATTGCAGAATTAAAAAAAAAATTAAAAAAAACATTAAAAATATTTTTTTACTACACAAGCTATTTTCAAGGTGCTGATTGGGCGGCCTAGCCCGCCTCCACGGCCGTGCCGAGGGCCGACTCGACCGTCTCAGCACCCTGGGGCCCGGAGTGGCTGGGCCGCCCCCGTGGCGCCGCCCGGCCGGCCCTGGCACCCAACCCCCTTGTTGGCAAGGTGGGATACCATGAGAAAAACCATGGGTTGCAAAAACCTGGAACCCAAAAACCTCTCCTCGGAGGTGTAAAGTATACATCCCTTTGGTTACCCTTTAGATGAAATGGTATAAACCTTTTTGCAAAATATCCTAGACAAAGAAACATTCCCAGACTAGAAATTATGGGAGGAAAAAAACAACCTTTTATGTGGATTGAACCAAGCCTAGGACTAACAAAGCCTTTGGGTGTTGGATTTAAGCATCTCATGTTGCCTTACCATGGGTTTAAACCCTGCTCCCTCAATGGGTAGAGGAAACCTTAGTTAATCCACTGTGGAGGAGGTTCTAGCTAATGGTTCATTATTTACATGAGATAGCCTCTGGCCAATTTTATACTCCTAATGAGGATCACCTTGACTGATGGAATCCTGACTTGAATTCATCTAAAGGCTAACCACAAATTATGTATACTTTTTTGGAAAGAATGCATAAGCGAAGTTAGTTCTAGATGTTGGACGAATTGATGCCACTATACTACATTCATTGGAGATATACAATAATTTCTTCCATACTATTTTATTTCAATTTTATTTTAATAATTAATTAATTAATTCCTTTAAATACTCTTCTGGATAAATCACATAAATGTTTTAAGGTAAATTCTTTTTGAACCACTCATTTTGTGGTTCATCATCAATATTTTTAAAATAAATTTATTAGAATGAAATTGAATTGATTTTTGAAGCTTCCTTTTAAATCAATTGTTGAAATTACTTGGAATCACGAGTGTGCTCAACATCCATCAAAACAACAATAGATATGATATTAAAAATGATATTTGGATAGCATAATATTAAAAATGATGTTTGGAAAAATGGAGGGAGAGAGTATTAATTTTTTGTTTAAATTTTAAACCTTTTATTAGTTAAAATAACATTTCTCCCACCCAAAACACATCACTTTGTTTTGGTCATCTTCCTCTTGCCCAAAACACATCACTTTTTTTTGGTCATCTCCCATTGCTTTTTTACCAGCAACGAAGCAGCTCTCATTCTTTTTTACCAGCATCGAAGCAACTCTCAGATTGAAACAGAGATAGGGAGTGGCAATCAAAGCCTCTTTCCCACGTGGATCTTTACTTCAGCAGGTAAGATGTTGCTTCTTTTGGATCTAATTTCTCGTGCCCATTAATTTCATTTCCACATTGAAGTGAAGCTTTTTATATGTCAATTTATATTAACATTTCTCTATATCTTTCTTTCGAAAAATGGTTCTGCTTCGAAATAATCCCCAAAAAAACCGACCACAGTAACTGTTTGTAATGGAGTCCCTTGTCTTGTATTTCACCTTGTCTCACATGGAATTGTTCTCTCTTTCCTTTATAGTTCATTCTGGCCTTGCTGTTATGACTTGTTTTCTCTTTCCCAATACTCTTTCGTCATCGAATTTCAGGAATCAGATAGAGTTTTTACAAAATTGTTGAGGTTTTAAGGTCGAATCGAAAAAAATGAGCTTTTTAAAATCTCAGTTGTTAGGTAGTAGGAAGTTATTAGATTCTCTCCCAACACCTTCTCCAGGGGGTGAAGAGAAAATTCAGTGATCTAATTCCCAGCCCAACGAGGGTAGTTTCAACTCTAATTTGTTTGTGTGAAATTCAATTATTAAAGGGTATGCGATGCATGGGCAAGGAGATAGTGTTGTCAGTTTTTATCATCAAATGTTATTATTAGGTAAGAAACCTGACCATATTACATTTCTTGATGTGTTGTATGCATGCAATCATGCAAAGCTTGGTGAATGAAGGACACAAATACTTTGATAGAATAGGTTAGAATTATGGTGTTAGTCCAAGGGTAGAGCACTATGCATGTATGGTTGACCTACTTGGGCATGCAGGATTCCTGGATGAGGCACACAATCTTATAAAAATGATTCCAACAGAACCTAATGCTGTTGTGTTTGGGGCTTTGCTTAGTGGCTGTAGAGCTCATGGTGATATAAATTTAGCCGAATGTGTTGTAAACTTCCTATTTGAATTAGAGGCTAATAATTTGGGAAATTATGTGTTGTTATAAAAATATTATGTTGCAGCTAGCAAGTGGGAAGAAGTGGCAAAAATGAGAGCAGTAATGAAAGATAAGGGTTTGAAAAAACCAGTGGGATGCAACTGGATTGAGGTTAAAAATAAAGTGCACACATTCCTCGTGGGAGACAAATTGCACCCACAATCAAAACATATTTATGAGAAGGTAGAGAGCTTGGCTAAGGAGATCTAGGCAGTAGGGTATGTTCCTGATACCAACTTTGTGTTGCGTGATGTGAATGAAGAGGAGAAGGAAGACATTCTTCACAGCCACAATGAAAAAGATAGCTCTTGCATTTAGACTTATCAACACACCCCGAGGGACAGTAATTTGAATTACAAATAACCTCCATGTGTGTGGCGATTGCCACAATGCAACCAAGCTCATTGCCAAGATTCTAGGCTGGGAAATCATTGTGAGGGATCCCAATCGCTTCCATCATCTTAAGAATGGAATATGTTCATGTAACGATTATTGTGATCCAATTGATAAAAGCTTGTCTGCTGGGCTGGCAGGCAAGTATTGGCATTACTTTTGTTGATTGTGTTTGGTAGGCTTTGTGGGTCTAGGATAACGGAATCAATCCTACGGAAATTTCGTACAGCTGGTTTAGTTTAGGTCATCAAATATTTTTAACTTTATCACCTTTGACACAAATTTCTTGGTATATAGTAAATGACAAAAACAATTGGGGTGAGGTGAGTGAAATTGCAGGAATATTGAAGTAGCATCAAAGTCCTTTGTAACGTCTGTATCTTCTGCCTTTTCACTATTACCTGGTAAAAACATCTACACATATCAAACTATTTAGCATTCCTTTTCTAGCTAGAGCCAAGGAAAAAGTTCCTTAGAATAGTCTTCCCTCCTTATTGAGCATTTCAACTCTAACTTATTAATTTGAGTGTGAAAACAAGACTGATATATGGTTGATTTTCCAAGAGAAGCATTCCAGGAGCACAATTATGTTTCCATATGTGAAAATACGACATTTCCATTGAAAATGGGCATGTCAACAGAAAAGTAGCACAACAAAAGTGGATGATAGTGCATGACATATGTTTTCTTTTCTAACATGGGCTGGAAGACAAATTGAAGCCTTGTATCATAATTCATTTTTTGTAATTCTATAAGAAAAGCCAACTTTTCCACAACAACGAAAAGGTTCATGATAATGTTTAAAAGTACTTTTATCATGTTTTCTTAAAGGGGGTCATCGAGTGAGGGATAGATGAGAGATATATGTCGGATTCCCAACTCTTAGTTGACATTGATGCCAAGAATATTTAACTATTGATATTGAAAGGATATGCATATGATATTGCAGGGTATGTGAAATTTGTCTGAGTCTAGAAAGACTTGTACATAATTATAGCTTTGCTTGCTAATAATTCCCAAAACCCATGGGTTTTCAGTGCATGTGAGCAGAGAACAGTGGAAAAATATAGTTAAAGTACTTATTATATTTTTCCATAACAAATGGAACATTATAGTAGCATAGCACAAAGATTAGCAATCCATGGTAGTATTCTCTAGATTTGTCTTGATGAAAATATATTGTGGCAAAGTGATGTGAAATTCTAGTGCATTTCTCCGGGTCAAAAATTTAGATATTTTCATAGAAATTGGAAACTTATTCCATCAGGTAGTATTGTAGTTTTGAGACATAAACGGATAAGCCTTAAGGTAATCAAATTGATGTAATTGGTAACCAAGTAAATATGCTTAATCTCAACTGTGGTATAGTTTAACAGAGGACTGACCAAAAGGCATTTTTTTTTCATTTCATTGAAGCTGTTGTAAAGGGCTTATGTAATGTTTAAAGTGGTTCCTTAGTAGATGTGATATTTACAATGTCCCTAATTCTTTTGTATTGAAATGAAATCTCTATATTTTTTCCTTCAAAACATGCATATGATATAGCTGCCATTCTCACAGTTATGGTTTGCGCTCTCATCTGTTTGCTTGGCCTCATCTCATTCATTGGTTGTGCGCATTAATATTGCAGATGGATGGGGGCCGACCCATCCGATCGGGTTGCAATCTGTCTAGCCAACACTGGACTGAAGAAGGCGGGCATGAAAGAACTGCCAACTATTGTTTACACATTTGCTTCTAAGCTGTCACCGAGATTGACCACTGGCTGCTCCATATGCTTGGTCGAATTCGAAGAAGGAGAAAAGCTGTGAATGCAACCCTGATTTTATTTCAGTCCTTAATACTCATAAAATTATAATCTTACCTTTTCATTACAATCCTAGAATGCATGCAAAAGGATTCAGAGTACATTTTTTTTAGTAGGCTTAGAAAATATGGGAGATGGATTTTCAAAAGATTGTTGATGGTTGGAATATTACCACTTCAATCTCGATTTTCAACTCTACATTTGCATAATCATAATAGTAAAAAGATTATAACCATTAGCAATGGAACATTAAATTTATCGACGCTCATCCATTGTCGAAGATTCAGCTTCCGCTTCCATTCCCGCAGCTCCTACGACTACAGGCCGCACCATCCTCCGTCATTTCTTCTTTGCCTCTCTTCCTCTTGTGTACCATATGACTGACAGTTGATTCATTTTATGAAGTGGAATTGAGAGCGAGGGGGAAGTTAACGAGAGCCATAGCTCCACTCATTCTGAAGGCGGCCTAAGAGCGCAGGCCCGCCCGTTGGGCGCCGGGGCCAGCCGGGCGGCGCCACGGGGGCGGCCCAGCCCCCGCCTCCCGGCCCCCGCCTTGGCCGTGAGGCAGGCTGGGCCGCCCCCGTGGCGCCGCCCGGCCGGCCCCGGCGCCGTAAAAAAATATTTTTTATTATTTTTTTTTAATTTTTTTTTTATTTGTTTTTTATTTTTTTTTTTAATTTTTTAAGTTTTTTTTTTAATTTTTATTTTGTTTTTTAATTTGTTTTTTAATTTCGATTTTTAAATTTTTTTTTTATATAATATAATTATTAAGACATTATTTATTAATAAAAAAAATGTTAATAATAACAAAATATAACAAATTAAAAAAAAAAAAAAACAATATAATAAATTATAAAAAAAAACATTTGTTTTAATATAACAATATAATTAAAAAAAAAAAACTATATCACAATACAATTAAAAAAGATATATATATATATATATATATATATATATATATATATATATATATATATAACAAAAAAATAAAGAAAAAAAAAATTAAAGATTTAAATTTTAAAAAATAAAATAAAATAGAATATAAAATAAAAAAATTCTCAAATAAAAAAAAAAAATTTAAAGAATGAAATCACTGATATATTTATGATAAAAAAATACAAATAAAAAATGTTATAATATTACTTTTTTTTATGTGCATGGTCGTTTTATGGATTTTTATGTGTAAATGAACCTATAAGTCTTAAAAAAGAAAAAAAATCTAAATTTTTGTTCTTAAAACCCTAAAGAATTCAGTTTTTTTTTGCATTTTCTTCACTAAAAAAATATAAAAAAACCAAGGTTTTTGAACCTAAAAACCTTAAAAAAATAGTTTTTGAACACAAAAAAACTATAGAAAAACAGTTTTTCCCAAAATCGTCTCTAAATTGACAGAATAGAAGGAAAACTAACCTTTGAAATGCAAAAAGCTGCTGTCACCAATGCCAACACAACGCCTCCAAAAAATTACGAATAGCAACACAATGTCTCCAATGCCAATGCAATGCCTTCACGAAGTTACCAATGCCAATGCAACACCTCCACAAAATTACCAATAGTGACACAACGCTTCCAATGCCAATGCAATGCCTCCACGAAGTTACCATTGCCAACGCAACACCTCTAGAAATTTGCTCTAACAAATACCAGAAAACTTGATGTGATGTGATGAATAGAAACAATCATTCCTTTTAAATAGCGTATATTGTCTGATTGGTTTACTGTTTAATGAATGTGGGATTAAAATTTCAAATTTCAAATATTTACATTTAATTTATTATAGTTCATACTATAGTTAAAATACTTATTATTTGCATGTAGTTATCATAATTAATATTTTATTTAATATTTACATTTACTGAATGTTGAATAATTCAAATATAATCTCAGATTAAAAATTAAAATATGAAATACTTACATGTAGTTAATTATATTTAATATTATAGATAAAATAGTTAATATTTGTATTTAGTTATCATAGTTAATATTTACATGTAATCAATGTTTAAAATCATGGGATTAAATTTTAAAATCTAAAATATGTACATGTAGTTAATTATAGTTTAAATAGTTAATATTTACATGTTGTTATTTTTGTAAATATTTACATGTAGTCAATATTAAACCATTCAAATAAGAAAATTATTTTAGTTTCGAAGACACGCATGAAAGGGATATTTTGTGGATATTTTGAATAGAAAGTATGGTGAAATATTTGAAGACCAACAGTGTATTAATAAATTTTGAAATATATTTCAGATGAATATAACATAAGTTTAAAATAAAAAATTTAAAATATTTACATGTAGTCATTATAGTTAAAATAGTTAAAGTTTTTCGCGAATTTTTTTGGAGGGAAATTTTGGAGGGAAATTTTTTCGCGAATTTTTTTGGAGGGAAATTTTCAGTTTTTAAGCTATATATTGTAAGTGGGAGAGGAATTTGTATCATTCAACCTATTTTTGTTGAAAGCCATGGTTTCTTCTGATAACGAAGTTTTTCTTTCTAGAACATCAACATCTTCGTCACGCAACAACTCTATTCAGAGTGATGAATATAACAGGAGTTCGTTCACCATGAATAGAGAGTCAAAAAATCGACTTGGTCATTATCCTAAAGATGATGAGAACAAAATTGATGAGGTGCAGCAAAATGAAATTTCTGTAAATCGAGCGCCAGTTATACCACTTACTCTTAATCCTAAGGATTATGAAAGCAACAATGATGAAGGGCATGATGAAAAAATTCCAGAGTCAAAAGTTTCACTTCGTCCTAATCCCAAGGATTATGAGGACACCATTGATGAAGAGGGAGATGAAGAATATCCACTTCAGCTTAATCCTAAGGATTATGTGAGAACAACAAATGAAGAGGGTAATGAAGAATCTGTACAGTCAAAATATCCAGTCTGTCCTAATCCTAAGGAGTATGCCAACACCACTGATGAAAAGGGGGATGTAAAATTTCCAGAGTCAAAATATCAAATTCGTCCTAATCGTAAGGATTATGCAAGCACCACTGATGAAGAGGGGAATTATAATGTTTCAGAGTCAAAACATCCATTTCGTCCCAATCCTAAGGATTATGCTAGCACCACTGATGAAGAGGGAAATGAAAAATTTACAGCGTCAAAATTTTCACTCCATCCTAATCCTAAGGATTATGCAAGCACCACTGATGAAGAGGGGGACGAAGAAATTCCAGAGTCAAAATTTCCACTTCGTCTTAATCCTAAGTATTATGTCAGCACCACAGATGAAGAGGGGAATGAAGAATTTGCAAAGTCAAAATATGCACTTCGTCCTAATCCTAAGGATTATGTCAGCACCACTGAGGAAGAGGGGAATGAAGAATTTACAGCGTCAAAATATCCACTTCGTCCTAATCCTAAGGATTATGCCAGCACCACTGATGAAGACGGAGATGAATTTCCAAAGCTAAAATTTTCACTTCATCCTAATCATAACGATTATAATTTATCCAATGATGAAGGGGGGGATGAAGAATTTCCAATAAATATAGATTCAAGGCATTCACTTATTCCTAATCCTAAGGATTATGAGAGCTTCAGTGAGGAAGGGGAGGGGCAGGATGAAGAAATTATAGTGAATACAAATTCAAAGCTTCCACTTATGCCTAATCCCAAGGATTATGAGAGAACCACTGAGGAAGGGGAGGATGAAGAGTTTCTTGCAAATGATAATTTTAGAGGCACAGATCTGAATATTGCATTTTCTCCAAGTGACCATTTCAAAGACACTCATGGTGATGAAGAATTGAATCCTCCCAGGGAAGAATTTGAAAGCATGGGTCAAGATGGTGAACAATTTCTTTTGGGTCAGGGTTACAAAAGTGCCGATGATTCTTGTGAAATGTTTTCTTCAACTGATGATGGTAAATAAAATTTTCCATGCAATGATGTTGATGAATTTCTTAACTATGTTGAGGATGATGATAGTGGGGATAATATTCCTCCTAATGGTGATGAAACTACTTTTACAAAGGATGATGGAATGATGAAGCCGTTGCAAGAAAATATTGCAACTAGGAGTAGGAGTAGACCTTTTCATATCAATCCAAAGCATTCCAGTTATACAAGGGCGAGGACAAAATATCTCATGACAAAAATTTATGTCGTTCATTTGTTTTCAAGTGAATGTTGTCGAAGGGATTGTTTGAAAAATATGGATTTCAACTTTGCTTTGGAGAAAAGGAAAACATATATGTCAATGAATAAAAGCATAAAAAATTCATATTTAGTGGGTTGCATGCAATCTACACTAGTAGGTTATGATTATCATATTGGGAATGTATTGCTTTGCAGAAAGGCATTCAAAATGTTGTATTCAATTGGTAATTGTCGTTTGTCAAGAATCCAGGATAGATTGGAAAGGGATCCCACATATTATTCAGAAGCACGTTATAAACGGGAGGTGGGGCTGTTTGCAAATACTGCTAAGACATGGATGAAAGACTTCTTTTCAAATCATGGAGAGTGTATGCCAAATAAAGACACAATACATATTCCAGATAATTTCTCGAGACGAGAAATATTCATGTTATACAAAGATTATGCAGAAGTTGTTGAAGGAATTGGTAATTTTATTACATATTATTATTCTACAAGGATATGGAAAACTGAATTCAACAATGTTCGTATTCCTAAGAAGACAAGGATGGGGATTTGCAGCACATGTGCTTCTCTTAAAGCAAAAAGAGATAAATGTCAAGGGGAAGAAAGAGGTATGTGTTCAAAACATTTTTTTTTTTAAATTTGATACTTATCAACTATGAAAATATATTTATTCATATGTTTCTTTTATTTTATGTACATATTCCGTTGTCAAAGAACTTCAAGACCATCGCAATCAACAAACAAGTGAAAGACAAAAGTTGTATAAACATCGAAAGAAGTGTTATGATCATCCAAATAAATATCTGGGATTGATAATTGATGGTATGGACCAAAAGAAAACACTTCTTCCACATTTTGTCCACACGCCAAAAAAATTACAAGAGGAAAATTTCATTCAGTTTCACTTGGTTGGTTGTATGGTATTTAATGAGAAGATGTTTCCAAGAGTTTTCTTCACAACTCCAAATATTCACAATGATGCAAATCTGACCATAACTATAATCCATGATGTGGTTACTCATTGGTCTGGGATTCACCCTGAAGTTTTGTATTTAAAATTAGACAACACAAGTCGTGAGAACAAAAATTAAGTTCTTTTTGGGTATCTAAACATGCTCATTGAATTGGGGATTTTTAAAAATATAAAGTTTGGTTTCCTTCTTGTTGGGCATACTCATGATCATATTGATCAAATGTTTAGTTGTTTTTCAGTAACATTGAGGAGGAAAGGTGTTGGGAGCCTGCCATCATTAATTGAATGTATTAAGAAATCGTACATTCCAGAGCCTGTTTTTCATGTGTTGGAACAAACTATTGACATGCGAAGGTTTATTTTTGGATCGCATGGTGAGGAGAAATGCATTGAACAACTTAACGAAATTAGCTTCCAGCATCAATTTCGTATCAAAAAAATTGATGGGATAACACTTATATGGGGCAAGAAGTATTCAACTATTGAAGAATGGGGACCATCATCAAGTTTAGCATTTTTGAAGTTCATTCCAGAGCGTCCAATGTTTTCATCAAAGATATTGTTATTACAGTCAGTTTCCGAACTCCATAATGCACGAAGGCAGAAGAGAGACATAAATTATTCTGAATGTCTAGAGGAAATTAAAAGATGTACTAGAGATACATATGAATACTTCGATGTTGCTGATTCAGTTTGGTGGGAGTCTTTTTTCAGTAATCAAAGTGATATGATTTCAAGATCAGTAAATGGGGATACACTTTTGAAGACTCCTTTTTTTTGGCCACAAAATATGCCAAATGAACATGAAGATCAGGAAACACACAATGTTGAACAAAAACAGACTCAAGCTATTATTAATTCCCCACAGGTAGAGGAAAGAGAAATCTATATTGGTTCTAGAAGATCACATGCACAACGTGAAGCCATGGAAGACCTTTACAGGGGTTCTGTGCAGGATATTAAGGAGGGTTGCATGATAGCAGTGTTAGCAGATGAAGATCCACTTGGCTATCCATTATGGATTGCCAAGGTTATAAAGGTCATTAATGAAAATGAAGAGATTATAGTTGTTGATGTACATTGGTATGCCACAAGTACCCACCCTTTCAATGGTGTGTACAAGCCAGAGATGGTAGTGGAAAAAAAAATTGGCAGAAAGAGAAAAAGAAAGGGCACAAATATAAATCGTCGCCGCACAAATGTCTTAAAATTGGAGGATGTTGACATACTTGTGTATGACTTCAATTTGACAAAGAGAGGAACTCTTCGGTTGCAGACCATAAATATTTTGAAGAAATTGCTACCAGAACAATTACTGTTGAAATGGGACTCTGTAGAATGTAGACGTAGATATACAAGACTTTTGAACTCTGAAATGGTGGGCATGCATGTTGACTTAGATGGAGCACTAGTTGATGAAAGAGAAGAATATGGATCATCTTCATCTGCATCGAGCCATTCATCTGAAGATGTAGATTCTGATGGTGTGCCAGAACCTATGGCTGATTTTGAATAACTATCTAAGACACTTTTATGTAATTGATGTTTGCATGGTAACTTGAAATAGAAATTTTGACTTCCATGTGATTTTTCATGAATTTTTGAGACATTTCTATGTTTGTTGGATTATATGTTTTAATTATGAAGAATTAATTTCTTTAGAATATCGACAATGTAACAATGAATTACAAAAATAATTTATGTTATATTCAATGTACCAATGTTGATATTTTAATTATAAGTAAAATAGAAAATAGAAAGAAATGTTGAATTTTTAAATTATGCAGTGATATTACCATGATATTATGTATTGTTACCATTTGGTATAAGATACTTTTAAAAGTTTTAATAATTGTATGCGTCATTGAAACAGAACACTTTGTTTTGATGCTTGATTTTTAGGTTTTTGTTGAAATTATATTTAAATTTGTCTTATGCTAAGATTTGAAAAAAGATAAGTTTTTATCCTTTAAAATTAAAATTACTCTTACTTGTTTCCGTTCAATGATAATTTTTTCATTTACTTGTTCATTTTTTTAAATTGTTAAGTCTTATAATTTCTCCATAATTTCATTGTTCAAGTATGTTGAACACTTAAGATTAAAAAACTTTAGATTTACAACTTGTCATTAAGGTTTTTATGCGCTACCAAATTTTATCTTTAAGGTTATGGTTGACAATAATTACAATTTTGGGGTTGTTTAAAGTCAAGATATTTTATGTTTAACAACATGGATGAAAATTGCTCGAAATGATAAGCCCTTCAAACATGTATTTGTTTATATTTAACATCATCTATCAAAAATGTTAGAAATTTACGATTTTAAAAAATTTCCTAATATGTTGTCTTTAATTCCATTGTTACAAGTGTCAAAATTATGACACAATTTTTTTTTTGTTATTCCAGCATCAACTGGTTTTGTTTTGAGGGTGTTTTTTCAATCCTTTTTTCAACAAACAATTTTTTTTTTAGCATAATTTTATAAAATGTTGAAATTTGACCTTAAAAAAAAACCAAGTGCGTTCTAGAAGACACACTTTTTTTTTGGGGGTGTTTTTTCATGTTTTTTGAGACTTTTTTGGCTAGAATTCCCGTTTTGAGGTCAGGTTACCTATTTGATTGGTAACAGTGTTCATAGTCTACTTGAAGTTGAAGAAGAAATTGAAGTCTTGGAAGCTTGATGATGTTCTGACATTCTTGTTCTTGAGAAGGCTCTATCATTGGATCCCTGATCTTGGCTATTGATGATGTATTCTGAACTGTCTTCCATTTTTCCTGTTTTCATTATGTTTCATAAATTCTTACTGCAGTAGGATGAAAATTTTAGGCTAAGAAATGACTCCTAGAAGCACCTTAGACCTATTTATCCTTCACTGTTTTATGTTTTCTTCTGCTGAGGTATTTTAGAGTCTTTAATCTTTCTCTTTAGTCCTCATGCTTGTTTATTTCTCTAATAGTTCAAATAGTTGGTTCTAGCATGATTTATGGTTTTCCCTGCTTGTCTTCTGCCACTTGAAAATTGTTTTTGAAGTCTCCCTTTGAAGTACCATTGTTTATTGTTAGCCAAGGAGGTTTGTTTTGATCACACCCTTTGTCCCTGCTTCAACAATTGTTTTAAAGGTCTTTATAGTTGTGATCATAGATGTGTTAGGTGTTCCCTCTTCTATGACTGCAATTATCAATGAATCTTTCATGTTTTATAAGTCCCTTGAAATAAAATCTTTGAGGAAATAGGATCTGCTCCCGAATCTTAGATTTCATTTCGAAATTTGTCTTGAAATCATTATTTTCTTAAAGTGTGGTTTGTAGAATTCATGGTTAGCCCTGTCTATCAAATACCTCTTTGTTGTTCAAGTTATGTTTTTAAGTTCCCTTTGTTGAGAATTCAATTTCTCTTTCCAAACCATTAATGTCCATCTCATTCACAAAACTAAAGGATCCTGTGGCCAAGTTAGATTTTCCCTTTGATATCCCATATCCATTGATGAGCTTGTCATAAAACTCTTCTTGACTCCATTGCCCAATGAACCTGACACTTCTTCTTTCTATCTATATTACCTAGACCTTTCATGTTCTGCTGTACCAATTCAACCAAACAAACACTTGCACTTAATAACTAGTCTAAAATCAATATTTAAAAGCAAACAAGACATATCTTTGCAAAAAATTTGAGAGATCCCTCTCTAAGAACATGAGGACTAGATCCTGGAACTCTAAAGATTGGTTCTGATGTTGCCTTGTCTTTTGGTTAGCCAATCTATCAAAACATAGGACCCCAACATTTCCCTAACCATCCCAACCTCTATTACAACTGTCGGATCATCAAAGCTACCAAGGGCGGAGATCAACCCAAGTGTCCAGAGTTAGAAATATTTCCATATCCAATGATATGGAGGATCAAGCCAAGGGTTAATAAATCCATAAAACATAAATAAAAGTACCACCCAAATCTCATGCCACGGGTTAAGATTTGTGACCAGTTGGCTAGTAATCAATGCAACAATCAAATATAATAATTATGAACCATAACTTAAGGAATATTATATAAGGAATCACGAAATGAATTATTGCAATGTGGCAGAGTGCTATAGCATTTATATTTGTATGTATATGCTATGCAATCATGTATTAAGACTATGATTAATAGATGACATAGTGGTAATATCATGCTTAACAAAGTTTAAATGTTACACGGTATATATATATATATATTTTTTTTCATTGGCAAGCTTCAACGTTTTACATGGTAAGATGTTACAGGTGGTATTAGAGCAACATTCACATGTTGGGACCCAGATGGGTCACCTAAATAACATTTGGTGTGTGTAAATTGTGCACAGAAAGAGGAAGAAGGGATTGATAGAGCACAACGAGGAGGGGTTTGGTATATCATGCTCCCAGGATTACAGGGGAAGCTCACCCCCAGTCTATCCCAGAAATGAATCCAGAAATGTGAGTGCAGCTAAGCGTGGACCAACATTAACAAACCAACAGATTACTCGACGAACAAAAAAGGCAAACCAATAAACTTCTGGATACTGTGCAACAATTACAAGAAGAAATGGTTCGAGTGAGAAGTGATAATGAGAGGTTGATGCGGGAACAGGAGAGGATTCTTAGAAGCCTCTCAGATAGACAAAATCAAGGGAAAGCTCAACCAAGCCCAGAAAGAGACACCTGAGGAGAGGGTGAACAATGACAACAAGATAATGATAAGTCAGAAAGTATCCACACCCAACAGAGAAATAAGAACAGGACTTATAGCGAAGCAGAGTCAAGAAATGTCTTAGACCAATAGGGGATGAAAAAACAGAAAGTAGACCTAAAAGGTGAATTTCGGAAAATTAAACCTCCTACATTCAATGGAGAGGCCGAAGAGGTAGCAGAAGAATGGATAATTAACATGAAAAAATATTTTCAAGTCTATGAATACAACAACAAATTGAAAGCTCACTTGACTATTTATCAACTGTGGTAAAAATCCACATTATGATGGGAGTAAGTTAAAAATGTGTGAGGAATCGAGGACTAGAATGTGACTGGGGACGAGTTCCAGCAGTATTTTAAAGACAAATACTTAACCGAGTGCTTTTATGATGAAAAGTCGCTAGAATTTCATGATTTGAGATTGGGACAGCTAACAATGGACAAATTCATAACCAAATTTACCTCCCTATTAAGGTATGTACTGTATCTGAGAGATGAAAAGGGAAAAGTATAGTGATATTCCGTGTATGATCTAGATTTGAATACAGTAGTGCCCACACTCAAGGTATAGAGGCACTACCGATTGGGAAAAATATCCATGTTAAAAATAGATCACAGTAGCTTGACTAGTTATTTTAAACAAGCTAACTTGAATACTCGTCAAGCCAGGTGGAATGCATTCCTAAGTGAATTTCATTTCGAAATTTAGCATGTTAAAGGAAAATAAATTTGTGTCACCGATGCCTTAAGTATAAAATTGCACTATGTATGAACTTTTATTTAACCGGGTGGAATTTAAGTTCCAAGAACAAGTGAAGGAGGTTGCGGAAAATGATACTAAATATCAATTTTTATGGCAGAAAACGCAAGAAGCATAAAATCAGAGAAGGAAAATAGATTATAAGATCAACAATGTAAAAATATTGACTTTTCGAGGAAATATATACATCACTAATCGAATAAGTTTAAAAGATCCGATCTTAAATGAATATCACTGAAGCTCTTATTCTGGACATCCTGGTTACCAGAAAATGTTAACAATAAGAAAATATTACTTTTGTCTAGGAATTTGTAAAAATATCACTGAATACTTGAATAAATGTTTGGAATGTCAACAGGTCAAGGTGGAAAGTTCAACCTATTCCCGTACCAGAATGGAAGTGGGAAGTTATATCGTTAGATTTTATTACAGGGTTACCAAAAACAAAGCGACATAATGACTCGATAGTGGTGGTAGTTGATCGACTGAGCAAGGCAGCTCACTTTATTCTAGTATAGTCAAATTATAAAACTGTACAGATTGCTGACATCTTCATGAGGGAGGTGTTTAGATTACATGGCATTCCAAAAACAGTTATCTCAGATAGATATGTAAATTTCACCTCAACTTTTTGGAAGGCACCGTTTACTGGTCTAGGCACACAAATTCAATTTAGGACTGCATATCACCCATAGACGGATGGGTTGAATGAACGGGTGAATCAAATTTTGGAGGACATGCTACGGATGTCTGTAATGCAGCAACCCACAAAGTGGGAAGATTATTTGCACCTCGTAGAATTTTCTTACAACAATGGATACCGAGAGTCCCTCAAGATGAGTCCCTTTGAGACATTGTATGGTAGGAAATGTCGAACACCCATGAATTGGAGCAGCCCAGAAACCAAACTAATGTTTGGACCAGAAATGTTGGCTGAGATGGAACAAGAAGTAAGGATGATCCAGAAAAATCTAAAAGCTGCCTAGGATCGAGAGAAAGTATATGCGGACCGAAATAGGACTTATCGAGAATTTGAAGTGGGTGATCATTTATATGTGAGAATTAGACCCAAGAAGAGCACCTTAGGGTGGACTACCTGTGCCAAGTTTTCCCCTCGGTTATGTGAACCTTTCCAAATCTTGGAAAGAGTAGGACTAGTAGCCTATCGACGAGCTTTACCAGGACACATACGGGTGCACAATGTGTTTCATGTATCTATATTGAAACAATATGTGCATGATCCAAAGCATGTAATACATTGGAGGAACATTCAGGTAGGACTGAATTGGATACTAAGAACTGTAAGGGAGATAAACATTTCATTAATTAGTTTAATATTTGCTGGTTGTAGGTCAAACTGGACTGTGAATTTCTAGTAGAGCCTCAACGTATTCTCGAGTAGAGAGAAATAACGCTCTAGAGGTGAGCCATCACCCAAGTTAAAGTGCAATGGAAGCACTTTGGCCCAGAATGTGACTGGGGACGAGTTCCAGTAGTATTTTAAAGACAAATACTTAACCGAGTGCTTTTACGATGAAAAGTCTCGAGAATTTCACAATTTGAGATTGGGATAGCTAACAATGGACAAATTCATAACCAAATTTACCTCCTTATTAAGGTATGTACCATATTTGAGAGATGAAAAGGCAAAATTAAAGTGATATTCTGCGTATGATCTAGAGTTGACTACAGTAGTGCACACACTCAAGGTATAGAAGCACTACCTATTGGGAAACATATCTGTGTTAAAAATAGATCACAGTAGCTTGACTAGTTATTTTAAACAAGCTAACTTGAATACTCGTAAAACCAGGTGGAATGCATTCCTGAGCGAATTTCATTTTGAAATTTAGCATGTCAAAGGAAAATAAAATTGTATCACCGATGCCTTAAGTATAAAATTGCATTGTGTATGAACTCTTATTTAACCGGGTGGAATTTAAGTTCCAAGAACAAGTGAAGGAGGTTGTGGAAAAGGATACTAAATATCAATTTTTATGGCAGCAAACGCAAGAAGCATAAAATCAGAGAAGGAAAATAGATTATAAGATCAACAATGTAAAAATATTGATTTTTCGAAGAAATATATACATTACTAATCGAATAAGTTTAAAAGAGCCGATCTTAGATGAATATCACTGAAGCTTTTATTTTGGACATCCTGGTTACTAGAAAATGTTAACAGCAATAAGAAAATATTACTTTTGGATAGGAATGTGTAAAAATATTGTTGAATACTTGACTAAATGTTTGGAATGTCAACAGGTCAAGGTGGAACATCAACACCCAGTAGGTTTGTTCAACCTATTCCCGTACCAGTTAACCAAAGTTTCAAACTTTGGGTTGGAAGAATGTATGGTGGAGAAAAATTCTTGTGCAGGGGTCAGGGTCGAACCCACGACCTACCCTGCATAATTTGAGCGCCTTACCAACTAGTCTTTATGTTAGGTCTTAACCATATAAGATCACAACGTATATTTTTTGTTGCCAGA
Organism: Pinus albicaulis; assembly: GCA_034641835.2. NCBI lineage: Eukaryota > Viridiplantae > Streptophyta > Pinopsida > Pinales > Pinaceae > Pinus > Pinus albicaulis. Next base: position 550,450,918 of record CM076571.1, read on the forward strand.
ATTTGACGGTGGGGTTTTGGAGGGGGGAAACCCCGTGAGCCAACCCCCTACCCATATGAATATGTTGCAAAGACCAAGGGTGGAGCAGAATACAATGCACAGAGTTAAACTCCTAATCATGAGATTATCCCACTATGCTGAGGTTAATTCTAATTAAATTGGTTTATGAAAACACATTTAAAGCATATTTAAGATGTGCTTATCCATAATTAAGTGCAGTCTTATTTCTAATTAATCTAGTTCTTAATGGCGGTGGAGTTAGTGGATTCTGCCAGTTTCAGCGGAACCACTAGCTTGTCAGAGCTATCTGGAGTCTTCTCCAGATTTGGAGGAGATATTCTAGGAAAAATTGTTTTGATCATAACTGGAGAAATTTTCGACCAATTTTGGCTTAGAAAGAGTTATTCCTCATATATTTTGATGTTTTCGACACATTGGAGCAGGTTTCAGAGGCAGTAGGAGACTGTAAACAACAATTTTTTCACAATTGAGCTAATACAAAGGCCTAATCCATGGAAGCTGGACCAAGGAGATGTAGCCTAGGAGGGGTGAATTCCTTCATCAAAACAATGTGTTAATGGATCAATTGTGATGGTTTGTTGTGTGTTTGTTTGTTGTTGTTCAAAATTTAGTTTCAATTCTTTTATGTTCAATTATTCAACATAATCTCCACACATTTACTTGTTAAACAATCATAAGCGCTTCAATAAGCCCATTTACATGAAGCAAAGATCATCAATTTTAATATAAATTTGAAGATGAAATTAGCACAAAAAAACTAACATTCAAATTCAGATAAGTTGATACCGCCCCCCATTACAAATATCTTCAATGATTAGCCCACCATTTGACAAATATCCTCCTATATATCCTCCCATAAGAAGTCAAAGAAGTTGGTCATGAACTCATCTGGGTCATGGGCCTTGTTAGGGGGGAAACAAGACCACCCCTTTGATCTCCTCAATAGATGGAGGCAATATTAGGGATTTTTTCATTTCCTTCGTTATCACCTCCAGGATACTTTCAAAGAAGAATTCCTATTTTTCGAGATCCCTTATGGGATCCCCTGTATACAAATTTTCAAAATGTTCCACTATCTCTCTCTTAATTTCTTCAAAATTATTAATGGTGTTCCCTCCGTGGTTTGTCTGTGTTATATTGTTTTTTGATTCCCTAAACTTGGTTTGTTTGTGGAAAAATTTTGTATTTCTATCCCCATCCCTCAGCCATTTATTTCTTGATTTCATTCTTTGGTACTCTTCTTCCTTTCGAAGGTTTTCATGGAGGGATTTGAAAGACTCAACTTCTTTTTTAAAGTCTGAAACACTCACCATCTAAGTTTCCATTTGTCCCTATATCAAGGCTAGATTTTCTTCCATATCCTTGATCCTTCTTAGTCTAACATATTTTTTTTCCTTGAGCCATTTTTTAATGTCTCTGTTCAACCTAGAAATTTCAGATTCCCAAATAGTTATCATGCTACCATCAATCCACCTTGACCAAGAGAGGGATACAATATCCAAGAAGTCAGGTGATTCAAGCCACAAGGGGGAGAATATAAAGGGGATATGACCTAAATCTAGGGGCTGGGCGATTATCAGGATAATTGGGAAATGATTAGAGCCCGACCACGAAAAAATAGAGGATTTAAGGCAAACATTCAGGGTGAGGAGGTTGTCTGATATGAGGAATTGATAAAGAAATTTCTAGGGTTTAACATAAAAAAAGGTTCATAGTAAGAATTGGATCTTCCATATGCTTTTGAAGTGCGTCCTGAACAATGGAGCCCCCCCTTTTCTCATGTCGAACCATTGTTTTGTTGAATTATTGTCCCAAAATACATCTTTCTGCATGCTCTGTTCCTTTTAGCTCCATCAAGGATTTATAACATTCTTGATTTTCTCATAAATGAGTGGGCATGTATACGTTGATAATTGTGAAAGTTTGTTGCATCTCTATTATATTAAATCAAGTTTCTATCTAATGAGAAGTTTTCGTAGAACTTACCAATTGCAGTTTTGTAGGATTCCACATCGTACAAAGTAATCCCGATTCTCCTCTCGAACTGATTGATTCTAGATTGCTCCGACTCCAAATTTTATTATGGGATGAATGGAACTTCTTCTCATCCATATTTTTCTACTGTAGAAGAGTGATGATTGTATTTTAATTTTTTATAAGGGATTTCACTTCCATTATTATTTTTCCTGTTCGAAGTCCCCCACTTTTCTAGTAGATTATAATCATTAATCACTTTTTTGTATTGCACGCCTCCTTACCAGGGCCCATGTTATTTTATTTTTTCCCTCCTCCTTTGTTCTTTGCTCCCGCTAGTTGATGAGGTATAGTATGTTGGAATCCCAACTCTTTGTATTTTTTAGTATTCTTCCAGCATATTTCTTTGTTTGTCTTTCTTCCTACTCTTTTGCCTTTTCTCTCTTTTTTCTTTGTCCTTGTACTTTCTGGCCTCTCTTCCTCTGAGCTCTGTGGCAAAGATGTCCCTGGTACTTACTTTAATGATCAGAAACCTTCATCTTCCTCTTCCTCTTCCGAATATTCTTCTGAGCTACTTGCAGTTTCCAGGCTAGAGCTCACTGCCTTGCGAATTCTAGAAACATGAGTTAGGGGGGGTGACTAAGTGGCTTGGACATCCAGGGAGGTGGTAAGGTGGGGGGGGGGGTGGGGGGTTGGGGGGGGCGCACGGGGGCGAGGGAGGAACCGACATCTCGGGAGGTCAGAGTGGCTATAAGGGAACATCCATTATGCACATGCTGCGAGTTCTTCCTTATTTTTACTTGATACTAATGATATTTTGGGTCCCTAGAGAGCTTGTGTTAGGCTTCCTGACTTTTAGAGAAACTTTTGGAAAAATATCCATATTCATGGCACAATTTAGGTTTAAAAGGAAGCTGGTTGTAGTCGACTTCCTACACATGCATCCAACTATCCATGCAAATATTCACAACAGCTGGAATACCTTTCCCTAAATCCACCTCCACTCAGATCCTAGCGCAAGAGAATATTCTCTCCTTTGGGTCAAAAAAATCAATATACATGCCCAGGGAGTTCCCAATAAGCCTTAAAGTCGCGTCGTTCCAACATTGGAGGGGGAGATAAGGAAAATTCACCTAGATCGGGACATAGAAAGGAACATCACATTCCAAATTGAAACTCGGATTCCAACAGTCCAGATACAACCCCTGGGTGCCCATGAAGTAGGGGCCACTACAGAACACCAAGTCTCAATATAGCCTATTCTCAAAGTAAAAATTGTAAAACCCTTTGCTACAAAAGGAGGAAATTACTTTGCCTTTAATAAGAGGTTTCCAGTTCTTCTCGAACCAGGATTTGACCATTAGAGGGGACAAACATAGGCCCATGAACTAGCCAATCAGTCCCATTTTTGCAAGATGCAAGGCATGAGAGCGGGCCTAGGGAACACATATATCAATCTTTGGGATTTCACCTGCGTGCTAGACAAACCTTGATGCACACTACTTACTGAACTTCGGAACTGTGGCAACCAGAATGGTAAAGGTCGCGATTTCTGCGAGAAGGGTTGACTCTTGGGAAGGCACTGCCATGGTAGTGGCCAACCTAGCTCGTGCAGAGAACAAAACAAACACTAATGAATATCTACAGGGAAAACACGAAATGACTAGGTCACCCAATTGGAAACTCGAAATAGAGGGGTCGAGAAAAAAACTGAAGGAGGGCATGAGGCCCTCAACAGGAGCCCCTTCAACCACTTGCGCAGTCATGGAAGCGTGCCAGAGCTAAGTCATACATGATTTTAAAATTATTTAAAATTATTATTATTGATAAAATGAATTAATATGATTTAAATGTATACAAGTTTTAAAAATATCATGTAACAATATTCTTAACCATGATTATTCACCCCCACTTTATCATTGATATTCTTAACATATAAATAGGTTTGGTCACAATATCATTGACCAATACTATGACTCATCAATACCACATGCCAGAAAAACATAACTCATTTCATATGACACTTGTTCATATGACATTTTTTTAGTTAATGCATTTAATTTAAAGGGAAAAAATGCATAACCACTTTGAAAAGAAATTTAAACCTTTGATTTGTGTATACTAATAATATTTGCAAATATTTAATAAATATTAAATTCTTATCATTTACTTAAATTAAAGTAAAATTATAAAAATTATATTCCAAAACAAACACACTCATATTTTTTTGTTTGCTAAGTTATGTGAGTCTTTACTGCACACTTAACCTTTAACTTGAGAAATCATGACTCATGGGCATATAAGTTGTAAAAATCACCTAGAGATGGCACCCGACCTAGGCCACACCAACCCTTATCATGGCAGGGTTTTTTTTTCCACGAAGTTTCGAATTGGTGACCTTCACATCACAAAATGCCTTAAGAGTACCCCTATCATTGTCTATTCTACATCCCATATGTCAAAAAGATATGCCTATCAACATAATTTATTTTATATTTAAAACTATTATTATATACAATTTTATTTTATTAATATTTTATAATTTTGTTATATATTAACTATAAAAAACAATTTCATCTTTCTGAAAGTTTATTTTGATTTTTAGATAACCATAATTAAAATATGTGTAAAAAAACACAAAAAAATGTTGATAACGAATTTATGAAATACCAATTCTTTTAGTTCAAAATCATCTTGAAACATCTTAAATGGATGTATCGTCCACACCAACTTATAAAATGAACCATCTAGAAAAGAATAAGTGGAAAATAGAGAAAATGTGAAATCCGTGCATATTTGGCTGGGATTTTTAATTGGAGATAATGCTTACATGATAAGTTTAGAATTGGTTTGAAATTTAATTTAGAGATTATTTCAAATTCTTCATCTATTTTTAGAATTTGTTGGATTTCAATCCAACTATATATGTATCAGATTTATGGTTAAACGTATAATTTTTTATTTTTTTTGTGTACAATAATATTTCTTTATTGCTCCCCCGATCGGGGTGCCACCTTGCGGAAGGACAACGGCTTAGGACCTCAGCCGTCAGATACATTTAACGTGTGAGATGGCTGTCAGCGCAGTAGTAATGGCAACCATCCTTTGCATGCGGGAACGATCTATTGTAATCATGCCACCTTCAGTTGATGAGACGCCTCTTCACGACTTATTTCTTTCAGGTTTTATGCTCTTCTACATAATTCTTTTGTCCATTCCTTCCGTTTGGAACAGAGTAGGCGGTCATTCCAGTGGTGCTCCGGGTTGGATACAACGGTTGCTTACAGGGTTCTCAGATTTCTAGATCAGGAGGAGCAGGTATTTGGTATGTAATGTCTAACTTCTACACTTTCCACTCTGCTGTTTCTCCGCCATATCCACTGGATTTCTCAAAGGTGACGGGTTCGTTTATATTCTTTCCTTTTTTTCGTTCTCATGCTCATGCTGAGGTAGATCCTTGCTTCAGAAGTCCCCCACTTTGTTCTTGTTTCATGATGTGAGTTTTTAAGGCGTTATCTGTTGGTTTCCTTGGCCACTCTTCATTATCTCTCGGCATTCTTTTTTATGGCTGTTATGGGAGGCTTATTTGCAGAAAGCCATGATTTCGAAGGCAGGGTCTTCTCTGGTCTCTGCATAGAATTTCTGCTTTTATATCTCAGCATATTCCTGTCAATTTACCAAGAAAGGGGTTTGTATTTTCGCATGCTGACCCTGTAGGTTTCCTTGTTCCTCACATGGATTTTCCAAATTTTCGTTCTTCTCCGCTGGATATGACCCTTGGCATTTAGTTATTCTCGCTTTTGTCTCTGTTCTTCTCTGGGCTATCATTAAAATGGGTTGGCTTCTTGCATTTTTCCAAAATTCAGCTGCTCGATACTTCTATGACGCACATTTCAGTTTCCCTTCCTCATCAGTCTGCTCTGTTTCTCTATTTGTCTCTCACAGGCTTGTTGGGTGCAATTATGACTAGATCCAGATCCTCAGCTCGCAAACCAAGAGCTAAGGTTGCTCCAACTAATCTCTCCCCGCGCTCTAGCAAGCGAGGGCGAAAAAATAATGCGCAGGTTGTTGAAAATTTGGTCAACTCCTATACCGCTACTACCCCTCTGCATATTCGAAGGAACATCCAGGAATTGGAGAAGCACATTTCGGATGATGAGGTATATATGCAGCAACAACAAGCTATAATGGATTTCCTAATTGACCCTGGTAGTACTAGGGGCAGGGTCTCTGTTTTTCAGCAAACTGTTAAGATGTACTGGAAGTTTAAATGTGTTCTTTCCAAAGCCCCGATGAGTATGAAGGAACATGAAGCTCATACTTCCATGCTCTTTGACCTTAATCACATTAAACAGGACATGACCTCCATGAAAAAGACTCAAAAGCAATAGAATGACAGAATTGGATGAATTGAAGAGCAGTTGCGCGATTTGCAATGTGTGGAGCTCCCTGGGTCCTCTGCTAAAGACCCAGCACCTGTGGATTCTTCCGATGGCTAGGCACTTTTTGTTTTTTCTAGTTTTTGTATGCTTTTTGTAAATCAAATTTATAGCTGTTGCTTCATATGTAAATATTATGGACATAGCCGAGTAGTAATTACAGCTACTGATAGACTGAAACAATACTGCTTTTGGTTGGCTTTTAACTTTTTAAGATGGCCAACAGACCTGGTTCTCCATCGGGTAGGTTGAGGCACAAATTTATTGTTGTATTTATTTAGCAACTTGCTCTAAATAATAGAAAAGTCAGGTCCTACGGAATTCACAAAAAATTATATTTCTTTATTGCTATCAGAACCCATATGTGCGTGGGCCTTGGCTCCTTCCCTATTAAGGGAAACAAGGGAGTATAATATTATGTGTTAAGTGATTTCTTTGTTAAAATTTGTGACTGTGTGTGTGGATCAAGCAACTAGCATGTATGGTGTGGTGAGCCCAATGTTGTTTAGCTCATAGCAGAAGCATGTTTTTCTCAAACTTGATTTCTATTTCAGAGTTTGCGATGGATTGGCGTTGGCGATGGAATTTTCCCCACGTATTCATATGAAGAAAAACAGTCTTGATATACAAGAAAGTGAATGTCATTTTAATATGGAGACATTTTTAAAAGGAGATATTGTTATTCATGTTATGGTTTATTTTCTTAACTCCAAACTTGGTTTAGTCTTTCTCTATATACATAAGAAAAAAATACAAAGTAATTTCACAAATTTAAGTTATAGTTTTATATTTTATAATTACAAATTTTGTTTCTTATTAAAATATTTTACACACATCTATTCATTCAAATAAATTATATTCTGAATATGTTTTATCCGATTATTTGATTACAAAATTAGTGTACTCCCTACTAAGTAAAACAACTTTATTAATAAAGAATTGAATGCCAAATTGGAAGATTACTCAAGCTATAACTACTATAATATATAGAACTGATTTTTTGACTACTATAATATATAGAACTGATTTTTTTACGTATACATTATTTGTTTTATATGTCATTCAATTTCCATTACCTATTATCTTCAAACCCCATGGGGAGGTATTGAACATGGGAGCCAACGTTAGGTAAATAAGCATTCACATTGTCAACTTGGACCAAAAAAAAATTATAATCCTAAAATTCTCCTACATAATCATCTTTTTAAATATATAATTGAGTTTCATTTATTAAAAAAAAAGGCAATATTAAGAACCTCCTAAAGTTATAAAAGGTAATTGACATGAAAAATAAAAAATCTCATCATGACAACATACAAATGTTAATCTTAAATGAATCATTAAAAAAATAAAAAGGGATAATAGATTTACTAGTTATATCATTAAAAAAGTCCACTTTCACAATCGAATTTCTACATTAATTAAAAAAATATTATTTTACAATTATATAAAATTGTAATTGTATATTTTTAAGATATATATTTGATGATAACAATATTTGATATTCATTAACAAAAAAAAATCGAAGAGTATGTATGTAGTTACAAATTGTTATGTAATTACAAACTACTACAATTAAGTAATTAAAGGTAAACTTCGTGTTAATTAAGAAATGAGAATTCTGAACATTCATCATTGTTGCTCAAGATAAATCATGTCCTGTGAAATAATTTGGAAATTTAAAAAAATATCACCTATTTAATTAAATTTCATTATTAATTTAATTTTTTATATATTAAGAAATACTTACTATGAATAATAAACATAAATAATATATAACAAAAAAAACCATGTATTTTTGGAATAATAAAATAGTTGTATCAATTCTTTTTTCACTCTAAAAGAGGTTTGCATATAAAGACGTTTGATCCCTCTTGGCTCTTGGTAGATCGAGAGTTAAGATTGATCTAGGCCATCTTAATTTCCCCTTTAAATAAACTATATTCCACATGAAGACCATGGGTCAATAGGTTGTTTTTATAGTTTATTATTATTTTATTTTATTACCTAAATTCAATTTAACTTATTAAAAAGAAAATAACAAATACTATATATATATATATATAAGACTATTTAAATTTACATATAAAAATATAATAGATTTTTAATAACAAAATTTTAACGTAAAAGTCACCAAAACCTAAATTCAATCTATCTTATTAAAAAGAAAAAAAAAACTAACATTATAAAAAATATATATAAAACTATTTACTTGTGGATCTAATGGCCTAAAACATTTCAATCGTCTAACATTTGATCGAATGGCTCAGACATTGACACAGTGACAGCTAGGGGAGTTGTTTTCAAATAAGAATGCCTTACTGCATAGTTATATTAAATTAATTATAGAAAATATTGACAATGCTAACACATATTTATATACATATATATGAAAATTGTAATAAAACTGAAAATAAAACCAAGAAAAAAATACTAAGACATGATATAATCTTAATCACATAGAAGTGGGACCAGTAAGTGATTCCATATGATAGAATACATATAACTCAAACATTGTGGCAAATTTATAAAAGGGTTGGACAATTTAAATGATTATGAGATGGAAATATAGGAGGAAGTAATTTGGAAATTGTAACACATCGATTAAGTTGCTATGTTATTTTCATTGATACACTTGACTTGTTTTAAGTTAAACAGGCTTAACAAGTATGTTAAGCAAATTACGAACAAAATTATTTCTTTTTTAAATAAATATTAATTTATGGTGTGGATTCCATAAAGTGATTGTAAAAGTTTCCAAGATACAAGAATAGTTAGATTAAAGCAGTTATTTGATAGTTTCCTTTTCCTCTAGGAATAAAAAGGAAATCATGGAGAGGAAAAGGGGTGTTGTGCAAAAAGAGAAGGAACAACTAGAGGGCTGAAAGGTGAGAGTGTCTAGAGCTGGAAAGAACCAGTGGAATTCTACAACCTAACAATTGGAGGAGAGGCTGGACAAAGGTCTTGAGGTCTACCTCCAAAAGAACTGCTATTTAATCATACTCTAGTGAGGAGCACAGGGGGAGTTGAGGATGTAATTTCCTCTCTCATGGTTGGGAGGATGACATCAGCCATACTTATCTAAGATAAGTATTACAAACCCATAATATATTGGAATAAATATTTCTTATTATGCATTTATTAATATGTTAATATCTTTAATTAAATGTTTGTACACTGTGAAAGTTGAATACAAAAAGGTAGAAGTTATTATTGTTAATGAATGGTTGAATATACTATTTAAGTCAGGGTTAAATACTCAGATCCCGATGTCTGTAAAAGTCACCATAGTATAAGTATGAAGCATACTAGTCGAGAAAAAGTACATCTTTATATGCATAAAGAAAAATTAAAGATTTAAGTATAACTAACATTTCGAGCAGTAGTAGAAATAGTTTGAGATTCTGTAGAAAAAAAAATGAATGGATGGGATAGTTAGTCCATCTAGGGAAGAATCCCTAGATAGGACAATCTCTCTTGTAAAAATATTAGGACAATCTTACACAAACTAAGGGTTGAGGAATAAACCCTTTTTAAATGATGGTTCGGACATCTAAGAAAAACTTATTTAAAAGGAAGAAAATATTGAACTTAAATTAAGTTGTAGAAATAATGAACCTACAATATTGAAATACAATGTAAACTTTAAACAATTATCTGAATAGCAACATTACAGTAAACGAGTGGATATAAGACTTAAGCAAACAAGAGATACTTTCTTCTGAAAAAAACAGGAAACCCTCACGAAGAGGTAAAAGTCTTGTTGGAGATAGCATAAGAATAAACTGGAAATAAATCACATCGTACAGAACTACAGTATAATTCACAAATGCTAGAAGGAAATATTGCAGGTATATAAACAAACGTAAACATTACCCAGGAACTTACTAATAGAACGAAGAACACATAACGAGATTGAGAATTGTGCACAACCCACGAGGGAGTGGCAACAAAAACAATATTCATAGCAACATTGTAAGGATTTATGGCCATAAATAACATACAAATATAAATATAACTCACAGAACTGTCTATACAAGAGAATTCCGAAAATTGGGAACAAAGTCGAAATGGAATGTTCCATTTCAATACAAGCCATTGGAAAACAGAGAGAGTCGAAATGTATTTCAATGCAGTCCATTTCCACAAAATAGAAGTGCTATTCATTGAATGCTCAGACTCAGAACTCAAACTTCAACCAATAGAAATTTTTTTTTATCATTATATAGATTACAGAGAGGCCTCGAAGGGCTATACACTTCCACAATAATTTAAGAGTGCTATGACTTGTATACAAACATTGATATAACCATTTTCAACTAACAAGTGAGCATATCTAAATTAAGGACAGGGACAGAAATATCTCATAAGAGACAACCCGAGGACGTCGTGGTACCTGGAGACAAATGGGCGAGGAATTTCTATCTGGCCGACTGCATGCAAGCTAAAGCTATAGATGAGTTAGGGTTCGAAGGAAATACCTGCCAAAAACATAGAAACAAAATCGTGAGGATTTAACAAACAAGTCCCCAAATGGGTTTAAAAAAATGAAATGAATTTGTACAAGCATGAATTTTAACTAAAACTTATCGCTCAGAAGAAAAGGGTCCGAAATGAAAGCCTGGAAAGAAAACCAATTCAAAATTGAGGTCGAGAATACATTGAAAACTTAAACTAACCTGAAACATAGTGGAGAAAGGAAAACCCTTACCTGTGTTGGCCCTGCCGAAGTTGGGTAGCCATCACTAGATGAAGAAAATTTTTAGACTTCTGAAGAAAACCATGTAGTAATTTCATTGCAGCTGGTGCGCAGCCTTTGCCAAGAAACGTAGGCTGGAACAAGTAGGAAACCCATATTCATCACTGAAAAGAAGCACTACGTGAGAGCAGTAAGAAACCAGCAAGTGATGTAAGATAATTTCGGAAGAAATGGTGGAGGAAAGATGAGTAATACCTCCATGCTTAGACCAAAAATGAACAACAGAGAAGAAAAAACACAGAACAGAGTTGCAGAGCTCGGCAGAACGCAACGATGACAAATGTGGAAGTGATTAGGGTTCGGGGAGGGGGGGTAGGGTATTGCTTGTTAGCCACCTATAAATTTTGTCATACTCAATGGTGGCTAAGATTGCCTTTTAAACCTTCAAGAGATAGTTCTCTTTGAAAAATTATCATTTTTTGAAGTTTTTATGATGATTATTACCCTTTGAGTTAATCTTCACTGCTGTTTCACTATTAGCCCTAAAGTACCTGCTGTTCACCAAGAGAAAACGGCTTATAAAACTCCATTTCTCACCATTTACCTCTCCATTCCAATCCCACAAACTCTCCATTTTCATCCTTGCTTCCCTCACAAAATCCCTCAAAAAATCTTCATCTAACCCTCAAAACATCCTAATCCTCTTTAAAACCTTATATTATACCTTTTTTGGATTTAAAAAACCCTCTCTTTCACCTATCAGAACCCTGTTTTGGTCTTGAAAATCCCTATTTTTGGCCTAAAAACAGCCCTTTGCACTTCTGAAATTATTAAGCCCCTGAGAGCTTATAAACCTTTAGCCCCTTCCTCCATATGGATTAAGCCCCGCAAACAGGCACTTAAAAGGCCTAAAAACCCTCTTCCGAACCCTTATTTCCTTCTTTTTTCGTTTCCCCGACATTTCGATTTTTAATAAATATGGACCATTGATATTTGCAGATCAACGACCATTGAGCACCCATTCTTTTCCCGTTCATTTCCCGTCCCTTATCCCATTTTTAATTCTCCGCCCCATCTTGGAATCTCAACCGTCCATCTAGATGATCCGATGATCGGGACTTAACCCGATCTCACCATTTGAACCCGCCCCACTACAAAAATCATGTGTCACCATGGACCCCGCCAAAGCATAAACTCTTGTGTTAAAACATTACCCTTTGTTATTTTTCTATCCCCCGACGTTACGGTCCCAAAGAAATCTGGACCGTTGATCTATATAAATCAACAACCATCGGGTTCCATTCGTTCGCCCATCCATCCTGCCTTACCTTTTGCTCCATCCATTTATCCGCCCCTTCTTTCAATCCTGACCGTTCATTCCAGAGATCCAAATTTTGGGACTTAACCCGATGAACTCTGCTTACCACCAATAAATCTATCCACAACACGACAAAATCTACATCACCGTAGACCCCACTCCATCTCCGCCCTTGCATCTTTCGGCCCGTCGCGCTCATTCTGCATCGTCAGATCTGGCGCCTCCGATCCAAAGGCTTACGTTGCATTTCGCAAAATTTTTGTGCCTAAACATTAACGCCAATTTTTTTTGCAAAATAGGCAGTATCGAAAGGGACAGGTGTCAAGCGATGTATGGAATCGCAGTTTTTTCTGCAAAACCACCTCCCCCCATTTTATTTTTGCGAAAACCACCCCTGATTTTCCGCCATACCACCGCCCTCCACAACGTTTTTTTCACTTTTAATCCCAGCTATCGATCTCTGAGATTGCACGGCCCATATTATATCGCGATCTCAATTCATTTGTTTCCCATCTCTCCTCCGTTGCGCTCATCGAACGATCTCCACTGTAGATCATTTGGATCTAACGGTCCTCATTCCTCGTCCCACTCAAAACCCATCGGACCTGGTTAGCTGCTCTGCCAAGGTTTTCTTCCATTTTTCTGCTGCATCCATTTCATCCTCATGGCTCCGATCGCTTCCATAAACCCTTCTAAGCAGTTCTAAACCAAATTTCGTAGGATTTAAGTAATGTTTGTTTGTTTTTATGCAGGTTTAAGGAAGATTAAGGTAAAACCTCCCGCAGCCATTACAGTGTTATTATGGGCCGAGGATTACGATCCTCACGACCTTTGATACAAATTAAAGGGTTTAAGGTGATAATCACATTTTTTTAGAAGATCAATAAGTCATGATTATCGATTTTCTATAATAATTTCTCCGACAAAACCTCTGCGCACTTGCAAACAAAAAAACACAGTCAACATCAATTTACAAAGAATATCAGTGTTAAAGATGAAGATCAGAGCATAAGCAAAGATTAAAGATGTTAATCAAAAGCTTAAAGGGATCAAGGCATGAGCTCTGGAATCAAAGTCCTAATCCACAAATCAGGTCCAGAAAGCTTTGAATGCCACATCAGATGGGCTAATTGAATCCCCCAGCTACCAAAAATGTCACCTTGTAGCCTTCTGCCTCAAAGGAATACCCGGATCAAATCTCAGTCCAAAACATTAAGGCCAAAGACAACTGAACAGTTATTACAAGCAAAAAAAATATCCCAACTATCAGTATAAGTTATTGTAAAGATAAGAAAGTGCCTTAAAGTCAATCTTTTTGCCCACTAAGCCTAAAAAGTAGAAATAGAATAAATGAAATAGAGTTGTAATTCAATGCATTCCTGCCTTATGCCTTCCATGGTTTTCAAGGCCAGGAGTTTCATTTAGTATATAATTAATTACACTTCAACCCTAGGAACTCTTCCACCTCATTTTCTTATAAAATCTTCTTGAGGAGCACATTGTAAAGGGTTGGTTGGTCACTAGTTGTAATACTAAAACTCTCTGAAATAATACATAGTCTGCTTGAAGTTGAAGAAGAAATTGAAGTCTTCGAAGCTTGATGATGTTCTGACATGCTTTTTCTTGAGAAGGATTTATCATTGGATCCCTGAGCTTGGCTGTTGGTGATGTATTCTGAACTGTCTGTTGTTTTTCCTATTTTCATTATGTTTCATAAATTCTTACTACAATAGGATGAAAATTTTAGGCTAAGAAATGACTCCTGGAAGCACCTTCGACCTATTTATCCTTCACTGTTTTATGTTTTCTTCTGCTGAGGTATTTTAGAGTCTTTAATCTTTCTCATTAGTCCTCATGCTTGTTTATTTCTCTAATAGTTCAAATAGTTGGTTCCAGCATGATTTATGGTTTTCCCTTCTTGTCTGCTGCCACTTGAAAACTATTTTTGAAGTCTCCCTTTGAAGTACCATTGTTTATAGTTAGCGAAGGAGGTCTGTTTCGATCATACCCTTTGTCCCTGCTTAAAAAATTGTTTTAAAGGTTTTTATAGTTGTGATCATAGATGTGTTAGGTGTTCCCTCTTATATGACTGCAATTATAAGTGAATCTTTCATGTTTTCTAAGTCCTTTGAAATAAAATATTTGAGGAAATAGGATGTGGTCCCGAATCTTATATTTCATTTCGAAAGTTGTCTTGAAATCATTATTTGCTTAAAGTGTGGTTTGTAGAATTCATGGTTAGCCCTGTCTATCAAATACCTATTTATTGTTCAAGTTATGTTTTTAAGTTCCCTTTGTTGAGAATTCAATTTCTCTTTCCAAAACATTAATGTCCATCTCATTCACAAACTAAAGGATCCTGTGGCCAAGTTAGATTTTCCCTTTGATATCCCATATCCGTTGATGAGCTTGTCATAAAACTCTTCTTGACTCCATTGCCCAATGAACCTGACACTTATTCTTTCTATCTATATTACCTATACCTTTCATGTTCTAATGTACCAATTCAACCAAACAAACAAACCAAACAAACACTTGCACTTAATAACTAGTCTAAAATCAATATTTAAAAGCAAACAAGACATATCTTTGCAAATAATTTGAGAGATCCCTCTCTAAGAACAGGAGGAATAGATCTTGGAACTCTAATGATTGGTTCTGATGTTTCCTTGTCCTTTGGTTAGCCAATATTTCAAAACATTTGACCCCAACATAATGGCGATCACGGTGGGACCTATTGAATCTATGATAGCCTAGAAAAATATTATAAACTCTTTAGTCCTACAAATCTCTAAGAAAATGAGTTAGTGAGCCATAGAGTAGACTCTGTTTGTTTTAGCACCTTAGCTAAGTGTTGAAATCAGATATAGGACACTCTCATAACCATAGAAATATAAAAAATCCGAAAATATTTCAAATTGGCTTCATAATAAACATGGTGGTGGAACCATAAAACATTTTACCTTCACAAAAGCTAAAAAGTTTCTACCTGGCGACTCCACTAGCCCCAGTAGTCTTATTACTCATCTAGGTCTCCAGATTTCCTTAAGATTGTGTTAAGGAGCCTTGAAGAAGTTTAGAAGCCTAGTCCCATTCTAGATAAGACATTGTGAGAGGCAATACTTTCAAAACAATCCTAAAATACTTTAGCCTCTCTCATTTTTAAAAAAGCAGTCTGGCTTCACATAGGATCAACACTAGATTTCATCCAGACCCTAATCCTCCTACAGTAGTTGACACTCTAGAGAGGATTTTGTGGCAGAATTCTAAGTCTGGAAAATCAGCTGCTGTTAGGAGCCTCTTAAGAACAAAATTTGTCCCTGAAAACCTTGCTTTCTTAGAGGATTTACACTTTGACTTACATCATAAAAAGAAAATATTCAGAACCAGATCTCAAAGTGATTTAAACCAAGCTGATTCTGAAACTGCAGGTTTTCAACAGAGCTTTAGTAGAGAAGCCTCACCTTCTACTTCTCCTGATTCCCAGCTTCTTCACAACTTTAGCCTCTTTTATAACAAATCTTCTCAAAACCAGTTTGCTGGCCTAAGTGTTTCTTCCACTCCAATCCATACCACCACTGTCCAAAACACTCCATTCCAGCCCAATTTCCCTCTTGTCAATCCACCCCTTGTAAATCCACCTTTCCTTGCAGCCATGGCAGCATGGTATGCTCCACTAGTGTTGCCACAACCCATGGTTTCCTTACCCAATGATTACCAATCCAAAATTCCTCATTTCACTGGAAATGAACCTACTAATTCCGAAAAACACGTAGATAAAATGAATGATGCCTTTGATTACATGGAGATAGAAGAAGAGACTATTAAAATGAGAATTTTTGCTCAAAGTTTAGGAGGAGAAGTCAAGAAATGGTTTAAAAACTTAGCTCCTCACATCATAAATGATCTTCCTTCTCTATATCAAATATTCATAAACAAATGGGAAATCAGAAAAAGCCCCCTCCAAATCCTTTCAGACTATACTAATGTCAAAATAAATACTGGGGAAAGTGTCCATGATTACTGCAATAGATTCAATAATGTGTATAATGCACTTCCTCCAGACATGAAACCTCCACTAGGCTTAGCCTTGGCTAAATTCCCAGAAGTATTTGACCCAGAAATGGTCTATCAGCTAAGAGAAAGAGACCCCTCAACTTTAGAAGATATGCAAAGGGGAGCCATGAGTGTGGAGGCAAATCTAATTGAAAAAAGAGCTAGGTTGAGGGCAGAGAAAAGACTTACATACAGGGATGATACAATGCCATCAACCTCAGTATCAGATACTAAAATTGATAACTTAGTAAAGGTAATGGAGAGGATGCTTGAAAAGATAAATCTGAATGATAGAGTGTCACCTAGAGAAAACCAAAACAGAAATAGAAACCAAAATATGAGAAGAGACCCTAATCAAGATAGGCAGAGAGACATTGACCAAAAAATTAGACCTCCCTTCCAACAAAAATATGTAGATCAAGAGGAAGAAAGGGAGATTGAAAGGTTTGGAGAAAATCATGTAAACTTGATTGGATCAGATAGTGGGGATGATGTTTACCTCACTGAAGAAGAACAAGGTTTCTTCTCCGCAGAACAAAATGAAGATACATATGAGGATTCTGATGATTATATATTGGGGTTTGAAAATGCAATCATGGAGGTGCACAAACAATATGATGTTAGGAGCAGAGGGAACATGGATAATTCAAGGATAATTCAAGTGACAAAAACAGTAGCACTGCTGTTAGGAAAAATGCAGAAAATCAGCCTAAGAAAACAACAGAGAAACCCAACATTTTGGCTAAAAAAACAGATTTAAACAAAGAGAAAATTAGCTAGCCAAATGTTGAACAAAGAAGCCCTATCACTTCAGCTAGTGGTCCTAACAAAATTGTCCCAAATAGCAGTTCAAACAAAGTTCAGCAAATCAGAATTGCTGAAAGGAATTCAATTGAAAAAACAGATGTAAATATGAAAAAATCAATATTTCATTTAAGCCTTGAGGGAGAGATTGCAAAGATAAAAATTACCATACCTCTAGCTGAACTAGTAACCTAAGAAGTGTACAAAACCAATTTTTGAAAGCTTTGAACTTAGGAAGTGACACTGATACATTAAATTTGACAGATGACAAACCTGAGTTGTTGTTTGGTCCAGAAGTTGAAGGAAAATACCCGGAAGGAGTTGTCCCTCCCTTCTATGTCAGTTTGAATATACATGATAGGATATTACACAATGCCATGTTAGACTCTAGAGCTTCACATAATCTTATGCCCAAATTAGTAATGGAAAGCTTAGGCTTAGAAATTACTAAACCATACAAGGATCTATATTCCTTTGAATCAAGAAGAGTCAAATGCTTGGGTTTAATCAAATATTTATGTGTAAACTTATCTCAGATCCCTGTTAAAAGTCTAGTAATGGACATAGTGGTAGCTGACATTCCCCAAAAATATGGCATGCTTTTATCAAGATCATGGGGAGCCAAACTTCAGGGGAGCCTTCAAATGGACATGTCTTATGCCACCATCCCAGTATTTAACCAAAACAGAAGATTATACAGGGAATCCCACATGAAATACATGGTGAGCAACATAGATAAACCAAAAATCTCTCCAATATATTCCATTCAGTCAATTTTAGATTCCTTTATCTTGTACAATGAAGATGAAATCACTCAACAAGAAAAGCAAAATAAAGAAGAGATCAGTTCACCAGAACAATCTAAGCTACCACCAAATCAGATACAAAACAATAGTAATCAACAGCAACAAGAAAATGAAGATGAGACATAAATACTTTGGATAATAAACTTTGATGGGTCTTGTAATAAAACAAGTGTAGGGGTAGGTGTATGGATTCAAAATACAAATCAGGGTTATTCATATAAATTAGACTTTCCATGCACCAATAACATTGCTGAATATGAAGCCCTGCTCCTTGGCTTGCAGTTTCTTAAACAACTAGAAGCCCAGAAAATATCAGTCCTAGGAGATTCTGAACTCATCATTAGACAAATCAAATGAGAATATTCAGCTAAAAACCCAAGACTTAGAGAATATCGAAATGCTGCCCTTGATTTATTAAATACCTTTGAAATATATGAACTCATTTTCATTCCAAGAGCACAAAATCATCTAGCAAATGAACTTGCCTTCAATGCTAGAAATTGCCAAATACCTCAGATAAAGGAACATCTTAACATAAAAGTGAAAAATAGGCCTGCAGTGCCTGAAAATGAGGACCACTGGCAAGTGTTTGACATCGACAAACACATAGATGATTTCCTGAAACCAGAAAATGATTTTCCCATACCAGCATTAGAAACCAGCCATGAAGAAAACTGTTTTGATAATGAACAAATCCCAGAAACAGAAATGACATATTCTACTGATATAAATCACTGTGATAATATTTTTGAAGCAGAATTAATTGACAACGCAGACCAAAAAGGCTTGGAAGTTTTACAATGCAAGAATTATAAAATTCTAAGAGGTCTCACACCTTTAGAACACCTTTTTGAATTTAATGATGTAGCCAAATAACCAAGAATGGAGCCTATGGAAACATATGTAGAAGAACATAACATAGGTAGCCTAGCAGAACCCAAGATGATCAAACTATCTAGCACACTCCCAGCTCATGTAAAACTGCAATACATAGAGTTGTTCAAGGAATTTAGAGATGTGTTTTCTTGGGGATACAAAGATCTGAAATCTTATGACACTAGCATCATTCAACACAAAATTCCTCTTAAGGAAAATCATAAAAATTTCAAACAAAAAATAAGGAGAATAAACCCTGTTTTATTACCTTAAGTCAAGAAAGAAATTGGAGATATGTATGATGCTGGGATTATAGTACCCCTTAGATATTCAGAATGGGTGTCAAACCTAGTTTTTGTTAGGAAGAAGATAGGGGAAATCAAGCTCTGCATTGACCTTAGAAATCTAAATAGAGCCTCCCTGAAAGATAACTACCCCTTGCCCAAGATGGACCATATACTTCAAAGGGTAGCTGGGTCTAAAATAATATCTCTGTTGGATGGGTTCTCAAGTTGCAATCAGGTGTTAGTGCTCCCAAGTGATCAACAAAAAACTGCTTTTACTACACCTTGGGGAACCTTTATGTATGTCAAAATGCCATTTGGTTTGATGAATGCAGGGGCCACCTTCCAAAGGGCCATGGACATAGCCTTCTCTGAAGATATTGGCTATTTTATAATCATTTATCTTGATGACATAACTGTTTTCTCAAAAACTAATGAAGAACATTTGATTCACTTGAGAAAAGTTTTTGTGTAGGAGATTTGGCTTATCTTTGAATCCCAAGAAGACACTCTTTGGTCTCCAAGAAGGCAAGCTTCTTGGTCACATAATTTCAGAAGAGGGAATCAAAGTAGACCCTAAAAGGATTGATGGCATATTGAAAATAAGCCATCCAAGAAGCCTCAAAGAATTACAATCTTTCATTGGAAAGATTAATTTTTTGAGGAGGTTTATCCCCAACCTTGCTGAGCTATTAAGAAACATAACAAACATGCTTAAGAAAGAGGTAGGTGTGAAATGGACTACACAAGCTAAACAATCATTTGAACTGGTTAAACAAGCTCTCACTCAAACACCAGTCTTGATTAGTCCAGATTTCACCAAAGACTTTTATATCTTTTCTTTTTCATCTGAACATACAATAGCTGCAGTATTACTTCAAAAGAATGACTTGGGGCAAGAACAACCAATATCCTTTTTTAGTAGGGCCTTAAGAGATGCTCCTCTCAAATATAACATCATGGAGAAGCAAGCCTTAGCATTAGTGAAAGCATTAAAAGACTTTAGAGTCTATATTTTACACTCTCACATAATTGCTTTTGTTCCACATACTGTTGTCAAGGATATTCTAAGTCAAGACCCTGATGGTAAAAGGGGAAAATGGATTGCTACTATTCTTGAATATGACTTAGAAATCAGGCCCACCAAACTAATCAAAGGGCAGGGATTAGCAAAACTCATGGCTGAGTCAAACTTCCAAGCACTAGATATGAATATGGTAGATGTGTTGGAAGAAATACAAGAATTCACTGCTCCTTTCATTGAAGAAACATTTTTGAAATCTCCTTGGTATGCTGACATCATTTATGTGCTTTTGTATTTAAATGCCCCTCCTTCTTTGTTTAAAACTAAAGCTAGATTTTTGAAACAGAAGGCTTTGAATTATTGCATATTAGATGGGGTATTATATTGGAAAAATGTTGTTGGAATTTTGCTTAAATGTTTACTTGAGGATGATGCAGGAAAAATCATGCATGAGCTGCATGAAGGAGAATGTGGAGAACACCTCTACTGGAAGACCACAGCAAATAAAGTCCTCAGATTTGGTTATTATTGGCCCACCCTTTTCCCAGATACTCAGAAGTTAGTCATGTCTTGCCATAAGTGTCAATTTTTTTATGGAAAAAGAAAGCTCCTTCCCTTACCCTTACATCCAATTAGTGTTGAGGCACCCTTTCAACAATGGGGCTTAGACTTCATTGGGGAAATTCACCCATCTTCATCAGCCCAGCATAAGTGGATCCTCACTTCCACTGATTATTTTACCAAGTGGATAGAAGCCATACCATCTAGGAATGCTATTGACTCTGTCATTATCAAGTTCCTTGAAACAAAAATCCTATCCAGATTTGGTTGTCCTAGGAAAATAATCACAGATAATGCTGTTGCCTTCAAATCTAATTTTTTTTAATATTTCTGTTACAAATACCACATCACCTTGGGCCACTCTACTGCCTACTATCCCCAAGGAAATGGATTATCTAAATCCTCCAACAAGAGCCTCATCAATATCATCAAAAAATTGTTGGAGCATAATCATAAATCATGGCATAGTAAGCTGGTTCATGCCTTATGGGCTGATAGATTAACTACAAAGAAGTCAATAAATATGTCCCCCTATCAGCTGGTCTATGGCATGGATGCAGTCTTCCCAACATCATTAGGAGTTCCAATCATGAAACTCCTTCAATAAGTGAAAATTTAAGAAAATGATATGCAGAGAAGAATCAACCAAACAATTCATTTACAACAGTCCAGAGAAGAAGTCTATGAAAGAACACAACTAGTCCAAGAAAATATCAAGAAACTGTTTGATAAAAGGACTAAGGCAAATAATTTCCAAGTTGGAAATGTAGTTCTTAAATGGGATTCAAGAAGGGAAGAGAAGGGAAAACATGGAAAATTTGAGAACCTGTGGAAAGGACCCTATATTATTCATGTTGAGAGCAGTCACAATGCATTTTTCCTAAAGAAATTCAATGGAGAAGATTTATATGGAGGTCTTGTCAATGGCAGGATGCTCAAGCATTACTTCTATCAAGAGTCATGAGTTTCAAAGCTTTTTACTTTCCATTGTAAATTATCATTGTCTGAACATTGCATTCAAAGTTAGAAAAATAAAAATACAAAAACAATAGAAAAGAAAAGAGGGCAGATAAAAACAAGAAAGGTACAACCCCATACCAAAAAAGAGAGACAAAGTCTAAAAGTGTGCAAGCTCAAATGCCACTCCTAAAAACACACTTCTAGTTAGTCATACAGCCTAATCATGACTAATTAGCTTTTTCAATTTACTGCTGATAGGTTAGTGAATTAGATCAGCCAAACAACACAATCTTGGCTTATCAGTATGGTAGATTAGGATAGAGGAAACAAAGGTTCAAACAAATTCAATATATAAACCTATGAATCTCAAAAGAAGAATGGCTCTAAATTAGATTAAATCTTGAGCCAAAGATAGAAAACAAACTGGTTCCAATATGCTCAAAACTTGAACCAGATGAGAGAGAAAATACAGCTCAAACAAATTCAAAATCAGAGCTAAAGAGATAATGAAGGATGTCTTAGTTTTTAGATCTTAAGCCTTCACAATTTTGTTTTACTTTTCTGCAAATAAAATCTATGTGCAGCTTGTTTTATGCCATAGATCTGTAGCAAGTCAAATTGCTTAATCCTGGCTTGGCTGCTTTTAAATTTCTGTTTTAGACTTTAGAGAATAAAGGTCTGTCAGACAGTCTAATCCTAACAGATAGTAGTTAGGTAAAAAATTTATGAACTCAACTGTTTAAACTGAGTTCATGGAAAAATAAGAGTAGAAATATATTAGTTTTCTGTTTTCAAAAGAATAAAATGTTTATGAAAAGAGTTTTCCAATCCAAATGCACTCTGAAAGAAGAAAAAATGTTAGCATCATTAGGAATGGGTAGGTAGAGATGTTGTTTTGATATAATTCCATTGTTTCAGATTGTTGCAGAGATTATCAAATCAAAGAAAGGTCAGCTAAAGGAAAATAAAGTTGCTACCCAATGGATTAAGGCACTGGTTTATTGAAGAGCTAGACATCAATAGCTGAGGTTCTGGACACCTAAAGAACCAGCGGACCTCCCCAAGTGGAGCCACTGTTAGCCACCTATAAATTATGTCATACTCAATGGTGGCTAAGCTTGCCTTTTAAACCTTCAAGAGATAGTTCTCTTTGAAAAATTATCATCTTTTGAAGTTTTTATGATGATTATTACTCTTTGCGTTAATATTCACTACTGTTTCACTATTAGCCCTAAAGTACCCGCTGTTCACCAAGAGAAAACTGCTTATAAAACTCCATTTCTCACCATTTACCTCTCCATTCCAATCCCACAAACTCTCCATTTTCATCCTTGTTGCCCTCACAAAATCCATCAAAAACACCTTCATATAACCCTCAAAACATCCTAATCCTCTTTAAAACCTTATATTCTACCTTATTTGGTTTAAAAATCCCTCCTTTCACCTATCGAAACCCTTACTTGGTCTTAAAAATTCTTGTTTTTGGCCTAAAAATAACCTTTTTCACTACGGAATTATTAAGCCCACGGGAGACTCAAAACCTTCGGCCCCTTCCTCTATATGCTTTAAGCCCGGCAAACGGGAACTTAAAAGGCCTAAAAACCTCTTCGAACCCTTATTTCCTTCTTTTTTCGTTTCCCTGAGCATTTCTATTTTTAATAAATGTGGATCGTTGATCTCTGTCGTCAACGACCATCGCGCCCATTCTTTGCCCATTCATTTCCCATCCCTTTTCCCCTTGCAATTCTCCTTCATCTTGGAATCACCGTCCATCTAGATGATCCGACAATCGGGACTTAACTTTGATCTCACCATTTGAACTGCCCCACTAACAAAATCATGTGTCACCATGGACCCCGCCAAAGCATAAAATCTGTGTTAAAAAATTACCATTTGTTATTTTCTATCCCCCGAAAGTTATGGTCACGAACAAATCTGGACCATTGATCTATATAAATCAACGGCCATCAGGTTCCATTCGTCCGCCCATCCATCCTGCCTTACCTTTTGCTCCATTTGTTTATCCGCCCCTTCTTTCAATCCTAACTGTTCATTCCAAAGATCCAACGGTCGGGACTTAACTTGATGAACTTCGCTTACCACCAATAAACTTGTCCACAACACGAAAAAATCTATGTCACCGTAGACCCCACTCCATCTCCGCCCTTGCATCTTTCGGCCCATCGCGCTCATTCCACATCGTCAGATCTCGCGCCTCCGATCTAAGGGCTTACGTTGCATTTCGCAAAATTTTTGTGCCCAAACGTTAACGCCAAATTTTTTTGCAAATTAGGCGGTGTCGAAAGGGAAAAGTGTCAAGCGATGTATGGAATCGCATTTTTTTCTGCAAAACCACCTCCCCCCATTTTATTTTTGCGAAAATCACCCCCGGTTTTCTGCCATATCGCCACCCTCCGCAACGTATTTTTCACTTTTAATCCCAACCATCGATCTCTGAGATTGCACGACCCATATTATATTGCGATCTCAATTCATTTGTTTCCCATCTCTCCTCTGTTGCGCTCATCGAACGATCTCCACCGTAGATCACTTGGATCTAACGGTCCTCGTTCCTCGTCCCACTCAAACCCATCAGACTTGGTTAGCTACTCTGCCAAGGTTTTCTTCCATTTTTCTGCTGCATCCATTTCGTCCTCACGGCTCCGACCGCTTCCATAAACCCTTCTAAGCAGTTCTAAACCAAATTTCGCAGGATTTAAGTAATGTTTTTTTGTTTTTATACAGGTTTAAGGAATATTAAGGTAAACCCTCCCGCAGCCATTACAGTGTTATTATGGGCCGAGGATTACAATCCTCACGGCCTTTGATACAAATTAAAGGGTTTAAAGTGATAATCACATGTTTTTAGAAGATCGATAAGTCATGATTATCGGTTTTCTAAAACAATTTCTCCGACAAAACCTCTGCGCACCTGCAAACAACAAAACACCGTCATCATCAATTTACAAAGAATATCAGTGTTAAAGATGAAGATCGGAGCATAAGAAAAGATTAAAGATGTTAATCAAAAACTTAAAGGTATCAAGGCATGAGCTCTGGAATCAAAGGCCTAATCCACAAATCAGGTCTAGAAAGTTTCAAATGCCACATCAGATGGGCTAATTGAATCCCCCAGCTACCAAAAATGCCACCTTGCAACCTTCTGCCTCAAAGGAATACCCAGATCAAATCTCAGTTTGAAACATTAAGACCAAAGATAGCTGAACAGTTATTACAAGAAAAACGAATATCCCAACTGTCAGTAGAAGTTATTGTAAAGATAAGAAATGAAAGCGCCTTAAAGTCAAGAGTTTCGACTTTTACTTTTATTGTAAATTATCATTGTCTGAACATTGCATTCAAAGTTAGAAAAATAAAAATACAAAAACAATAGAAAAGAAAAAAAGGCAGATAAAAACAAGAAAGGTACAGCCCCATACCAAAAAAGAGAGACAAAGTCTGAAAGTGTGCAAGCTCAAATGCCACTCCTAAAAAAAAACTTCTAGTTATTCATACCGCCTAACCATCACTAATTAGATTTTCAATTTACTGCTGATAGGTTAGTGAATTAGACCAACCAAACAACACAATCTTGGCTTATCAGTAAGGTAGATTAGGATAGAGCAAACAAAGGTTCAAACAAATTTAATATATGAACCTATGAATCTCAAAAGAAGAATGGCTCTAAATTAGATTAAATATTGAGCCAAAGATAGAGAACAAACTAGTTCCAATATGCTCAAAACTTGAACCAGATAAGAGAGAAAATACAACTCAAACAAATTCAAAATCAGAGCTAAAGAGATAATGAAGGATGTTTTAGTTTTCAGATCTTAAGCCTTCACAATTTTGTTTTAATTTTCTGCAAATAAAATCTATGTGAAGCTTGTTTTTATGCCATAGATCTACAACAAGTAAAATTTCTTAATCCTGGCTTGGCTGCTTTTAAATTTCCTGTTTTAGAATATAAAGAATAAAAATATGTTAGACAATCTAATCCTGACAGACAGTAGTTAGGTAGAGAAACTTATGAGTTCAACTGCTTAATCTGAACTCATGGAGGAATAAGATTAGACTTAGATTAGTTTCCTGTTTTCAAAAGAATAAAATGTTTATGAAGAGAGTTTGCTAGTCCAAAAGCACTTTGAAAGAAGAAAAAATGTTAGGATCATTAGGAATGGGTAGGTAGAGATGCTGTTTTGGTAGAATTCAATTGTTTCAGATTGTTGCAGAGATTATCAAATCAAAGAAAGGTAAGCTAAAGGAAAAGAAAGTTTCTGCCCAATGGATTAAGGAACTGGTTTACTGAAAAGCCAGAGATCAATAGCTGAGGTTTTGGACACCTAAAGAACCAACTGTCCTTCCCAAGTGGAGCCACTGTTAGCCACCTATAAATTCTGTCATACTCAATGGTGGCTAAGCTTGCCTTTTAAAACCTTCAAGAGATAGTTCTCTTAGAAAACTTATCATCTTTTGAAGTTTTTATGATGATTATTACCCTTTGAGTTAATCTTCACTACTGTTTCAATATTAATCCTAAAGTACCTGCTGGTTACCGAGAGAAAGACTGCTTAAAAACTCCATTTCTCACCATTTACCTCTCATTCCAATCACACAAAGTATCCATTTTCATCCTTGCTTCCCATAGATGAATGGTAAAAAGTTTCCAAGATACCAAGTAGTTAGGTTAAAGAAGTTATTTGACACTTACCTTTTCATAAAAATAAAAAGGAAATCTGTGGATAGGAAAAGGTGTTCTATGCAAAATGAGAAGGAACACCTAAAGGGCTGAAAGGTGAGAGTGTCGAGAGCTGGCAAGAACTAGTGGAAATCTACAACCTGGCAATTGGAAGAGAGGATGGACGGAGGTCTTGAGGTCTACCTCCAGAAGAACTGATATTTAGTCCTACTCTAGTGAGGAGCACGGGGGGTGTTGAGGACGTAATTTCCTCTCTCATGGTTGGGAGGATGTCATCAGCCATACTTATCTGATATAAGTATTACAAACTTGGAATAGATTGGAATAAAGAGTTCTTATTATGCATTTATATATATGTTAATCTATGTAATTAAATTTCTACACATTGTGAAAGTTGAATACAGAAAGGTAGAAGTTATTCTTGTTATTGAATGGCTGAATAGACTATTTAAGTTGTTAAATACTTAGATCTTGATGTCTGTAAAAATATCCTTAGTATAAGTATGAAATATACTAGTCCAGGAAAAATACATCTTTATATGCATAAAGAAATCTTAAGATTTAAGCATAACTAACATTTCGAGCAGTAGTAGAAATAGTTTGAGATTCTGTAGAAAACAAATGAATGGATGGGACAATTAATCCATCCATGGAAGAATCCCAGACATGATAGTATGTCTTGTAAAAATATTAGGGCAATCTTACACGGACTAAGGGTTGAGGAATAAAACCTTTTTAAATGATGGTCCAAACATCTCAAAAAGACTTATTTAAAAGGAAGAAAATACTGAATTAAATTAAATTTAGCAGAAATGTTTAGAACGTACGATGTTGAAATACAATATAACTGAAATATTGTTGAATAGAAAAATTACGATAAAACGAGTGGTTCTGCGGAATATCAGAACTGAAAACAAAGAGATCTTTTCTTTTGAAAGAAAATCGGAAACCGAAGAGGTAAAACTTTTGTTGGACATAGCATAAGAATGAACTGGAAAAAAATCCCATTGTGAAAAACTACACTATAATTCACAAATGCTAGAAGGAAATATTGCATGCATATAAACAAATATAAAATTTACCCAGGAACTTAATAATTGAGCAAAAACCCAAAACGGGATTGAGAATTGGGCACAACCCGTGAGGGAGTGGCAACATAAACAATATTCATAGCAAATATGTAAGGCGTTATGGCCATAAATAACATACAAATATAAATATAACTCATGAAACTGTCTATACGAGAGAATTCCAACAATTGGGAACAAATTTGGAATGGAATGTTACTTTTTAATACAAGCCATTCGAAAACAAAGAGAATCAAAGTGTATTTCAATGCAGTCCATTTTCACAAAATAGAAGTGCTATTCACTGAACGCTTAGACTCAGAACTAAAACCTCAACCAAAAAAAACCAAAATTTATCAATATATAGATTACATAGAGGCCTCAAAGGGCTATACACTTCCACAGTAATTTAAGAGTGATACAGCTTGTATACAAAGACTAATTTCTCTATTTTAAACTAACAAGTGAGCATGTCTAAATTAAGGATGGGGACAGAAATATCTTGGAAGAGACAACTCGGGGATGTCGTGGTACCTGGAGACAAATGGATGAGTAATTACCATATGGAAGACCACATGCAAGCCAAAGTTGTAGATGATTAGGGGTTTGAAGAAAATGTCACAAAAACATGTTGTTATTGCAACAAGATGATGAGCTTAGTGGAAAGGAGTCGCCTTCACTAAGTGGGCCCGCAGGCTATTTTTGGCGCAAAGTCTATTTTTAGACTATGTCTATTTTTAGATATATGGATCATGTTCTATGAGTTGCAGGATGCTATTTGTGGATGGTTGGTCAAGTCGGAAAAAATATATGGAATTCTATTTTTAGACATACTGGGCGGAATCTATTTTTAGATTTCCAATCTAAAAATAGATATGTCGAATATTATTAGCTCTTAATAATATTTAGACTCTAAACATTATCTTATTCTCTTGGAGCACTTCAGTTAAGTGCACAGATGTGGCACAGGAGCTGACAGAAGGAATTACGCTATTCCCGAGGGTTATGTGGAGCTATTGCATGGATACTTCAGTTAGAACTCATGTGACAGAGTTTGGTGGAGTTGATTGAGGAAGTTAATGGAGTTGTGTTCAGTTTAACTAATCTAAACATAGTTGAGCTATTTGTATCTAGTTTAACCGATTGATACAATTAGTGAGAGTGGTGTGAATTAATTATTAATTAATTCACTAATTATAAACTCATTAATCAACTAAAGAATGCATCAGTTAACTTCAGTGCATGGACAGTTTCAGTGGAGACCAGTGCAGAAATAGGTGAAAGAGCAGGTTAACTATCAGTTGTGACTATACTGTTGCTATTTGCAACACAAAGATAGGTGGAGAAGCCCATGAGGATTGCGCAGTACAAGCCAGGTGGTTTATCTATTTAATGAAGCCATCCCATAGCATTGATAACGCAATAGAGGCTGGCTATCAAGTGGCAAAATATTGGAGCATGTGTTTTGCTAGATCTAGCTTGATAGTGTGTAGCAATTGGAGGTGGTGCTAAGAGCTTGTGAGGAGCTTTGTACTATGATTGTTACATGATCTCCATGACATATAATATACAGATAGTTGGGGGTTTTTAGCTTTAAGCTTTCCCATTAAATACTGTGTTCATATGTGTGATTGTTCGTGGTTTTAATGTGTGCATGCAATTGATTTTATTTCCGCATGTGATGATCAATGGTAGAAGAGATTCTATATTATGCATGAAGCTAAAATAGTGTGTGATCAGGAGAATCTCGGTGAATAATATATCAGTTATTCAAATTTCTACATGGTATCAGAGCGATATTGATCATTGGAGCAATTGCAAAACATTGAAGCGGTTGAGTTTTGTGTTGGTGGAATTCGAATTTGCAGCAGTGTTTTCTTGGTGTCGAAGTTGAGATGTCTTTCAACGGATTGCGATTGGAGTATGCCCTTGAGGGCAGCTCGAATTATATTGCATGGAAGGACAGGATGGAGGCAGTGTTGGATGACAATGGGTTGAAGGAGTTCATAGATGCAGAAATTCCAAAACCTGCTTCTAGCGATGCTACCGCACTTGACGCATGGCAAAAGAAGACAGCAAAGTGTCGAAGGATTCTGTTGGAAGGTGTGAAGGATCACATAGTATCCAGCCTTCATGGTAAGGCTTCTCCATTCTTGATGTGGAAAGCCTTGACAGATTTATTCCAAAGCAAGAGCAACCAGAGGAAGTTGGCGCTCAAGGATAAACTCAGAAACATAAAGATGGAGAAAGGCGACAGTATGCCCAAGTACCTCACGAAGTTCATCCAATGCAGGGATGAGCTAGGAAGTGCGGGGGTGACTGTTGATGATGAGGACTTGGTGAGCTTGGCTCTCCTTGGGCTTCCAAAGAGTTGGCATTCCTATCAGGACTCTGTCAATGGTCGGGAGAAATTGCCAGGATGGGAGCGACTTTGGTCGGATCTTGTGCAAGAGGAGATAAGGTGGAGTACCAGGGACGAATCTTCATCAAAGAACTCTGATGAAGAGAATTGTGCTTTGGATGCCAAAGCAAAGAAGGGGAAGAGCAAGAAGGCTTCTCATTCCTGTGCGAAAGGCAAGAAGCAGGACATGTCCAATGTGAAGTGCTTTCACTGTCACCAACACAGACATTACGCCACAAATTGTCCGCAGAAGAAGAAAAATAAGCAGGCTGCTGGATCTACACCTAGAGAGGGTTTACCCTTGCATTTTGAGCTGGATTTTTCTCTGATCGCATGCTTGGTTTCATGTGTGATGGGTTCAGTGTGGTTTCTGGATAGTGGTGCATCTTTTCACATGACAGGAGATCGAGATTTGTTTACTGATCTAGATGAGAAAGATCTTGGAGTGCACATCAAGATGGGAGATGATGGTAGATACAGTGCGACTGGTATCAGTACCATTTCCTTTAAGAGGGAGTCTAGTAAACCCTTCATATTGAAGGATGTGATGCATGTTCCAGGATTGAAGAAGAATCTTATCTCTATGGCGATGTTAGAAGACAAGGGATATGATGTTGTATTTAGCGAGGGAAAGGCTTTCCTATGCAGTAAGGCAACTGGTGAAACCCGGAGGATAGGGGTTCGAGTTAAGAACCTTTATCAATTGCAAGTAGATGGCTGCGCAGCAATGGTAGGCAAGGCAGAAGGAGTGGTGAGTTGATGATGGCGAGTCGTGGCACCAGAGATTGGGCCACCTTCACCATGGAGCTTTGAAGACATCGTATTAGATTTCTACCGGGCTTCCTAAATGTACTCTGCGTGGGGCCGCATCGCTGGCAAGGGGTGTACCTTGGGAAAATCTCCAGGAAAGCCACCTTTCATGAGGAGGATAGCTGCCACGAAGATCCCCTTTGAGAACATCCTGGTTGTAATACAGGGACTCGTCAATTTATTTCGATAAAGAAAGCATAGGTATTATGTGATCTTTGTTGATGATTTTTCTCGTAAGTGCCGGATCTTCTTCATGCAGAAGAAGAGCAAGACATACTCAAAGTTCTGTGAGTTCAAGGAACTGGTTGAGAAAGAATCAGGGAAGCAGGTGAAGGCTTTGAGGAGCGACAATGGTGGTGAATTCATCTCTGGCGAATTCAAGGACTTTTGCAGCACAAAATAAATTTGAAGAGAGCTCATAGCACCTCATAACCCACAACAGAATGGGGTTGCTGAGCGGAAGAACAGAATGATCGTGGGTGTTGCACGAGCGATGTTGCATGATCAGGGCCTACCCATACACTTGTATCAAGGCATTCAATATGCAAGATATGTGTAGAACCGTTTTCCTCACAGATACTTGGCATGAGTACACCCGAGGATGCGTTTTCTGGTAAGGAGCCTGATATTTCCCATTTGAGGATTTTTGGTTCACCTGTTTACATTCATGTGACGAAGGATGCCAGGAAGAAGTTGGAGCCGACTGTAGAGGTTGGGATATTTGTGGGGTACACTGATACGCCCCACAACTATCATGTGTATTTTCCAGATAGTCGCAAGACTATTGTGCGACGAGATATAAAATTTCATGAGGAGAAAGCCATGAAGTGTTCGCTTGAGAGGGAGCCACACTTGCATGCAGATGAGGAGCTAGTAGTTCCTAAGGATGAGATTTAGTATGTGGATCAACCACAAGAGGAATTTCATGGAGTGGAAGAGACCACTCAGGCAACGCCAACCATCAGAGGGCGCAAGCGCACTACAGAAGCTGAGCGACTGGCTCAAGATGCAGAGAAGGTTGTAGGACCACTACAGCACAGCACAGACAGAGATAGTCACCGGACCGGTACACTGGATACATGGCTCTTGTGAGAAAATGTGTCGTGACAGAGCCATCCTCTTTCGAGGAAGCTGTGGAGGACCCCGCATGGGTAGATGCCATGGTGGAAAAGTATGATTCGATTGTCAGAAACAGTGCATGGGAGATTGTCCCGAGGCCGAAGGGGAAATCGCGGTGGGTTCGAGATGAATCTACAAAGTGAAGCAGGGCAACACGGGAGTGTGGGGAAGTACAAGGCAAGATTTTTCCCGAGGCTTTTCAAGGACAGGGGATCGATTATGAGGAGACTTTGCACCGTCACAAGGTATTCTTACATACTGGGATGATTTCCTTACTTCCTCAAAGGGGGTGCATGGGGTGGCACATTCATCGCATGGATGTGAAGATTCATAAGCCCTCAATGGAGTCACTGAGGAGGAGGTGTACATAGAGCAGCCCGAAGGTTTCGAGATCTTTAGCAGCGAGTCGCATGTGTGCAGGCTCAAAAGAGCGCTGTATGGGTTGAAACAAGCACCTCGTGCTTGCTACACACGGATAGACAGTTATTTCACCATACTTGGATTCTCCAAGAGTGAGGTGGATCTTGCGCTGGCAGATCAAAGTCCTCATTTCCTCAGAGAAAAATGCTCATCAAAAATGAAGTTGCTCGAAAGAATTGGTCCGAACTAAAACGAATGTGAAAGAGCTCGCCAAAACGTATCATGTAGCCGTGAACGCCACTCAAATTCATCGTCGTATGAGTGAGATACTGCAGAGTTTGAATTCGCCTCAATAACTTTCAATTTTGAAAGAATTTTTTTTTAATATTATGTATTCTGACAATTTTATTTTTATTAAGGTTTAATAAATTAATTAAATTATATAGTTTTAATATTTTATATGGTTTTTTATTAAATCATATATTATATTATTAATTATATGTTTTAATTAATTATTAAAAAAAAAATTAATTAAACCTTATTAAAAACTAAATATTAAACCATACTATATATTAAACAAAATTTGAAATATAATAAAATGTTAAAACCCACAAGCCTAAAGTTTGGGTTATATATTTAAATCACGTGGGCAATGGTTACTAACGGTTACAACCTATGTAACAAAGGTGTAATATATGGTATGACATAAGTATGGTAATGACAACGTAAAAGTCAAAGGTACGTATGCCCACGTGGGTTTAATGCACATGGTCGAAGGTTACGTGGCAAGGTTCTTATGACGGAGCGGAGCGGAATTTAAACAAACAGATATGTTTATATTAAATGCCACGTTTGTTATGTGTTCGTTCACATGTCCGGCGGGTTAGGGTCACATTAAATACTAACCACTCAACTGGCGGGTTTATTGGCGGTTCCCCAGATTTAGCACCGAACTCCAGATTTGTCGGAGTTATCTGGCAGCTAGCCAGATTTAGTGGAGTTTCTCTAGGCCAAACTGGAAGTTGGAGTAAAAGAGCCATAACTTTGGCTAGGAGAGACCTTTTGATACGAATTGTTTTTTGATTTTGGGTGTAGAGATCATTCTGGAGCTGTTGGAAGTGTTTTCAGAGGCATCAGGGCGCTCTAACAGAGAATTTACCAGCATTTTTGGTCGTGGAGCCACGAGGGCCTAAGGGAAGAAGAGCTGTTTTGGACTTCCTTCATTCAATGGAGGTGTTTTTTTAGTCATTTTCTACTGATTTGAGCCTTCTGAATCTATTTTTGTAGTGTATTTTTCCATTTGAGGCTTCTATACAGTTGTATTCACATTTTGAGCATTTAATCAAAGAGGAAAAAGACTAATTAGAGGCTTTTGGACCCAGCGAAGGTAGCCCAAGAGAGGGTTGAACCGCTTAAACAATTATTTGCTGTCATACTGTATAATTTTGCTGCATATTTTCAGATTCTGCTCCTTTAAACAGTAAATTTTTATAAGTAAACTTTTCCCAAGCTGGTTTAAACAGAGAACAAAACTTGTTAGTTCATCTTCAAACCACTACACTTCATTTGCAGAATATTTATACTTGCCTATTCACACATTAAAGCTGGATCAATGAATACTTTGCACTTAAAAAAAATACTTTCATTGATCGGATCTCAGTGATTACATTTTATTTCTTTAGGCAGAGTCTGTAGAAGGGCCAGATAGCCTCCGGATTCATCCTTTCTTTGAAAGGTGAAAGATCCGGTGAATGCCCCTACAGTCAATCTCTGTATGAGAAATACTTTGTTCTCACAATTTCAGATCAGGTTGGTATCAGAGCTCAAGGTTTTGCTTAAGAGTTTGTAAAATTTGTGCAAGTAAATTGTATTATTCTGCAAAATTTGATGCTTACTAGGCTGAAATTGCAAAGAGGGGAAGGTCAATTGGTTAGAGAAAAAGTTAATCCTCAACCAAGGAGGGCTAGAGTGCCATTACATCCACCTTCCATTTCATCCTCAATAGCCTTAGAATCAGCCACAAACATGTCTTCTAGAGAAGGAGAAGTACATGAGGAAATGGATCCTAAGGAAGAAGAAAGAGTCTTTAGAAAAGCTTTCTTGGACATGACTGAGATGGTTAGGATCCTATACCAGGAGAGAAATGATAGGATTGCTGGAGAAGGGTCTAGAAACCAAAAAGAAGAAGGAGATTCTTTAGGAGGGAAGAAAGACAAAGATGAGTCTAAGAAAGGGAATGGAGGAAATGGTGATCCACCATCTCCATCGTCATCCTCATCCTCCACATCATCCTCTTCTACTTCTGTTAATCAGTCACACAAAACAAAAACATCTCTTAAAAATCCTTTGTTAAAGCTTGATGTAAAGTTTGAGTTGCCGATGTTTAATGGTGATGTGAATGCAGAAAAATTGGATAACTGGATTAGACAGCTGGAAGTCTATCTAAGAATTCAGAATTTGCATGATGATGAAACAAAAATCCAATTAGCCTCTTTGAGAATGGATGGAGCAGCTTTGGTTTGGTGGGAAGCTAAAACCAAGGAGGAGATTAAAAAGCATGGTAAGATAACTCTAACTTGGAATGAGTTTATTATAGCTATTAAGAAACAGTTTTATCCTCTTGCTCATATTCAGAAAGCAATCATGAATTGGCAAAATTTTAGGCAACTTAAGGGTCAAAATGTGCAAGATTATACTCAAGAGTTTAGAAGGAGAGCACTTCTACTTGGGGTAGACTTACAAAGTCAAGACACCTTGTTAAAATACATAGGAGGTTTGCACAATTACCTTCAACATACTATCCTAATGTTTAATCCTACCAGCTTAGATGAAGTCTGTGTCCAGGCTACACATTTAGAAGCTAGAGGAAAGAATGCTTTTGATGCTTTTGATGAGGATAGTAATTTTAAAAACAAAGGAAAAAAGAGAGTTGCAAATTCAAGAAAAGACAAAGGAAAGTTCTTTTGCAAGAACTGTTCAAAGACAAGTCATGATGAAGATCATTGTTGGAAGCTTCATCCTGAACTGAAACCAGAAAAATTCAAGAACAAAAACAAGACCAAAGAAAAGGAGAAAATTGTAGCAACAATTGAGCAAGACTTAGGGTCAGACTCAGGAGATGAGACAAAAAGCATAGGCATGGTTTTAAAGAACACTAAGGGGAAAGAAGTGGTGCAAGACACAAATCCCAGTTCTAGCTCTTTGAATTGTCACAAAGATACTCATGATGAAAAGAGGAGGATAGAGCTTTTCCATGTGAGGGTAATTTCAAAGCATACCAAAATTGACACACTATTTGACAGTGGGTCACAAGCAAATCTTATATCTGAAGATTTGGTCAAGCAGCTTAAACTTGAGACCATTCCACATCCAAAGCCTTATCCACTTGGATGGATATGCAAGGATGCCAATTTTCAAGTCTCAAGGAAGTGCATATTGCGCTTTGCAATAACTGCACACTTTATTGACACAGTAGAACTTGATGTGGTGCCACTTGATATCTCAGGTATTGTTTTGGGAAGTCCTTATTTATTTGACAGGAAGGCTATCTTTCATCGCCATGAAAACAAGTATCACTTGTTCAAATATGGTAAAGAGTACATTGTGAGAGCTCACAAGAAGAAGCTGGAATCTTCTTTACTCCATGCATGTCAATTGAAAAGACTGGTTAATGCAAGTCAAAGTCTAACTTTGTTGATGTTGAAACGACCAGATTTTGAGCATTTGCCTTTTTATGATGTTGCTAATGATTTGTCTCAGTTTGATAACAGTTTGTC
This sequence comes from Pinus albicaulis, assembly GCA_034641835.2. Taxonomy (NCBI): domain Eukaryota; kingdom Viridiplantae; phylum Streptophyta; class Pinopsida; order Pinales; family Pinaceae; genus Pinus; species Pinus albicaulis. The sequence continues at coordinate 550,486,972 of CM076571.1, forward strand.
TTTGAAAAAAGATGATTTTATGTTGCACAAATTACCTTTTGGGTCAGCCAATGCAGTGAATGAAGTGTCAAAGCAAAGCAGTGCAAGCAAGAAGGACACACAATTCAGCATGGGAAAAAGTTGGTTTCAGAATGGTACAATTCGCCATGGGAACAGTTTGCAAGGTGAAAGTCATTTTAAGTCTTTCTGGAAGTTTGATCAATGTAGAGAAAGTTTGTTTTCTGCAGATTACAATTGTTGTTCTGCAAATTTTAATCATTTGCATCATGACTCCGTCAATCTTAGCAATGGTAGATCAGTTGATTCCAGAGACAGGTTATCATTTTCTCAAAAGCTTCATTTGATGAAATCGGGTAGATTTCAGTTGTTCAAGGGTGGAAGAGTGGAGAATCAGTCTCCACATCATCAGTTTCAGTAATCAGAAAGCTTTTGAGGGTCGAAAAGCTTCCCATTTTGGAGGTGTGATCAGGAGATCAAAGTCCCTTGTAGCAAAATGCTCAAAAATGAAGTTGCTCAGAATTGGTCCGAACCAAAACGACAGGAAAGAGCTCGCCAAAACGATCTTGTAGCTTCAAACGGCACTCAAATCCGTTGCCGTATGGAGGAGATACTGCAGTTTGAATTCGCCCAATAACTTTCAATTTTGAAAGAAATTTTTTTAATATTATGTATTGGGATAATTTTATTTTTATTAAGGTTTAATAAATTAATTAAATTATATAGTTTTAATATTTTATATGGTTTTTTATTAAATCATATATTATATTATTAATTATATGTTTTAATTAATTATTAAAAAAAAAATTAATTAAACCTTATTAAAAACTAAATATTAAACCATACTATATATTAAACAAAATTTGAAATATAATAAAATGTTAAAACCCACAAGCCTAAAGTTTGGGTTATATATTTAAATCACGTGGGCAATGGTTACTAACGGTTACAACCTATGTAACAAAGGTGTAATATATGGTATGACATAAGTATGGTAATGACAACGTAAAAGTCAAAGGTACGTATGCCCACGTGGGTTTAATGCACATGGTCGAAGGTTACGTGGCAAGGTTCTTATGACGGAGCGGAGCGGAATTTAAACAAACAGATATGTTTATATTAAATGCCACGTTTGTTATGTGTTCGTTCACATGTCCGGCGGGTTAGGGTCACATTAAATACTAACCACTCAACTGGCGGGTTTATTGGCGGTTCCCCAGATTAGGCAATCAACCTGGGATTATTTGAAGTTATCCAAGTGCCTACGTATTTAGTGGAGTTTTGTTAGGCGAAACTGGAAGTTGGAGTAAAAGAGCCATAACTTTGGCTAGGAAAAACCTTTTGATACGATTTTTTTTTTGATTCTGGGGTAATTTATCATTCTGGAGCTGTTGGTAGTGTTTTCAAAGCCATCAGGGCACTCTAAAATAGAATTTACCGGTGTTTCTGGTCGTGGATCCACCAGGGCCTAAGGGAAGAAGAGCTATTTTGGACTACCTTCATCCAATGGAGGTGTTTGTTTAGTCATTTTATACTGATTTGAGCCTTATGAATCTTAATTTGTAGTGTATTTTTCCATTTTAGGCTTCTATACAATTGTATTCACATTTTGAGCATTTAATCAAAAAGGCAAAAGCCTAATTAGAGGATTTTGGACCCAGCGGAGGTAGCCCAAGAGAGGGGTGAACCGCTTAAACAATTATTTGTTGTCATACTGTATAATTTTACTACATATTTTCAGATTCTGCTCCTTTAAACAATAAATTTTTATAAGCAAACTTTTCCCACGCAGGTTTAAACAGTGAACAAAACTTATTAGTTCATCTTCAAACCATTATACTTCATTTGCAGAATATGTATACTTTCCTATTCACACATTAAAGCTAGATCAATGAATACTTTGCACTTAAAACAAATACTTTCATTGATCGGATCTCATTGATTACATTTTATTTCTTTAGGCAGAGTCTGTAGAAGGGCCAGGTAGCCTCTGGATTCATCCTTTCTTTGAAAGGTGAAATATCCGGTGAATGCCCCGTCAAATAATCGTATGAGTAAGACTTGTTCTCACAATTTTGTGATCAATCCTAACCTATACCGATTGCAGGAGGGTAAGTTGCCGATCATTGTACTTTGTGTAGATGATTTGATTTTGACAGTGATGAACTCGTTGATACACTCATGCAAGATCGATCTTTCAAAGGAGTTTGAGATGAAGGACTGGGGCTCTTCATTATTTTCTCGGGATTGGAAATTTCAAGGCAGCAAAGGTGGACTATTTTGCCTTTCTCGTGGCATATTCCTAGAGATAAGAAGTTCCACATGACATAAGCTCATGGAGACTCCTTCCTGGTGGTTGGAGGAAGGAGGATGCTACTTCAGCGGAGGTAGTGGATGCCACTGTTTATCGACAGTTGGTGGGATCGCTTATGTATCTGGTTAATACACGACCCGACATATGCTAAGCTATTAACCAGCTTTCACAAGCTATGGTTAAGCCAACCAAGCTCTTTTGGAAGGTGGGGAAGCATGTATTGAGATATCTCAGAGGCACATCGGGATATGGATCATGGTACAGACAGGAGGATGAGTTGAGGCGGCATGGCTTCATGGATCGGTATCATCATATCAGAGATTGTGTGCAGCGGAAGATCATGTTACTTTCATACATTCCCACAGAGGATCAGGATGCTGATATCTTGACGAAGGCGCTCACCAGGAGCAAATTCGAATACCACAGAGGCAGGATAGGGGTGGCAAATAATCCTTATCTTGTTGAGAGGGAGTGTTGAGATTGCAACAAGATGATGAGCTTAGTGGAAAGAAGTCGCCTTCACTAAGTGGGCCCGCAGGCTATTTTTGGTGCAAAGTCTATTCTTAGTCTATGTCTATTTTTAGACATATGGATCATGTTCTATGAGTTGCAGGATGCTATTTGTGGATGGTTGGTGAAGTTGGAAAAAATAGATGGACTTCTATTTTAAGACATACTGGGCGGAATCTATTTTTAGATTGCTAGTCTAAAAATAGATATGTTGAATATTATTAGCTCTTAATAATATTTGGACAATAAACATTATCTTATTCTCTTGGAGCACTTCAGTTAAGTGCACATATGTGGCACAGGAGCTGACAGAAGGAATTACGCTATTCCTAAGGGTTATGTGGAGCTATTGCATGGATACTTTAGTTAGAACTCATGTGACAGAGTTTGGTGGAGTTGATTGAGGAAGTTAGTGGAGTTGTATTCATTTTAACTAATCTAAACATAGTTGAGCTATTTGTATCTAGTTTAACTGATTGATACAATTAGTGAGAGTGGTGTGAATTAATTATTAATTAATTCACTAATTATAAACTCATTAATCAACTAAAGAATGAATCAGTTAACTTCAGTGCATGGATAGTTTTAGTGGAGACCAGTGTAGAAATAGGTGAAAGAGCAGATTAACTATCAGTTGTGACTATACTGTTGCTATTTGCAACACACAGTGATTAGAAAAGCCCATGAGGATTGTGCAGTACAAGCCAGGTGGTTCATGTTATTTAATGAGCCATCCCATAGCATTGATTACGCAATAGAGGCTGGCTATCAAGTGGCAAAAGATTGGAGCATGTGTTTTGCTAGATCTAGCTTGATAGTGTGTAGCAATTTGAGATAGTGTTTAGAGCTTGTGAGGAGATTTGTACTGTGAATGTTACATGATCTCCATGACATATAATATACAGATAGTTGGGGTTTTCAGCTTTAAGCTTTCCCATTAAATACTGTGTTCATAAGTGTGATTGTTTGTGGTTTTAATGTGTGCATGCAATTGATTTTATTTCCGCAATTAATGATCAATGGTAGAAGAGAATCTGTATTATGCATGAAGCTAAAATAGTGTGTGATCAGGAGAATCTCGGTGAATAATATATCAGTTATTCAAATTTCTACAAAACATAGAAACAAAACCGTGAGGATTTAATAGACGAATCCCCAAATGAATTTAAAACAATTAAAGGAATGTGTATAAGCATGAATTTGAATTAAAAATTACCTCTCAAAAGAAAAGGGTTCGGAACGAAATTCTGGAAAGAAAACCAATTCAAAATTAAGGTCCGGAATACATTGAAAAATTAAACTAGCCTAAAACACAGTGGAGAAAGGAAAACCCTTACCTGTGTTGGCCCTGCTGAAGTTGGGTAGCCATCACTGGATGAAGAAAGGCTGGAGACTTCCAAATAAAACCATGTAGTAATTTCATGGTAGCTGGTGCACAACCTTTGCCAAGCATCGTAGGCTAGAACAAGCAGGAAACCCACATTCATCACTGAAAAGAAGCGTTGCGTGAGAGCAGTAATAAACCAACAAGAAATGGAAGATAATGCCGGAAGAAATGGTGGAGGAAAGATGAGTAACACCTCCATGATTAGACCAAAAACAAACAATAGAGAAGCAAAAACACAAAAAAGAGTTGCAGAGCTCGATGGAGCGCAACAACGGAAAATGTGGAAGTGGTTAGGGTTCGAGGTGTTGGGTATTACCCTAACCGTCCCAACCTCCGTTATAGCGGTCGGATCATCAAATTTACCAAGGGAAGAGATCAACCCAAGTGTCCACCTTTAGAAATATTGTCATATCTGATGATACGAAGGATCAAGGCAAGGGTTGATAAATCCATGAAGCATAAATAACAATACCACCCAAATCTCATGCCACTGATTAAGAGTTGCAGCTAGTTGGCTAGTAATCAACCCAACAATCGAATATAATAATTCTAGGCCATAACTTAAGGAATATAATCTAAAGAATCCTGAAATAAATTATTTCGTACAATGTGGCAGAGTGCTATAGTGTTTATATTTGTATGTATATGCTATGCAATCATGTCTTAAGACTATGATTAATAGATGAAATAATGATAATTTCATGTTATGTATATTTTTTGTAATCAATCATTAAGACTATGATTAACAAAACTATGATTAATAGATGACATAATGGTAATATTATGCTTAGCAAAGTTTAAATATGACATAGTAAATATAATTTTTTTTTTTCATTATTATTTATATTTTCATTAGTAAGTTTCAATGTTTTATACTGGATAAGACATTACAGAAAATTTATAATGTGATATGATTTATATATCCTCATTGGAATTTATTTTATTTTCATAACAATCTATCATTATCATAAAACGTTTGAGTATGTAGCTGTATTATAAGTAATATTTTATGATAAATTTATCAAATAGGTTGAATGACTAGGATTGTCTATTTTTGAATCACATTTTTGAATGGAATATATCGATTATGATCAGAGTTTCGTAATTAGGTGTATTTATATATATTAAATAAATAATAGGTGCATTTATATATACTACTAATTTTATCATATGTTGTAAAGGAAACGTCGTAAGATTGTGGTCTGGGAAAGAATAACATATAAGAAAGAAGAGGTAGCAGGAACTTTATGGGCTCCAATTGATCCTCCAGAATAAAGGGTGGAGAATTATGGTCTAAATCAAAATATCCATATTGGGTAATTGATGTGGAACAACTTCTTTGTTATTAATTTCATGTAATATGCCTTTTTTTATAATGGTTGAGACATTTTGGCCAAAGTACTCAAGACCTCTATATGACGAAATCTCCATATTTTTTTTTTACCTGCATGAAGGATGCACTTGGTTTTTATGACCAAGTTGGGTAGACTTCACCCTTCCACAAAATTATTTCTTCTATCACATTCGCAATGTTGAATTCCTCTAATACTACTCCTAGAATTTTGACTCTGCTCTACAGCTAGAATTATTTAATGGAATAAAAAATTATCACTATGATATGTTGTAATTCATAAGGGAATAATAAGAAGCTTAAGTATGGTAAATCCACCTTCACCTGTCATTTGAACACAGGGCATAGAGTTATCTTAATTTTCAATTTGATGGATAAGAGACATTTGGGCCCTTTTTAACCCTTGGGGATGATTAATTAATCTCAGTTCAGATAGTTTATATTAATAAATTATCTACAATCATATTTCCATAATTGCTCTTCGAACGACCAATATTCCACTTCTTTGGAAGTTTTCACCTCAGTCAGAATAACAAACATCATGAAGACCCAAAAGTAAGAAGAAAAAATCAGCTCATAATAAGGGAATCTAGCGACTTCTTTAAGGATCATAATTCAAGACTTTAGTGCCTTTTAAAAATCATTTATTTTCCCATCAAATAAAAAGAAACAATCAAATTTTGTAGTGACAAGAATGGGAACAAATTTTAAACGAATAACTCCCTTCCCTAATGATAGTACATTTTTTTTTTGAATGAAATTATTTTCCCGATCATTTAAATAATAGATTCCTCCCCAAGTGACCCTTTAGAGATACCTTTTTTTTCAACTGACTGCAATAGGTAAGTGTCTTTTGTCTAGTATTTTTTGAGTCATTGAATTTAAGGGCAGAGGTAAAGAGACTACTAAACAAAAAAGAGTAGAGTGACTAAATGTAAAATGAAAATAACATTGAGGAATCTCTTCTGGTTTTCTCATGTGGTCCTTCTCCAATTGATGAGGGTAGTCGGAAATTTCTCCTCCAAAATAAGAGGTGGAGAATTATGTTGAGTGAACTACTACTCATGTAACTTTGAATCGTCCTTACAATTGGAATGTTTCTCTTCCCATAACTCTATCTTGGGTTATAATTCTATCTTTCTCTTTTTTTATGAATAAATTGTCTTTATATCACTATTGTCTTTCTCTTTTTGAGCGCTTTCTTGAATCAGTGAGATAATGTAGTTCATATGGATTCCAAAATCCTTGAGCAACCCATTTTCTGAAGAGTCCTCTTCTGTTTTTAATTATGCTATCTGGTCATCCATAGCCTTGTCAACGTCGTTTCCTTCTAAAGAATCATACATTCTTGATAAGTATCCATTGTCTTGCTTTTATTCTTCCATTTACTTCAGATCTAAATGAATGGAACATGAGATAAGCTTCCATATTTTCCAAATTCCAAGATTTTTCATTGCACTTCTCATGTGTATTAGGGAAAATGGGTTCCATACATTCAAAGTTATGCCTTTTTAGGGCTTGTTGTAACGTTGGAAGATTCTCTTCACCATGTCTCCTTTCTTCTGTATCCTTGACTTTGATACAAACAATTGTTACCAACCCCTTTAAAGGTAAATTTAGTGTTATTTAAGAAATGAGAATTATGAACATTTATCAATATTGCTCAAGATAAATCATGTCCTCTCCAATAATTTGGAAATTTAAAAAAGATCAAATATTTTAAAAAATTTCATTATTAATTTATTTTTTTATATATTAAGAAATAATACTCATGAATTATAAAAAAGTTGTAACATAAATAATATATAACAAAAAAAGCCATGTATTTTTGGAATAATAAAATAGTTGTAACAAAAATAATACAGAACAATAAAAAATATGTATATTTGGATGTATGAAAATTTAGATAGATTTTATTAAGTAAAATTTTAAAAGAATAATGGTTATAAACATTTAAAAATAATTTTATTAAATAATTAGTTTAGATCCAGAGTTAAGATTGATTTAGGCCATCTTAGTCCCCCCTATAAAGAAACTACATTCCACATGAATACCATGGGTCAATACCATGGGTTGTATTTATAGTTTATCATTATTTTATTTTATTATTTTTAATTTTTATTGTATTTTGACCTAGTTAAAATGTTCATTACATTATGTCAATATTTTTATTTAATTTACTTTTATTTTTAATTTTGTGTAATTTGACATAGTTGAAATGTTAAAGATGACATTACAACCTTTCTATCATACTTTGTTGGAGAGCATAGTAGCACAAAAATGTAATATTTAAATATATAAATAGTTATTTTCATTTTTTTATATAGTTTTTTATCCATGTAATATAAATTAATTGGTTTTTGTGGAGTTTAATTTTATGATATTAATTTTATTATAAATAATTTTTTTATAATACAGAACAATAAAAACTATGCATATTTGGATGTATGAAAATTTAGATACATTTTATTAAGTAAAATTTTAAAAGAAAAATGGTTATAAACATTTAAAATTAAATTTTTAATTAATTAGTTTAGATCCAAAGTTAAGAATGATTTAGGCCATCTTAGTTCCCCCTGATAAAGAAACTACATTCCACATGAATACCATGGTTCAATGCCATGGACTGTATTTATAGTTTGTCATTATTTTATTTTATTATTTTTATTTTTTATTGTATTTTGATCTAGTTAAAATATTCATTACATTATGTCAATCTTTTTATTTAATTTACTTTTATCTTTAATTTTGTGTACTTTGACATAGTCAAAATGTTAAACACGACATTACAAAAGCATAGCATTATAAAAAAATATATAAAAATATTTACTTGATCTAATGGCCTAAAAAATTTCAATCACCTAACATTTGATCCAATGGCTCAAACATGGACACACTCGCAGCTAGGGGAGTTGTTTTCAAATAATAACGCCTTATGGTGTAATTAATAAAAATTATATATATGTGTGTGTGTGTGTGTGTGAGAGAGAGAGAGAGAGAGTGAGAGATAAAGATTTGTTAAATATTTTTGAGTTATATCAATTTATTACCATTAATTTATCATGATAATTTCATAAAGATTTGTAAATACTAAATTATTTTAGTTCATTTAATTTGTCTAGAATTTAGTAGGAATTCATTAAAATCACAAACAATTGAAGTTCCTCATGGCTTTCTCAGCGTGTTGAATTCATACATATAGTAAAAAAAACCACTTTAAACAACATAAATCAAGATTTGATCACAATTGTTTTACCAAATTCTGACCAAAATTCCCTCAAAAATAAACTCTAAAAAATTGCACTTAAAAACTACTCCCATATATATCATATATTTTTAATAAAATAATAAAATAATATTTTTAAAATATTAAAAATTTAATAATTAAAAATATAAATTTCTTATTCAATAATTATAAACCATCATTTTAAAATTGACTTTAAATATCTATAACTATTCCCATATATATTAAATATTTTTAATAAAACAATAAAATAATATTTTTAAAATATTAAAAATTTAATAATTTAAAATATAAATTTCTCATTCAATAATTATAAACCATCATTTTGAATTTGACTTCAATATATATGACTACTCCCATATATATTATATATTTTTAATAAAATAATAAAATAATATTTTTAAAATATTAAAAATTTAATAATTTCAAATATGAATTTCTTATTCAATAATTATAAACCATCATTTTAAAATTGACTTTAAGTATCTATGACTGAGATCAAGAGTTTGATAATCATTTTTACCCTCTTTACTCCCATTCTGTGCATGTGCTATGAATGCAAATGATTGAGATCACAATATCACATCAATTGGGAGCCTTAGTGTAACACTTTTATTTAGGATTTTTTCTTGAATAAAAATTATGGGAAGAGGCATTTTTTGGCAGTTACCTTCCTCAAGAGTATAAAAGGAAATCGTGAGGAGGGGAAGGAGTTCTATTCAAGAAAGGAAGAAGAGGGTTTTACAACAGAAGGGTGTATAGAAAAGAGTTGTTTAGAGCTGGTTAGAAACTAGTGGAGCTCTGTAACCTGAAGGGAGTGTAGATTGGACACAGGTCCCGAGGTCTAACTTCTGACAAATAACTGCTACGTAAACTTTGGTGTGGAGCTCGAGAGAGAAGAGGATGTGATCTCCTCTCTCATGGTTGGGTGGAACCATCACTTAAAACGAGAATACAAAGAGAAGTAGATGAATTTACTGGTTAAGTTTAGGAAGCGATAATTAAATGGTATTTATATTCAGGATATTGGAAAACTTCTATTGATTTTTTTCTGTTAGCTAGAATTAATGAAGCTACATTTTTTTTTTTAAAATGGACTAATCCTGTGTTAAGTAAAGTAGCAAGGAAAATGCTATGACAGGCTAAGCAGTAAACACACTATAGAGATTCAGGCTATTTGAAAACCTGTAAACTAGAATAATTCTAAATCCTATGAAGTTAGAAAGTATATAAGACACATGAAGTGGATAGAGCCCAAATAGATGAACCACTGCCAAGGCTAACAAGTAAATCAAACATGCATTGTCACATATCCAACTATTACTGAACATTTTCATTGAATATACGCATATCATAAATTACATAAAATAGTATTAAAAGTAATTACGAGATAAAAATTCCATGAAGAATGTAGTTTATACAACTACTGTTCTTTCTCATGAATTTTAATAAAGAGTAAAATCGAGACAGAGGTTTAGAAGTCGAGCCCCGTGGAAAACAGGAAAGGATCAGGGTCCTATAGCCACTGAATCCACAAGTATAAAGAAACACTATAATACGCATGAAGGGTATAACCAAATTACTGAAGAATAACCATTAAATTATGAAAAATTACAATCACCCAGAAAATCAAATGTCGAGTTCTAGAATTTGAGGCAATTACAAAATTATACTTTAAATAAATGCAGAAGGTATTGAATAAAATGCATACTTCTCCATAAACAACAGAGCCGAGCATGGGGCTAGCTAAAAATACTTTAAATAGGCATTGCATGTGCATGACACTTGTATACATGTGTCCAAGCTATGTATTCAGGGAAAATGTGAATAACGTCATGAAGCTTTAACTTAAAATAAAATTCGTTTAGCAATGCCACACAGAGATTAAATACAGAGTCTCCTTCAAGGCTGAAAATTCAAAAATTATAAAGAGGAATGTACATTAAAACTTAAAATCTGGCATGCTGGATCTATGCTCAGTTCTCTTGAATGAGCGCATTTAAGACCAGAGTCCAGAGCCTGTACATGCAAGAGGGTTTTACCCTCAGTGTAACCTCAAAAATGAAATTCACTTAATTTATAACTAATCTGAAGCAGTATTTGACTTACTTGGTCATGGTAGCACCATGCAGGACCTTTGGAGGACGCCCCATCTCACTGTGACCCTTGTAACCAGTAGCAGCTTGCATATCAAGAAAACAAAACAAAATTGTGAGCTATTGTTATTAATAAGCGAAATGTTTACAAGATATCATTGCTATCACAGAAGGCTTAACCGGAAGCCAACCATACCTGGAGCCATCACTCTCAGCGCACCAGGAGGGTTTCACCTTGCCATTGTTGAAGTGAAAGAAATGAAAAATTGATAGAGCCATGAAACATTGACCACAACAGGGTTAAAAAACTGAAAATTTAAACTCTGCAACAATCGAAGCAAAAGGAAAAATAAAACGCCGACAAATCCATTAACCCACATCCACAACGAGGTTAATCATCTGAGCTAAAATTTAACTAAGAGCGAAGGGAATGAAATACCTTTCACATGAGAAAACCTAAGCAAAAAGTCTTTATAACCTCTGCTTAAATATTTCGAACTGCGAAGATCCTCAGGAACATTACTCACCTGTTCCTGTAGAGAGATTTAGAAATAAAAGCAAGGTCATCATACAAACTGCGGGTTCAAATATAGACAATTTGCAATTTTTAAGCCAAAGCACACGAATGAAAGGTGTTTACCGGAACTGAATAGGACCATAATCAAACTCCGCAACAAAAGACGAGGTTGGTCACCTTATCTACTGGAAAAGATCTCAGAGGAGCGGAGAACAATTTCCAGAGCAGAGTCGTAACAAAAGCAACGAACAAATGAGCTCAGAGCTCGAGGTAATTACCCTAATCCCACCCTCTTGAGCCTGGACTGTCGGATCTAGGTTTTACTAGATCGATGATCAGCAAAAATTTCAATATTTCCTATGGAGGATAGCTGCCAAGCTAAGTCGGAGGGGTCAGTATATTAAATTGTATAGATTTTGTATTTAAAACCTTAATCATAGAGATTCTGATCCGACCATGATGTTTGTAGTCTTGGATTAAATTGCAAGTACTATAATAATATTAACATAGTAATCCAATGATAGCAATAATGTTAAATTGTGGTAGCATAAGCACTCAAATAATGTAGGTCAGTATATAAGTATACGTACTAATTCGTAATTTTTATTACTGACCATGATGTAAGTACCTTATGAAAATTATAAAAGTGCTCTTATCCTTGAGTTTAGTAAAAAAAAATTTTTAATGTATGGTAAATTCATGATATTGGTGACAACTGGTATCAAAGCATAGTTTATACGATGGGCCAGATTGGTCCAAGTGAATAACTTTGGGTGTATTTCTTTTTGTTAATTCCTTGCGTAGTGACAGGAATTACTGAAAATTTCCAATGAGGAGAGGATCTAGTCATCAGACATTGAAAACTACAGGGGAAATCAATTCCCAGCCTAATGCAGAAATTAACCCAGAGACGTGGTACAATTGAGCGTGGATCAACAATAGAAAACTAGTATATTACTGGAGGAAAAAAAGCACCAGACAACCTGATATTTATATACAATGCAACAACTCCAGATAGAAATGATTCGAGTACAAAGTGATAATGAAGGGTTTATGAGGGAACAAGAGAGAATACTAAAAATTCTATCGGATAAGCATAATCATCCTACAACACAACCTAGTCCAGAAAGGGACACCCATGAAGAAGGAGAGAAACATCAGAAAGTTAATGACAACCTAGAAGGAAGTCACACTCAGCAAAGTAACAAAAACAGAACTTACAATGAAGTAGAGTTTGGAAATGCTTCGGAACAACAGGAGATGAAAAAATAGAAAGTGGATTTACAAGGTGAATTTCGGAAAATTAAACCTCCTACTTTCGATGGAGAGGATGAGGAAGTAGCAGAGGCATAGATAATTAATATGAACAAATATTTTCAAGTTAATGAATATAACAACAAGCTTAAAGCTTGCTTGGCCATTTATCAGTTGCGGGAAAAAGCCATGTTATGGTGGGAGGAGGTGAAAAATGTACCGGGAATTGATGACCAAAATTTGACTTGGGATGAGTTCCAACAATATTTTAAGGATAGGTACTTAACAGAGCAATTTTATGATGAAAAATCTCGAGAGTTTCATGACTTAAGGTTGGGTCAACTGTCTATGGATGAGTTCATCACTAAATTTACCTCTCTGTTAAGATACGTACCATATTTAAGAGATGAAAAAGAAAAATTACAATGATTATTGAGTAGCCTACCTTCTCACATGAAGGAGAGGATCAAATTCGTGAATCCAAATAATATGGATGAGGTGATTCGAAAATCACAAATGTGCTATCAGTAGTCCAAGGAAAAAGGTGAAGTTAGAATAAGTTGTTCACCAAAGAAAGGGTAGAAGGGTACCTGAAATTTCAAAAGTAGTAGACCAGGAAATTGAAAAAATGCTGCAATACACTCAATAAATAAACAATCTAGGAAAAATCAAGAAAATCCCAAATGGTCAGTTGATGAAAGGCCTACTAAAGCATCCAACAGGCCAGATCATGGAAAGCCTCAAAAACCACCGCTACAATGTTGGGGATGTGGTGAGGCACATTACTTTTAGAATTTCCCTCATCGTGGAAGAAATGAAGTTACAACCAATCTACAAGAGGCATCTACAGTAGGGGATGTTGCACGAAACATACCGAGGATCAATGCTGCACTAGAAGATCGGCAAGAAGATTTCCAACCAACAATGATAGAATTGGAAGGTAAGTTATATTCCAAAACTGTTTCTATTTTGGTTGATCCAGGTGCCAGTTTAAGTTATATAAATACTCGAGTATTTGAAAAATGTAAACCGCAAAGTCAGAAATTTAAAAGTCCTTGGTTGGTACAATTGGCTACTAGAGCAAAGAGAAGAGTTAGTGCAAAAATATCAAATTGTATTATGAAAATAAGAAGACAACATATAACTGTTGAGTTTAATATTCTGCCTTTAGGCTCCTATGATATTCTATTGGGAATGAACTGGTTAGAAAGACATTGGTCATTGGTAGATTGCAAGGGGAAAATTATCCATTTTAAGGCAGAAGATGGTACTCGTCAAGAACTACAAGGAATTAAGAAATCCCTTCAATTGTGCCCCATCACTGCATCTCAGTTGGGTAAATGCATTAGAAAAGGGTGTTAACTTTACACTATTCAAGTGGGATTTACTAAATCTAAAGACAATACCCTTATGTTGGGAAATATTCTAGTTATTCAGGGTTACGGATGTGTTTCCTGAAGATATTCCAGGATTACCCCCAAAAGTAGATATTGACTTTACTATAGAATTACTACTCAAAGTAGCTGTGATGTCACGAGCACCATACATAATGAGGGTACCTGAATTGACAGAATTAAAAATGCAGCTCCAATAACTATTGTAAAAAGGATATATGCGGCCAAGTTTGTCCCCTTGGGGAGCACTAGTGTTGTTTGTTAAAAAGAAATATGGTGTGATGCGGATGTGCATGGATTACCGACAACTTAATAAGCTAAGTGTAAAAAACAAATACCCATTGCCACGTATAGACGATATTTTTGATCAAGTAAAGGGAGAAACGATATTCTCAAAGATTGACTTGAGATCCGGGTATCACCAGATACATATTAAGGATGAGGACATTTCCAAAACATATTTTCATACCAGGTACAAACATTATGAATTTGTGGTGTTACCGTTTGGACTAACCAATGTACCAACAACTTTCATGAGTTTGATGCATGGTATCTTTCACCCATTTTTGGATAAATTTGTTTTGATATTTATTGATGATATCCTCTAAAAATATTGAAGAACACAGAGAACATTTATGCTTGGTGTTAAATATGTTTCGGGAACATCATATTTACGCCAAATTTAGGAAATGTGTTTTTTACAAAGAAAAAATCCAATATTTGGGCCATGTAATATTTGTTGAAGGGATCTCGGTAGACCCTGAAAAGATAAAGACAATTATGGAATGGATAGTTCCTAGAAATGTAGCAGACATACGTTCTTTCATGGGCCTAGTTGGTTATTACCGACGATTCATCAAAGTCTTGTCTAAGATAGCCTTTCCCATTACTTCCTTGCAAAAGAAGGGGCGAGTATTTAAATGGAGTGTCAAGTGAGTTTTGAACGATTAAAAGAGATATTAACTACTGATCCTATACTGAAAGTAGCAGACCCAAGCACAGAATTTGAAGTCTGTACTGATGCCTGTAAGGAAGGGGTGAGAGTGGTATTGACACAAGATGGCAAGGTCATAGCATATGAATTCAGGAAGATAAAGGACCATGAGAAGTGGTATTCTTCCTATGACTTAGAGTTAACTGCAGTAATACATGCCCTTCTAATTTGGAGATATTACTTATTGGGGAAAAGGTTTGTGCTAAGAACAGACCATATTAGTTTGACTAGTTATTTTAAACAATCTGATTTGAATGCTCGCCAAGAAATATGGAATGCACTCCTAAGTGAATTTTATTTTGACATTCAACATGTAAAAGGTAAGGGGAACCATGTAGCTGATGCTTTAAGTAGGAAACTACATTGCATCTATAAGCTTTACTTTAATCAAGAAGAATTTAAGTTTCAGGAGAAAATCGTGGAAGCAACAAAGAGAGACCCTATGTATCAATTCCTATGGCAGCAAGAAAGAGACGAAGAAAAACAAGGAAAGAAATCAAATTATGGAATTAATGATAAACAAATTCTGATATTTCGAGGGAAGAAATGTATACCAAATTAGATGATCTTGAAGGAGTTGATTTTGGATGAATACCATCGAAGTTCCTATGCGGGACATCCCAAATATCATAATCTGATGCTAACACAATTAGAAAAGACTACTTTTGTCCTGGAATGTGTAAAAACATTATTGAATATATGACCAAATGTTTGGAGTGTCAGCAAGTCAAGGTGGAGCACCAACATCCAACAAGATTGCTTCAGCATATTCCTGTACTGGAATGGAAATGAGAAGTCATATCACTTGATTTCATCACAAGTATACTAAGAAGCAAGAAATACAATGATTCAATTATGGTGGTGGTTGATAGGCTCAGAAAGGTAGCTCATTTCATACCCTTCTAGTCAACTTACAAGACTGTCCAAATTGTTGACATTTTCATGAGGGAAGTGTTTAGACTGCATGACATTCCGAGAGTCGTCATCTCAAATCAAGATGTAAAGTTCATGCCAGATTTCTAGAAGGCATTTTTCACTTGTTTGAGAACACATATCCAGTTTAGTATAACTTATCATCCTCAAATGAATGGTCAAAATGAAAGGGTGAATCAAATATTAGAAGATATGATACGCATTGATGTGATGGTGCAACGCATAAAGTGGGAAGAATATTTGCATCTAGTCGAATTTTCCTACAATAATGGATGCCAAGAATCCCTCAATATGAACCCTTTTGAAGCATTGTACGGAAGGCAATGGCGAACCTATATAAATTGGAGAAGTCCGAAAAACAAATTGATGCTGGAATCAGACATCCTGGAAGAAATGGAGTGTGAGGTAACAAAAACCAGACAGAATCTAAAGGCATCTTAGGACAAGCGAAAGATATATGCTAACCAAAAAGGAACAGAATTTGAGGTCGGTGAACACATTTATGTAAGTATTAAACCTAAGAAGATAACCTTAAGGTGGAATACCTTTGCCAAATTGGCTCCCAGGTACTGTGGACCTTTCCAGATTTTGGAATGGATAGGGTCGGTGGCTTATCGGCTGGCACTGCCTAGCCACATATTGGTACACAACATGTTTCATGTGTCATTACTAAAATGATACATACATGAACCCAAGAATGTTATACATTTGCAGAGTGTACATGTAAGTTTTGTTTACAATATGACCCTCAGGAAAAGATGGATTCATAGTTAAATTAATTATAAATTATGTTGCTTGCAGGTAGAACACGACGGAAATTTCTGGTAGAACCTCAGCATATTCTTGATCAGAGAGAAATAACGCTCCAGAGGTGAGTCATCCCCCAAGTTGAGGTGAAATGGAGGCATTTTAGTACAGAAGAGGCTACTTGGGATGATGAAAACTCCATACATGAAGCATATCCTGAAATGTTTTCTGGAATGAAGTAAACACCGAGGACGGTGTTTTCCTCTAGTGGGGGAAGATGTAACACCCTGATTTATTTTAATGTTTTGTCTAAAAGACTTTCTTTTAAAATACATTTGATTTTTTTTAACGAATATGGTTATTCGTTAGTAAAAGAGAACTTAAATTTTATTTCATAATAAAAATTACATTGAGTATTTCATTAACTGATTGGTAAAATAATTCCATGATTCGAGAGTAAAAAGGAAGAGGTAGTTTTTGACAATTACCTTCCCCAAGAGGATAAAAGGAAATCATGAGGAGGGGAAAGAGTTTTGTTCAAGAAAGGAAAAATATGGTTTTACAACATAAGGTTATACATAAAAGAGTTGTCCAGAGCTAGTAAAAACCAGTGGAGCTCTGTAACCCGAAGGGAGTGCAGACTGGACAGAGGTCCTGAGGTCTAAATTCTGACAAATAACTGCTACCTAAACTCTGGTGTGGATCTCGGGGGGAGAATAGGACGTGATCGCCTCTCTCATGGTTGGGTGGCACGACCAATTAAAACGAGAATAGATAGATAAGTAAATGAATTTACGGATTAATTTTAGGAAGTGATAATTAAATGTTATTTATATTTAGGATACTGGAACATTTCTATTGACCATTTTTTTATAACACTTTGAATAATCTGGAGATATCTTCAATAAATGATAACCACATGGGCTTGAAAACCATAATTTCTATTATTATTATTTTTTTTGTTAGCTAGAATTAATGAAGCTACATATTTTTTTTTAAATGGACTAATCTTGTATTAAGTAAGTAGCAAGGAAAACACTATGACACGCTAAGCAGTAAATGCACTATAGAGATTCAAACTATTTGAAATAATGTAAACTAGAGTAATTTTAAAAGCTATGAAGTTAGAAAGCATATAAGATACATGCAGTGGAAAAAGACCAAATAGATGAACCACTTCCAAGGCTAACAAGTAAATCAAACATGCATTGTCACATATCCAACTATTACTGAATATTTGCATTGAATATACGCATATCATAAATCACATAGGATAGTATTAAAATCAATTACAAGATAAAAATTCTAGGCAGACTGTAGTTTGACACAACCATTGTTCTTTCTCATGAATTTGAAAGAGAAAAACTAGCACAAAGGTTTAGAAGTCAAGCCCCGTGGAAAACAAGGCAAGGATCAGGGTCCTCTGGTCACTGAATCTACAAGTATAAAGAAACACTACAATACACATGAAGGTTATAACCGAATTATCGAAGAATAAACATTAATTTCTGAAAATTTACAATCACCCAAAAACTCAAATGTTGACTACTGGACTTTGAGGAAATTACAAAATTATACTTTAAACAAACTTAGAAGGTATTTAATAAAATTAAAACTTCTCCATAAATGATAGAGCCGAGCACAGGGCTGGCTAAAAACACTTTAAAAAGGAATTATAGGTGCAAGACACTTGTATACATTTGTCCAAGCTATGTATTCGGGGAAAACACAAATAGCGTCCTGAAGTTTTAATTTAAAAAAAAAATTATTTTAACAGTGACACACATATATTAAATACACAATCTCCTTCAAGACCAAAAATTAAACAGTTGTAAAGAGGAATATACATTAACACTTAAAATCTAGCATGCTAGGTCTATGCCCAGTTCTTGTGAATGAGCGCATTCAAGACTGAAGTCTGGAGCCTGTACATGCAAGATGGTTTTACCCTCAGTATAACCTCAAAAATGAAATTCACTTACATTATAACTAATCTGAAGCAGGATTCGACTTACCTGGTCATGGTAGTGCCGTGTAGGATCTCTGGAGGATGCCCCATCTCACTATGAACCCCATAACCAGCAACAACTTGCATATTGAGAAAAAAAAACAAAATTGTGATCTATTGTGATTAATAAGGGTAATGTTTACAAGATATCACTGCTATCACAAAGGGATAAACCAGAATCCAGATAAACCAGAAGCCAGCCATAATGGAGTCATCGCTCTCATTGCACCAGGAGGGTTTTTCCTTGCCACTATTGAAGCGAAATAAATGAAAAGTTGACAAAGCCATGAACCCTCGACCATAAAGTGGTTAAAAAACTGAAAATTTAAACTCTTCAACATTCGAAGCAAAAGGAAAAAATAAAACGCTGACAGAGCCATGAACCCACAGCCACAACATGGTTAATCATCTGAGCTAAACTTTAACTAAGAGCGAAGGGAATGAAAGCCCTTGCACATGAGAAAACATGAGTAAAAACTCTCTATAACCTGTGCATAAATATTTTGAACTGCAAAAACCCTAAGAAATGTTACTTAGATGTTCCTATAGAGAGATTTATAAACGGTAGCAAGGTCATCATACAAACTACAGGTTCAAATATAGACAAAATGCAATTTTTAATCCAAAGCACAAGAACACAAGGTGTTTACTGGAATTGAACAGTACCATAATCAAACTCCACAACAAAATACGAGGTTGGTCACCTTATCTGCTGGAAAATATCTCAGAGGAGCGGAGAACAATGTACAAAGTAGATTCATAACAAAAGCAGCGAACAAATGAGCTCAGAGCTCAAGGTAGTTACCCTAATCCCACCCTCTTGAGCTTGCACCGTCGGATCTAGGTTTTACCAGATCGACGGTCATCACAAATTTCAATATTTCCTATGGAGGACAGCTACCAAGCTAAGCCGGAGGGGTCAGTATATTAAATTGTATAGATTTTGTATTTAAAACCTTAATCATAGAGATTCAAATCCGACCATGATGTTTGTACTCATGGTTTAAATTGCAAGTACTATAATAATATTAACATAGCAATCCAATGATATAAATATGTTAACATGTGGCAGCATAAGCACTCAAATAATGTAGGTTAGGATATAAGTATAGGTACTAATTCGTAATGTTTATTACTGACCTGCTATAAGTGCCTTATGCAAATAATAAAAGTGTTATAATCCTTGAGTTTAGTAATCAATATATATATATATATATATATATATATATATATATATATCTATGTATGTATGGTAAATTCATGATATTGGTGACACTTATGTATGTTGTTGTCTCGTGGTATAGAGATGTTCAATTTGAATTTGAATTGGTTTCAAATACTATAGTATCAATCATCATAAAAAGCTAGGTTATTTTATGGTGTATCTTTTAAAATAAAATTCCTAGTGGTAATAATTTAGAGAATAAATTCATTATTGGACTTAGCTGGTGTACAATTTGAAAAAGTGAAAAGGAGATAATGGAATCATGCAAAGAATTTTGGTAATCATGGTGGGAACATGCTATCTAAAAAAACTAAAAAAACTCCCACCCATTATTTGCTAGGGAATTTGGATTGCAAGGAATAATATTCCTAGCAACTTAGTTAGAAACTATTTAAACGGTGACAACTTAAGTCCTAGCCACTTATGATTTAATTCCTGGAGTTATCTCGGCTCACAGATACATGAATAATACTAATGAAGAAGTGGATCATTCCTGCCCCTAGGATTCTTTTGATGGGGGATATTGTGTGGGTGTTTTTGTTTTATATTTAATAGAGAACCATTTCTATAAAATTCAAAGCAGGATTAGTAGGGCCTCTAATAATTATTCAAAATTACTCAATCTTAAACTATTGTTCTTGTTCATTGTTTAAAAGGGATGTAGAAGGCCACAAATTTTTGAGGATTCTTTGGTTGTTATAAACTGGTTTAATGAAGTCGCTAGAAGCCACATGCACACACTATGTTACACCATTTTTTGGTCATCTAACCTATTATCATTAGATGGACCCAAGTACACCATGTAAGACCAATTTTACCCTAAGTAAAATTGCTCTCACTATGTAAAATAACTTAATAAACCACATTTATTAGGTTGTTTATGGTCAAAATAGGAAACCCCAAAAGGAAATATTAGACAAACCCATTTTGTTTAATTTTCCTCATGGAATAATTAATTAAACCATAATTTAACTATTATTCCTAGTCATGTTTAACCCAAAAACAAAGAAATTAATTAGATAAACCTTTATTTATCTTATTATTTTCTAGGAATAATTATTTAATCTTATTTAGATAATATTCCTTGTTAAATTTGACCAAATCACCCACAAATAATTAAATAAATCATTATTTATTTGATTATCTTCTAACCACTTCCTTAAAAAGATAAATAAATCATTTATTTATTTATTTTTGACAAATAAAGGGATTTGACCCAAGTCAAATACTTTTTCCCTCCAACAAATATAATAAAATATTCCATGAAAGGTGGATCTAGATTTGGTTAAAATTATTTTAATCATGCACCAAGATCTAGAATGACCCCAATATTTTGTTATAAATAGGAGGGTTTTTCCTACCATTCTTCACCTTTTGTTGCCTATTAGATCACTCTGGATCTATACACTTGGTCCCATTTTTCCATCATTTGTTGTGTGAGCTCCCATTGAGCTCTATTCTTTGCATTGGGTTTTCTACACCAACAAGAGAGAGAAATCTTAGATCTGAAGTGCTGAGGACTTCCAAGAACCCATCCCACTGAGGAGAATTGGATACACCTTCTTGTTTTCCTCCCAGGTGCCCAATTAATATAAAAATTCTTTCGAAAATTGTTCTTGTCTTGTCTATTGGTATATGGAGCAAACCCTTTTTTTTACTGCTTAATGTCTTTCCATGCATAGATCTGGTGTTTTGCAGCTCTTTTCTTGTCTAAATAACCGCAGATCTGAAGATATTGACAGCCACTTTTGTTGTTAGGGCTATTAGTTATGCGTAGCTAAAGTGGTCCTTTTTCGTACACTTCGACAAAGGATTCATACTAACAAATGGTGACTCCACACGGGTTTTAAATTACGACCGCTGTCGTTTTTCATATTCCTGCATATCCAGCTACTTCAGACTCTAGGGTTTCTTTTCAGCTGAATATTTTCCCTATTTTTATGTTGTTTTTCTCACATAAAACCCTAAAACATTAAAATTTCTAACTTCCGTGTGTTTCTGGCCCTATTGCGCAGGTAAGCGACACCAGCCGCAACTGAGACGGCAACTTTTCTGAAAATTTGCCGCCGAGACAACCGGAACGGGGGGTCGCACTTTTTGGCCCATAACCTGCGACCTGGACCTCTAGGTCGCACTTTTCTGCCCCTTTTCTGCGACCTGCACTGAAAACAGGTCAGAAACTGCGACCTGCCATTTTTTCAGTGATTTTTCTGCAATTTTTCTGGGTTCTGCTGCAGCTTCTGTCAGGGTCTTCCAGCCTCTGTCTCAGCCCACTTTGACCAAGTTCTGATCTGTTTTTACTCATCTAAGTGGGAACCTAGCCCCCTAGGGCTTTAGTACCCTCCACTTTTTGTGGAAGAGTTTTAGCTGTTTCAGCCGTCTGTTTTTCAGATTTTCAGCCTTCCCTTTTTCAGATCTGAAACCTCCTCCTCAGATCCCTTTAAATCAGCCTTTCTTCCTTTCAAATCACCTCTTGTCATTTTTTTTGGACCTCTCTTTAGGACCTCCTCCCTGTCCTTTCCGCTTTTTGCTGATTTCCTCCCTTTTTCCAGCCACCTTGCCTCTGTCTCTTGGCTGTGATCTGCACCTCTTTTCAGCAGCTTTATCCTTTAGATCCCTGTCCCTTTTGACCTTAGATCTATTGGCCTCTTTTCCGTGTGTTTTGCCTAGATTTTTCCCCTTTTTTAGATTAGTTTTGAGAGACCCACCTTCTTGGGTTTGATAGATGCACAAGTAGCTGTTAATTTTCTGTTATTTCAGCATTATATACTGTTCTCTACAGATTTATTTTCAGTTACGCAACACACTTTTTTCTTGCTCTCAAAACGGAAAGGGTTTAAAAATTAAAATTAACGCACGCCACACATTGACCCTAAGTGAAGAAGCGCCTGGTTAACACCGCCTGGCAAAGACTCTAAAATCAATTGTCACTGCACCTTTTTCTGCCCTTGACCTCACTTGATTCTGTCCCTTTTTGCCCTTGTCGGTTTCCTTCTTCCCGTCATCATTGCGCCCCCAAGGCGCCTTTCCCAGAAACTTCTTGGCCTTCACCCTCAGTTTCCGGTCGATCGACCTGCTCCGTCCCGCCGTCGTCGAGCCAGTCCCCCTCCGAGTCCGCACTCCGACTCCTCTTCTGATTCATTGGGTTCTCCTTCTCCTCCTGGTTCTTCCCCTGTCACCTTCACCATGTCTGGTCCAGGGCCTAACGTTAGCGGTGCTCCAGGCCCTAATTCTGGAGTCACTACTTGTTGAGAAGGTAAATCCCCTCTGCGGACAGAGGCGATCCCTACTAGCCTAGCAAGGGTCTAGCAACAAACAAACAATGCTATGACGCAAGCTCCTAGTTACGAAATGAAAGACTTGGGATAAGAGCCTACCTGGATTCCAACGCTAGATCTGAAGAAGAGATGTCCCCGTCCTTCAGCCCTGGCAGATCACAATCCTTCCGCGATCTCCGCGGATGAACACCTGCACACAGAAGAAACGAACAGATACAAGCATAGGAACCAACATACGTAACTAAACATCGGTCAGAAAAGATATTACTCGCATTAACATGATGGAAAAAGGAGTGGAACCATAATCATAGTCATCTATTAAAATGATAAACGAAAAGAAGTTACAACCAAGTTCTGACGTCGCAGCTTCCTTCGAACGGGTCTCCGGTCGTCCACGTCTCGCAAAGCTCGCCAAGGAAAGGGAAACCTCTCCAGAGTCTCGTAACAATGGTCTTCTCGCTTGAATGGGCCTTAAGGGAAAGAAGGGATTCTTTACAGCACAAAGGCACTTGGGAATAGGGAGATGCAAAGCTTCAGCACTTCAAGACTAGCTTGCCATGGATCTGAGCAAGCTTTTATAGATGGGGAAGGAGGGATTTGGGATCCCTATTATTATGGGATTGGCCCTATCAACAAGGAAGGTTCTATAGAAGGTGGCAAAACTACTTCCCTTCCATAGAACTCCCGCAGCCAAACCTCCCAACTCAAGATAGGCAATGGTTGTGAGTTTGTTTGAACTCAACTTCCGCCATCCATATTTTAAAAAACAGTCCCTAAAATGGGTGGCGCGATTGCTGCTCTATGACAGAGCGCCAAGTGGCGCGACCTCTTTACAGGATTTCCCTGATTGGCGCGAGCACTGAACTGTCTACACGCGCCAATGCAAAAAGAGCTATTTTTCATGGATTTTGCAAGGAGATGTCTCAAGGGGAAATGAAGCTCATACTCAGAGGGATGCATTGATGATGTTTTCAAGGCATGACAGTGTTCACAGGTCACATAATGGGTCCTCCATTGTGCGGGACGGGGAATGGTAGGGACGGTGACAAATTACTGTGTAACAGATGCCCCCTAAAGCATGAGGCCCGAGAGAGAGGGGTGAAATGCTTTACGAGAACATGTCCAACTGAAGGCCCGCCGTCGGAAAACCTGCACAGAAAGATACAACTGATATCTCAAGTACATGATGTATATCTATGGTATGGACGCAGCCATCCGAACAGAGTATGCTATAATCCGGATCCAGGGTATGGGCGCAGCCGTCCAACTAAGATCAAACAAATAGACTCGGGTATGGTCGCAGCCATCCAATCAGTGAGTCATGTACATAATGATAATAATCCACAATCGCAGCCTGGATTACAACAGACACAATCCAGGGTCTTGCGCTCCATCTCGACCCAAACGAGTACAAGTTCGAGCATGTGAATATGTGAGCTGATGTCGAACATGCAAGAACATCGTCTGATTACCAGCCAATGATGAAAGCCGTTAACAGACGCGAGAGAAACCACCAATAATGACAATGGTCCTCAAGGTACTACAGGTACAATCTACGGCGTGTGAATAAATGAGCTGACGTCGAACACCCGCAGAATCATTTGATCGGAAGTCAATGATGTAAACTTCACGTCGAATGCGACGAACCTGCCATTGAGGCATGGAGGCTCCAAGGTACCATCAGGAGTCTCTAGACCAACTTCCTGGATAATGAGTTGAAGTCGACAGGAAGTGACCTTGATCGAAGGTGGGCTATAATGATTCCCACATCATCGACATGAGACAGAGGAGCATAATGTTTTGTTGTGAATTAGGACCATATGAGAAACAGAGGAAGGTTGATATTTGCAGAGGCCAAGTTCTCTTGAACATATGAACGGAACGACAATGGACTTGGCAGTATTTGACAGCAACGGATCAAAGGTCATGGCGACGAGGCAGTGAATAGATGAGAGGTCAAAAGAGATTACCCAAACCCATGGAAGCAAAGTGAAGCAGCGAGATGAGATGTCCCCAACCCGACACGAATGCAGACAAGTGCCATGTTCAAGAGCGACATACTGCCGACGACAACGACGATGGTTCCATTTTCCCCCCACCATTTCTGGTGAGTACCCCAATTATTTTTGATAACAAGCTTGAAGGGGATAGCATATGCTTGTGATATAAGTCCGCCCTTCGGGCGAATCCATCCTAGTGCATTTAACGAGTCCTAGGAAGGAGAAACTCGGAGAAACGTCATTTCGACGGAATCCAATGTCATCAGGGTTTAACGAGTCTGACAAAGGAAGAACTCGGCGTCTTTTCATGTTTAGAGAGTTTGAAAAGACAGCGTAAAAGAAAACTCCACAGGTCCCTTTTCGTAAATAGTTTCCTAGATCCGAAAAGGTAGAAAACAATATCCGGGAAAACCTCCTAGTCGCGATAGGCTAGGGTATTCCTTTTTCGTAATCAATCCATCCCAGCCCGAAAAAGGGTTAAACTTATGCTGGGTGAATGTCGATTCGTGTCCATTTTAACGAGATCGAAACGACAAGGGCCTCGGCGATCTTTTCATATTTAGAGAGTCAGAAAAGAGCTGAAAGATGACTCCAGATTGACTTTTTCGTGTATTTACCGAGTCCGAAAAAGTATAAAATACAACTCGTTTCCACCTTTTAAGTCGCAAAAACCTGCCGCTGCACATACCCAACAAGCGTAAAATCCATTTTCGACATAATACATGCAAATATTTGACAAAAAATAACTTATAAAGCTCATTTAACGTCGAAAAGTTATAAATATGTCTAATGGTAAAAATAAAATTACTTTTTACTATTTACCTTGTGGAGAGCAACAGTGGTCCATTTGGAGTAGAATCTTCTGACGGTGATTGCGACCAATCCAGGCAACCATTCAGCGTCTCGTCTGTGACAGGTAAGAGGCGCTCCTTTTCTCTTTCTTTCCATGCATTTTTTAATGATTTCCCCTTAGAAATCAGCTCTGTAAGGGCACCTTTGAAATTTTAGGGCCGGGCCAAGTGGCGCGGGTATCGGGCACGGACCCGCGCCACTGAGCTCTTTTTACCAAAGGTCCCGCGCCACATGGCGCGACTGTCAGCAAAACAGTCGCGCCAGCGGCGGAACCCAAATTTTCGCCTAAAATTCCGCTATTTATGCCAAATTTCTTGAATTTTGAAGCTTACAAAAGATCTAATCAGGGGTTTTGGACCATGTGAATGCAGATAAACAGTTAGAATGGCAATCGAGTGGAAGGAATGAGAACACGGAGATGAGGACGAAGAGGCCATGCAAAGCCAAGCATGTATGAATGCTCTGAGAGACTGTGGCTTAAAAAAGTTCTTCCTCACGCCCTGCTTACGAGCTCAGCCTGAGCTCCTCCAATATCTGATCAACCTCTGGGATGAAAATGACCAAGTATTCAGAATATGAGACCAGGTGTTGGAATTGGAGGTCACTGACATTTATTTCGTTACTGGATTATCCCGCAGGGGTCCAATCCCTGTACTGACTGGGAGCAGACCATCAGGGGAAAAGATGGAAGAAGTAATGGCGCGGGTGTGTCGTGGGGCACAAACAGGAACAGGGAGTAAGAAGGTATACATCTCAACCATCCCTGATCTAGCACTGAGAGTTGTACTCCACACCATTACGCGGGCTGCCGGATCGCAAGCACCGCACGAGGCTACAAAGACTCAACTCTTACTGGCCTCAGAATGCATGGGTCCCCGACTGTATGATTGGGCAACAGCCGTCACGATCAACATGAAAAGGCAGCTCACAAAGTGCGAACGGGGCAAACTGAAGCAGTTTGGGTATGGTTCCATCTTGGTATCGTTCATTCTGGAACGCATACCAACCTTCCAGGGCCAAGAGGCCCATGTGGCGAGTCCGGTACCACGAGAGCCGAGAATGGCTCGCTGGGCAGCACTGATGCCCAGATCTAGAGGCGGGCAACAAATGTCCTGGAAGCCCGAGTTCTTCAGGTGGTTACGGCGCCAACTGATCGTTGTGGAAGATTGGCCCTATTCGGGAACTGACTTTACAGGGGACCCAGATCTCCCATTACCAGAAGGAGACGACTGGGATGAAGAGCTGGGTAAGACCTCATATTTTTGATTTTATGTTTATATGTTTTTTTTGTTAATACACACTTGTCTAAACACAATTATATATGCATGCAGATGTAGGACCTGAGAGACCAGCCGGGATGTATCCTATCTCCCAGAGGACACAACTCGCCCCTGAGATCCAGGGGGAAGGCACCGGAGGAGAGGCACTGGTTCAGAACCTCGAGGGGATCGTCCATGGGATCCCAGACTATGCCCGACTGTCAGACGTACTGATGGAGTACCAGCGCCATACGGTGGGAGTTCCAAACCGGCTCCACCGAATCCTGAGGCGGCTAGTGCGTGCAGTGACGTGCTATCATGAGCACCATGCTGATTAGTCTCTAGGATTTAGCCACACCTATTTTTGAGAGACACAGTGTCTCCGGATGTATTAAGACAATTATGTATATTTTTTGAGTTCTATGTGACACACTTCTATGTAAACATTTCGATATCTATATATATGCATATCTATTTCTGGATGAGTCTTCTTTACATGTGATGATGATTTATAAATTGCGCAAATGTCTATCTAACACCAAATTTGCTACTGTATCTGCTAATGCATTCAAATGTCTGGGTATATGATGATATGTAATATATTCAAAATTCCTTTCCGGTAATCGAATACGCAAATACAATCGTAAAATGGACGGATTTCTTACCGAATAGTGCCCGTTCAGCTGCAACACTACAAGCTGTGAATCTAGGTACACGAGCAATTCACGGATACCAAGGTTTACTGCCTCGGTTAATAATTCCAACACGGCGCTATATTCCACGATATTGTTCGTGGTACGTCCTAAACACACACCTTGCAGGTCGATCAACTCACCAGCAGGATCATAGATTACCCAGGCTGCAGAAGACAGATTCCTGGTACTGCGGGAGGCACCGTCAGCGAAACCAACAAATGGATGAAAAGACATCTGCACAACCAGGAAGACCCGATCAGCAGAAAGATGTTTACAAAGCACACCACACCATGCACACAAATGACAATCACACACCTATGTACACACACCACACCAAAAATCATTTCAGGCGTAGTACTTCTTAAGGTAGAGCCCATTTCTGGGCTGCGCCAATGGAACTCCTTCGTAGTCTATAAGCTCGTAGGCCCCATTTTTCAAAACACGTTTTACTATGTAGGGACCATGCCACATGGGCTGGAGTTTACCGGCACCAAGCTTATCATGTGCCTGATCGTACAAGAGGACTAGGTCTCCTTCAATGAAAGAACGGGGAGAAACAGATTGATCAAAATGAGATTTGACCCTCTTCTTTTGTGCTTCGATAATCAAAGCAGCTAGACGACGGGTTTCATCCAACCGTTCGAGATACAGAAGACGCTCTTCCTCAGGAGAAGTATCCGGTAAGAGCTCCACGGCTAATTTGAGCGAAGGAATTTCACATTCAACCGGCAAAGTAGCTTCCAGACCGTACACCAGTTGGAATGGTGTGAATCCGGTTGCACTTTTAGCAGATGTTCGGTACGCCCAGAGAGCTGAGAACAGTTGGAGATGCCAACTGGATTTATGAATCCCAACTTTTCGTTGAAGCATAGTGACCAAAACCTTGTTCACCGCTTCAACCTGACCGTTCGCTTGAGGGTAGTATGGCGTTGAGCTGTCGTGACGCAAACCCAACGCGGCTGTCAGCTCCGCCATCATGTAATCACGGAAATGAGTACCGTGATCAGTGACGATAGCTTGAGGGACCCCGAATCGTGCAATAACATGGTTGAATAAAAATGAAGCAGCCGTTCTTCCGTCAGCAGCTAGTGTAGGCATCGCCTCGGCCCACTTAGTGAAGTATTCGACGGCGACAATGATATACGCATGCCCCCCGCCGAGTGAGGGTTACACGTCATAAAATCCACGCCCCATTTCACGAAAGGGCCGACGGTAATAACGGGATGCAAAGGCAACGGCGGCGCGCGCATCTTGCGCTGGAAAATCTGGCACGGATGGCATTTTCGGACTGCAGTGATACAATCCTTGAATATAGAAGGCCAGAAATAACCTGCCCTCAGAATCTTTTGGGCAGTGGCATATCCAGACATGTGTCCACCACAGGCGCCACTGTGGCAGTCATTCAAGACTTTCTCAGCCTCGTCCAAGGTAAGGCATCGTCGGAGCACCGAATCTACTCCAATACGATATAAGGTATCTCCTACTATGCGGTAGGGTTGGGACTGGTGCCGAATCCGACGGCGTGCAGCTTTATCCAACTCAGACCGGAATGTCGCGGTCTAAAGATACACTATGATGTCACCGTACCAAGGATCACGAGTATCAATAAGAAACAGCGTTTCGTCCGGTATATGATCTTCAGAGTGTTCAGGAAGAGAGTCTGTAGGGAGAGAACATATCAAATCCGTGAAGACCAGTGATTTAGTTGATTTGGCAGTGGTGAACTCCAAATCAAACTCCTGCAGGATGACGATCCATTTGGAGTACTTGCCCCCCAGCAATTGTCTAGAAAGAATATATGTAATGGGGTTGCAGTCTGAAACCACTATTATCGTGCGCAATAGGATGTAATGGCGAGAGCGTTGTACGGCGTGTACGGCTGCTAAGGCCAACTTCTCGACATGTGCATAACGCGTTTCCGGGTCGAGAAGGTTCCGAGAGAGGTAATAAACAACATGTTCATCACCGTTCTCGTCATCCTGCACCAAGACCATGGCGATGGTTCTTAATGCGGCGGCTAGATACAAAGTAAAGTCGCAGTGGTAGTCCGGAGGACGAAGCAACGGAGCATTGACGAGCAATGTCTTCAGCTTCTCAAAGGATTCTTGAGCGATTTCGTCCCAATGAAAGGGAACATTATGCTTTAACAAACGAGTGAATCCTTTGGCCACCTCGGCGTAATTCGGGATGAAGCGTCTAAGAAAATTCGCTTTCCCTTGCAGACTCTGCAACTGATAAAGGGAGGAGTGTGACGGGAGATTTATAATGGCCTCAACCTTCAGAGGGTCGAGGCGAATTCCGTCTTTCGAGACTATAAAGCCTAAAAGACGGCAAGAATCGACGCAGAAGACGCACTTATGAGGATTGAGCCTAATGTTGTAGCGTCTGCAGCGAAGAAATATCTGGCGAAGATGTTCAGGATGATCCTCTCGCTTACCCGAATGGGCAGGCAAGTCGTCCAGATAAGGCTGGACAATATGGCGAATATCATGAAATTCATATGACATCGCACGCTGAAACGTGGCGCCAGCGTTCTTTAAGCCGAACAGGAGTTTTTTATATGCAAAAGTGCCCCACGGACAGATGAATGTGGTCTTATGTTGATCCTCAGGTGCAATGTTAATCTGGTTGTAACCTGAGAAACCGTCCATTAAAGAATAGATCTCACTTCCGGCGCAATCGTCGATAATCTGATCGATAAACGGAGTGGGATAATTATCCTTAGGACAGGCACGATTGATATCGCGATAATCTACACAGACTCGAATGGTACCCTGCTTTTTATCGACAGGGACGATGTTGGACACCCATTCTGTAAGGGGGATAGGATAAATAAACCCCGCGTTCAGAAGTTTTTCAACTTCTGCCTTGATAGCGGCGGCTTTCCGAGGATGCATGGGACGCAAGCGTTGGCGCACGGGTTTCGCACCTGGAGAGGTTGGAATCTCGTGCACGACAATACTAGGATCAATTCCCGGCATTTCCTCGTAGGACCATGCAAAAACATCTCTGAACTCTTTGAAAAGTTCCGTATAGACCTGAATCTCCTCGGGAGAACAAGTCACACCCACATGAATGTTCTCAACAATCCCTGGTTTAACAGAGATGTTGATAGGAACCGTTTGAGTAATGTTACTCAGATTACCTTCCGAAAAGACCTCGTTCGTCAAGATCGGTGTTTGAAGAGGAGGGGAAGGAACCTGAGTAGCATAGCGCTCGAGACAGTCAGTCATTGCCCCCAAGCTAGGCATAAACGAGGAACGATGATGCCCATCGCCCCAGGGTAGTTCCTCAAGAGACATAGTTTCAATGATCGCCTCATCTGAGGGGAAAGTCTCTCTAAGAGGATCAGGCGAATCAGCCTGACCAAGCCAAGGGGATTGTGAGTAGACGTCAAGAGCCATGCTCATCGGAGCATGATGAGGAGGTGGAGGGTCCGATGCGTCAACAATCTCACAGTAGCTGATCTCTACTGGCGTTAAAGGCATGGATTCTCCAAACTCATATACCTGCTCAGGTGTAGGAATCAGCCAGGGGTCATCAGTCCTGGACAACATGTTAACTTGAGCGGTATTCGGTGGCGGCGCAGGGAAAATACCCATGAGGACTGGGTCTTTGAAAAGACCAGGTCCTATGCTGTCTGGGGGATTCGGAATTTGATCCACATACGGCACGTTGTTCTCGGAGCTAGAGGTAAAAAATGACAACTGGTCTACTGTGACAATCTTTCCCTCGTGAGGGAACTTGATGAATCGAAAGACGGTAGACGGCACGCAGAGCATGGCATGGGTCCAGCTGCGGCCAAGAAGTATATTGTAGTTGAGTTTAGCGTCAACCACTTCTACTTCCACGTTGACAGTTTTTCCCTGTAATGTAATCGCAAGACTCTCGAGAACTCCCAGGGGTTTAGATTCCCGACCATCAAATGCCTCAAGGGCATTGGGAGATGACGATAAGGTTGGAGAGCCGATGGCCTTCCAACAAGCGGAGGACATAACACAAGTAGATGCACCCTCATCTATGACGGCTCTGTGAACGTTCAGACCGTTAATCCCGACTTGAATCACCAAAGCGATTTGATGTGGAAGCCGGGGAGTAAAATTCTCCAGATCAAAGGTGAGAAGGCTCGAATCGGCGGGATCAATACCACCGATGGCAGACAATAAAGCCTTCCGTTGTGAAGGACAACTCTGAAGAACCTCAAGTGCAGACATAGCACATGGCGCCTGTGCCAGATCCTCAACAATACTGTAATGTTGAGTGGCACGGCAGTGCCGCCACGGTATATCAAGAACACCAGAGGCAGGTTTCACGAACGGATTTTATATTTACTTTCGATTTCCAATGCAGAACCGACAGGGTGGGGACAAGGCTCTTCCGCTAACGTCTCTTGCCTCCGTCGTCGACTATTGTAATCCTTTCATTCGTAGCAACAGAGACAGGTGTGTTGCTCATCATGAAAATTGAGACTCAAATTCAGCAGGTATGACACCTTACTGTTCATTCGGTCCGTCGAGATGAATGTTTTAAAACAAATGAGTTCTCGTGACATTTTTGAAAACATCGATTTCGTATCGTCAGGACAATCCAGGTAATGGCTACCTTCGCGTACGAGGTGGCCCCGCTGTCGTTGGGGGGGAGCTGTCCTCGCTCGTATTTTAGATTCTCAAGCTGGCATCGTATTTTGATTTAAGCCAGTTCCTCTTTCTTCCTTGGGAGGACGGTTCCACAGGATTATTTTAAACAGAGATTATCACGGGATTTGTTACCAGAACCCTGAGAGGAAGTGATTAGTGAGACATGGTAAATAATCAGTTTCTCGTTCCATTCGAGGACTTTTGATTGGAGACCAGAATCAATGACGCCATCCACCGTAGTAGCATGAATGCCGGGAGTCATGATGTCATAAAGCGCCGTATTATGCATTAAACAAGATCTGACATCAGTACGCGTTGCAGCTGGTTCTTCCGCTATTACGTCCATTTACATCCCACATTATTCGCAGCTAAACAACGACGAAATCGATCAGTATGTAAACGACCACCATTACCACAGCTACTCACAGACCGATGAAAGGCTTTCAGTCCTGCTTGTAGGAAGACAGAGGGTGCTCCCGCCTACATTTGATCAGAACTCAAATGCAGGAGAGTTGTTAGCTAACGCAGTTAAACCTAAAAATACCACGGGATACTTATGCACCACTTAGACAAAGAAATTTCATGTTAAATATCAAGTACTACACTTAATCCTAATCGCTACTAATATTAGACGAACACCGAAGAGATACCGTTACCATGTCAGTTCTCGCTTTATTTGCCCTCAAATCTCTGGGACAATCGGGTATCTTGTCGAACTTATAATAACATAGATTACGAACGGACGTCAACTTTAAATTTATTTCACATAAATGAACTAAATGTAGGTTAATTTGAAAGCTACCTCCTGTATTTATATCCCAGATTTACGTTTCAATAATAATAATATCTCGCTTCATGGTTCTGTTCTTGAGACCTGACCGTGAGGGTATAATTCAGATAGCCACCGGAGCCTGACGCGCTTGTAATCATCAGAAGCTCGAGAACCAGTTCGCCTGATTAGCGTTGTTCAAAGAGTGAAGCAATATTTAGATTCGGTCACGTAGCATAGTTAAAACTGCGATAGCGACATCATAGATCCTCCAGTGGTTATATCTTCGTTGAGTATCAATTATGATAATAACCACCCGAGAGGAGATCCATTGTATATGCATATCATGAACAAATAGCCAGCTTATTGATTTGGGTCATGGTTGCTGTTGTCGTTGAGCAAAGTGAACGGAATGAGAGGTATTGCTCCCACGAACAAAGACCTTATAGAGGGCGCCCATTTAACGCGTCTTGAAGGAGGGCACCACGAATGGTGTTGGCCTTGGAGCAGACAAAGCAAGCGTTTTGTCACAGTTGACATATTGTGGGCGGTTTCGTGTTGCACCGGGACAGCTGTTGTCTTTATATGGACACTGTGTTGGTACCGGATGACCCGCATACTGTAGAACAGTGACTATATTATTGAAACTGAAGTGACTTAAGAATGTACAACTAATGATATACCCAAGAATGGATATCAAGTAATAGACCAGAGAATATCATTTCTGATTGTACTAACCTCATGACATTTTTATCAGATAAATTATATTAATTGTTATGTTGTAATAATACCTGAAAAAGATTATAATGAATTAATGTTCTGTAGTGAATTAATAATACCATGTTTAATTAATAGCTGCACATTTTGTGCCATTTTTCCAGTGTTAGTTTGCCTGGCAGCCCCAGTTCACAGCAAACCTTGAACATAATGATGTTTCCCAGAGCAGAAGGCAATGTCCCCATGTCATCATTTAACTTTAAACCATACACTGAGTGCTCACTACAAGAAAGAAGAAGAAAGATTCTGTATGATCTCAGAGGTCATTTCATCATCACATGCTCATCACTGTGAAACAACCATATTCCTCCTGAGGACATTTTATAGTGTGATGGAGAATGCCTTGAGCTGGCCTGACCTAGTAGCGATACTAAGAACAATGGGAGGCTTGCAGACAACAGTGGGTCGCACGGAATGTATGACTAAGGCCATGAGGACACCTTAGCAGGAAAATTCTCAGTTCTCAAGCATATTCCACAGAGTACTGAGATAATCTGACCCTGACCTCAGATTTCCAGAAGAACAATGTATTTATGTAGCGGCCTCAGCATTTGCCTCCCTCAAAACACCCACAGGATACTGAGAATACCGACTCAGACCAGAATCATCATATGATCCGTCATGGGAATCACTAAGACCAAGCGTAGGACCAGGGGAGGAAAATGAACACAGCAACGGTGGTTCTTAAGGCAGGCAGGCACCCAGCCTGACCCCAATCTGCATATGTGGTCCGAGGGCATAGCTTGAACTCCCAACCGGTTCTCCAAAGGGTTGTCGTGAGACCAGTCCCTCGTTAGGGAACCTTAAATAAATAGCATATTGTATTAAATGTAATGGTTCAGTGCTTCAAGAATTGGCCTTAAGGACTATGAGACTAAACAATTCAACACCATGACAAAGACTCAAGAAGAGAGCACACACACACACTGGGTTAAAAACTAGTTAAGACACACTAACTGCACAAATACAAGAAATATTCCAAATAAAAGTATCACAGTGAGATTGATTTACTATACTAGCCAGAAGGCTCCTACCCCACAAGCTAAGAGTTTAGGAAATCACAAAAGATGACTGCCTTTTCCAGTTAATATGTTGAGTTGTGACCAAGGTCAATGTCAAGTTGTAGTATTTAAAATAGATCAAACAGATCATTGTACAAATGAATAAACAATATCTCAGAACTCAGAAGACATACCCATTTTACAATAAACAGAATGAACAACACCTTCCGTACGGGCAGGGTAGT
The DNA here is from genome assembly GCA_034641835.2 of Pinus albicaulis. Classification (NCBI taxonomy): domain Eukaryota; kingdom Viridiplantae; phylum Streptophyta; class Pinopsida; order Pinales; family Pinaceae; genus Pinus; species Pinus albicaulis. Next base: position 550,522,456 of record CM076571.1, read on the forward strand.
TCTCTTAATGTCATTACATTAATAAGAAAGGCATCAGCTTCATGGATAAAGGATTGAAAACTCATGAGTCTTTTATATGCTATTTACTAGGAGTTGAACTGTATTTCATTGTTCAGCCAATTATAATTATACCATAGGTTTACCATTTACTGAACACGTCTTCAGTTTGTAACTCTTCTAAATATGTTGTTAGTTCTAATGTTGTCATAGGTTAACTAATAATTTTATGTTTATCTTTCACTAAGTTTCAATTTCTGTGTCTTAATTATGCAGGTTCTGGAAGCAAGTTTATGCTACTTAAAACATTTGCCCATGAAAACTGAATGAACAGGAGTTACATTTTACAAATTAAATGAATGGGAATTCAAACAAGAATGTTTCTAATGCAACCAATGAAATTATTGCACACTTTTTGTTCAACATTAACTACTACAAGTATGTGAAAAGATCATAACTTACCAATTAACTAAAAAACAAGAGATTACATTTTTTTTATTTTTATTGTTTAATGCTAATGTACCTAAATACAGAACAATTTTATAATGATATCTAAGAGAGTTAAGCAAACAATATCTATCAACGAAGGTTAAATTCAAATCAAATTTACCTAAAGTTCTAAAGTAAAGAAAGACTGCAATTAAGTGGACTCGTATATTCATGAACCAAAGGCAAATTAGATTCTAATGAAGGAATGGACAATCACTAAAAGATTAGCAAACAATCAAAGACTTTTAAGAGAGTCGAGAATCAATCAACAAGTCGACAAGATGCACCAAGATACCAAATTGAAGTGATATCGACCACCAAGCCAACAGATGTTCCTAGGGGTTCAAATCGTGAAATCGGAGCAGATAAAGGCAAACAACCAAAGGAGAAGTGGTGAATTCCAACAAACAAGACTCAACACACCACAATCAGAAATCAAGAAAAGCATCGTCAAGTTTTAAACAAAATGAAGAAACCTAAAAAAGTTGCTGGTGATGATTCATTTTCGAATCAAGTGCTTTAGCCAACATGCGAGACAGACAATGCAAAGGTTAATAGTATGATTGTCGTTAAACTACAAGCAATGAAGTCTTTAATAAATTAAAAATAAATATTTTAGCAGACCATTGTTACAAAACCAAGAAGTTAAAATAGTGAAAGAATCCAACCCGTATGTTCATCACAAGAACAATCAAAGCGAACATCGGCAAATTCGGACGAGAAATTATCTCATGACGCTAATTTGTTGAGAAGGTAAATCCCTCTCGCGACAAAGAGAAGTATCCTGCCATCGTGTTAGGTTCATAAACAAACAGTAATGCTACGACGCAAAGCTCCTAATAAATGAAAGAAAGACTTCAGATAAGAGCCACCGATTCAACCAGATTCAAGAGATGTCCGCTCACTTCGCAGATCACAACCGCATCTCCTCGCGGATGAACACCTGCACACAAAGGAAACGCATGGCAAGCATAGTGTGAACCAGTGACACGTAATTAAACATCTACGAAGATATTATTTTATTAACATGATGGAAAAAGGAGAAACCAATCATAGTCATCTATTAAATGATAAACGGAAGTAGTTACAACTTGTTCACGGCCGTAGCCTTCCTTCGAACGTGTGGTTCTGTCGTTCATCGCTCAAGAAAGCCTTACGAAAGTGGAAAACCCTCCGCAGTCCGTGAACACGGTTCTCCTCATGGAATGGGGCCTTATGGAAAGAATGGATTTTACAACACAAAGGCATAATTTGGGGAAGGCTAAAGCCAGCATTTCAAGACTAGCTTGCCGCGATCCCAGTGCTTTTTATAGATGGGGAAGGAGGAGCGCAACTTTGCTATGTGATTGGCCCCATCAACAAGTGAAGGTTCCATGAAGGTGGCAACCACTTCCTTCCATAGAACTCTGCGCTAAACTCCAATTCAAAGAGGAGAGGCATGGAGTTTGTTGAACTCAAATCACACCCATGCAGTAGTCCTCAAAATAAGGCCAGATACGCCCAGTGACAGCCATACACATCAGCATAGATTTCTTCACTGTTGAAAACGACCGTTCCGGCAATAATGCAAAGAGCTGTTTTGGTGATTTTTGCAAGGAGATGTCTCAAGGGGAAATGAAGCTCATACTCAGAGGGATGCATTGATGATGTTTTCAAGGCATGACAGTGTTCACAGGTCACATAATGGGTCCTCCATTGTGCGGGACGGGGAATGGTAGGGACGGTGACAAATTACTGTGTAACACTACTAGCGGAACTGCGACCGGAACTACCTCGGCCATACCCTTGCTGCCATACATTGCAGGCCTCAGCCTCCCCGATTTCAATCAGTTGATTAATGACCCTATCCGCCACGATGTTGGTTGGCCTGCTATGCCAACCAAGCTCCCCTCCGACATTCCTAAGTTCGAAGGCCTCGCTGGAGAAGATCCAACCAATCATGTCTGATCTTTCCACATGTGGTGTTCCTCCAATTCCATTACCGATGACTCCATCTGTCTTCGTTTGTTCCAATGCACGCTTACCGATGAAGCTTCTAAATGGTATGTTGACCAAGCCACCTCTTCCCATACCACCTTTGCGACCCTTGCCCAATCCTTTTTATCTTATTTCCAGCTCCCTCTCTGATACGATACTGGCACAGAGCTCTTGACTTCATTCAAGCAAACCTCTTCGACCCGCCTTTCCGCCCATGTTCAGGAATGGCGACGAAGACGGAGCTTATGTCGAGCCCCCCCCTTCGAAGATCGGGTTTACATGGACTGGTTCCTTCGCACCCTCTTAGCTCCTATTGGCAAAGATGTCGCCTCTCACTTTCCTCAAATTGAAGAAGCCGCCCTCCAAATAGCCTTGAAATATGACCTGATCTACACTCAATCTGGTTATGTTTATACCGTTCTTCCTGACCTCCCCAGGCCCGGCGGCGCTAACGCCCTGGGGGCATCTCATTCCGCCGACGGTATCATTGGAGCCCTTTCCCATCCGTGCGCTCAACCTCCTATGGGCTATGGTCTCCCTCAGGGAGGGGCCAGCACCTCTAGCACTCTCCCCCCTCCCGGTAGCATGCATCCAGGATATGGCATGCCTCCTCCTTTTGCCCAACCTCTTGCTTACCTCAATGTTGCCCAACCTCACCATTACCCTTATCTGTAGCCTGGTGCGCCAGCTCCTCCATCATATGCGCTTCCATCTCCCTTGCCTCCTCAAAACCCGCAACAGCACTTACAGCCCCCTCCAGGGCAAGTATTTGCACAGCAGGGCATGACTAATCCCCCTTCTTCTCAAAGAAGGCGGAGAGGAAATCAAAACTAATCTACCCCTAGTACCCGTGGACCTAATCCTGGTGTGGACCCTAACACTGCCAACCAGCAACAGGGCACTCAGCCCAAGCCGGACAGGCCGCTTTGCACAAACAAGCCTTGTTCGTGTTGTGGTGTTTATGGTCATTACACCCACGATTGTCCCCTCTTACCCCAGATGCGGTAGATGTGGGAGTCTCAAGCCACATTGCGCGGACAACACGCCTCCCCTCATGCTCCTCCTAATGTAGCCACTACCCAACCGGCTATTTTTACTGATCCTTTCCCTCAGCAAGGATTCGTGGCTACCCAACTGCCTGACAGCCAGGTTGCCACTCCCTCTTCCCTCTCTGGTTCCTCTGATTACCAGATCCTTATGATGCACTCCGATCCTTCCTCGACCATCGACCTTCACCTTCAAACTCGGTCTCGCCAGTACCCCAAGCCTCCTGCTCAGTCTGCCCCCGAGCCTCCTTCTTCAGGTTCTACAGAGCCTGTTTCGACATCCAGTGGCCCCTTACATATCCCTCAACCCAAAGTTGAGGTTCATACCAAGATTCCTAAGGGACCCCTACGTCGAAACGCTGCTTCTGGTCGAGCTGCTCATTCGTATAGTATAGTAGATGATTTGGCGCAATCTCCTGCTGCCATTTCCACACTGGAACTCCTCCAGTCGTGCCCTTCCCAAAAGAAGGCTCTACTATCTTCCGTGGGCGCTGTAGATCCTGCTGATGACCAAATGATTGTTCTCGACGCCACTCAATTGGACCATCTGCCTCTTCCTGCTTCCGTCGCCTTCCAAATCCCAGTCAAAATCCGGAACGCCAATGTTTCACGGCGCATAATTGATGAGGGGGCATCCACCTGTGTGATGTCCGCTTCGGTTTGGAAGCAACTCGGATCCCCTGAGCTGGCCCCTTCCACGATCACCCTTCGAGCGTGGGACGGCCACGCCTCCCAGCCCATTGGCCTTTTCCGTAATTTTCCTATCACCCTCACCGGTAAGACTGTTTGCGTTGACGTCGAAGTCATAGATGCCCCTCTAGACTACAACATTCTATTGGGACGCAGCTACACCTAGGCTATGTCTGCTGTCCCATCCGCGGTTTTCCGCAAGATGTCTTTCCCCCATAATGGAAAGATAGTCACCATTGACCAGTTGACATATCATGAGCCAAAATCTCAGACCTCACCTGAGACGACTATCTCTTCTATAGCCAACAAGCAAACCGTCGATTCCTTGACCAGTGTCTCCCCTGGCGTTTACAAAGATTCCTCCCTGCTTGGAACTTTTCCTAATCTCCCTCCTCCTCCCATCACTGATCCCAGCTTATCGAATGTTTGCATTATGCAATCGTCTCAGGCTACCCGTAAACGGCCTGCCTCGGCTAGTCAGCAACCTCCCCCTCGCCCTTCGCAACCCACTCCTAGCCATTCATCTCAGCCAGCCGGACCTCCTCCTTCTGGCCCTCCCCCTACAACTGGTATCCCTGAACCCCTTTATCCTCCTGGATCGGTTCCCCCAGGCCTTAACCATCTCGGAGCCGTCCCTCTTGGTCATTTCCCTGCTGGGCAGATCCCTTTCCTGGCTCCCCCTCCCGGAGTATATTTTGTCCCCGTCATGGCCACCCTCTCTCTCCCTAACCTGACCTTGGGCATACCAGTCTGGTACCTTGATCCTCCAGCAGCTACCCCTCCTGGTCACCCCAAACCCTACATGGCTTTGACACCGGTTCAACCGGTCCCCCTCGCCTCCTCCGTTGCCCCTGTGCCCCCAGCACCTCTACAGGACCCCTCTCCTGTCGTGACGGCTCCCGGGAAGAAAGGAAAAGCTCGCAAGGGGGCACCCAAAGACAAGACCACCACGACTGACCCGGCCCCTCCTCCACTAGCAAAACCTTGTGCCTTATGAGATGTCTCCGGTCATGCCACCCATGCTTGTCCTGAGTTGCCCCGTATTCAGCCCATGGTTAAAGTCGCGTTCCCTGAAGCTACGGTCCCTGAAGCCTCCATTCCTTCTTCGTCCGTAACCAAGAACCCCAAGACTCTCCGCACCAACAAAACCTGTGATTTGTGCGGTGTCCATGGCCATTACTCCCACCATTTTCCTCACCTGACGCATTACCGCGCCTCTTTAGAGGTAGTCCGAGAGTATGAGGTTGAAAAAAATCAATCCGCCTCTCCCATCCTCGCGCAGTATGCTTCCGGCCAGCCTGAGGATCCCCCCGCTCCCATTGACATTCCCCCCCCTGATGTTCAGATGACGGAGTCTACCACAACCATTCTTTACCTATCCTCCTCTGCGAGACACTTGGAGCCCAGTCCCCCTGCATCCTCCCCTATTGTGTCGCCTGAACACCTTTTTTCTCCCCATACACGAGATCACTCCACCCGTATCTCTGTTGACCTCAGCAGCCTGAGTCCTCCCCATACTTTCGATAGCCCTCATATACCACCCTCCAGTTTGTATATGAGTCATAGTCATCCTGCTTCTTGCACTCCCTCCCGCAGTTGCCGCTCGATGTCTTCTGTACACTCACGCTGCCGTCATTGCCTCTCCTCCCCTCATTTGTTGTCTTGTAACACCATTCCGTAGGACCCCCTATCCACGCCCTTTATCGGTTACGCCGATGGTGCCAGTCGTTACTCTCGGAATCTCGCCTCGACAGGTTGGGCCATCTTCACCCCCTTGCATGCCCTTGTTCTCTTCGACGGGGTCTGCATTGGTTCTGCCACCAACAGTCAGGCTGAATACGATGCAGTGCGTGGTCTCTTAGCCGATGCCCTCTTTCATCGCATCCTCCATCTGCACGTTCGTTTGGATTCCCTACTTATTGTAATGCAACTAAATGGTGTTTATCGTGTGCATAACCCTGTGCTGTTTAGACGCTATTTACGAGTAAAATCTTGATACGTGCATTTGAAACCATAACTTTCAACCATGTACCTCGAGAACAGAATCACTATGTAGATAGTATTTCAAACCATGTTCTAGATTGGAATTTATCACACGTATTTCATACAAGACAATAACATTCATAATCATTAAAAACGATGCATATCCATAATATGTGTCGCAAAAACATGTGTTTAGAGTCCATCTACTCTGATACATATGACATGCCCATAGCATGTTACAAAAAACTCAAAACTGGGGGCACCACCTCCCCCTACATACACACTAGGGGGCACCACATGCGCCACACCTAATCACTATCTGGCGGATCCCGAGCCAATGGCTCTGCCCCTGCAGCCTGTAGATCACGTATCCCCTGACCCGCCATCGCCATGCGCCGCATGACCCCTCGCCATTCCGAGGGTAGACCAATACATGGCTCTATGTACTGGTCGTCTAAGTCCTGCCACCCGCGCTCTGATACTCCAGTCAGCAACCTTTCGCATCTACGGCGGATGTCCTCCAGAAGGGCGGCTGCATCCTCATTATGCGCTGCTCTTGACCCACTCGGACCTGTAGCTCCAGCTGCTGCCGGTCGTCCCATATATCCGGCCGGTTTTACCGGTGCTATATCTGCATACCAACAGTACAGGAATCAGTACCATATCTATTATTCAAAAAACTGTAAACATGCCCATACAAGAATAGCAATCTGTCACTTACCATCGGGCCCCCATACTCGACCAGGCGGAAGTGGCAGGTCCGGATCTCCACAATAACTCATCCCACTATAGGGATAGTCGTCTATGTATAACGGCATCTGATCCCAATGGGCAAAGAACTCAGGTCGAAACACTCGCCCGACCGCCCCTCCTCCTCCTCTGCACAGTAGCCGCCCCCACCGGCGCATCCTGGGCTCTCTCGGGCCCCCATCTGGAAGCTGTATACGAGGCCGCAAGGTCAGGATCTTCTCAAAGAAGAAGGTGCACAATAAAGTCCCATACGAGAAATCGTGGTTCAATTGCCGCTTGCAGAGCGACAACTGTCGTTTTAACGACACCAGCATCATTTGGGCCCACCCATAGTAGGTCCCACTCAACACACTCTCTACAAGCATCATCTGCCCCCTGGTGATGTGATGGAACACCTGGTTGCCCAGGATACGCAGCACAGTTGCGGCCACTGCACGGGTTTCTAGCCTCTCTAGATCCCCGATGGGTATCCGAGTCCCCTTGACTTGGAGACCCGGTCGACAATGTCGTTCCACAAACTCCATGATATGCCGCCCCCGCAGTAATACTGGCTGTTTCTTTCCCACCATCCCCAGTGGTGGGAGACCCGTCAAGAAATACACATCCTGGACTGTCAGTTCGATCCTGTGCCCCTGCACTACAAAGACCTCATGCTCTGGATCCCAATAACTAATAATCCGGGCCAACAAGGGCTCTCCTGCTCTCATCAACGGGTTCTCCAAAAACTTTAAGACCCCAAACCTGGCCAACACACGACGGACACCCTGATTCACCTGGATCTCTGCCCGTAATGTACCCAGGTCTCTCTCCCTCCAGTTAACCCGTACATCTGCCATAACTACACAAAAACATCATCTTTGTCAGCATACAGATCAGGAATACCATAACCAAACACAAAAACCCAACTCTCAGCCATAAAACAGCACCAAAACCCCCTCATCTCCCAGGTCGCAGTTTTCTGCCCAGTTCTAGACCAGGTCGCAGGTTTTTCCCTGAAACCTGCGTCCCAGGTCACACTTTTTGGCCCAAAAAGTGCGACCCGGATGTAGAGAAGAAGGAGGGTCAGTTTCTAGGATTTTGGGCCCTAAACTGAACTTTCAATCCATCAAAATGAAAGAGTAAGGTTAGGCCTCTTACCTGCAACTGACGGATCTCGATTCCAACGGTCGGTTTGTCCGCTACACTTGCCGCAAGATTTAGGGCCTTCTCTCCTCTCTACATTCACCACAGCAACAGTAGAAAATGAGTGAATTTGGAGGGAAAACTACCTTATTAAAAGAGAACTCCTGTTTCTTCTTTCGACCGGTGCGACCACACCGTAGCCCCGTTTGATAAACTGTCTGCACCGTTCGAAAGCTCTCACCCAGCCCTCAAATGGGTATCTGTTAGTTTTTTATGATTTGATACTTCACCAGGACACATTTTGTCCAAGAAGGGTCACTTCACCTCTCATTGAAATCGAATTTCCTCACTTGCGACACTTGTACTCGGGGCACCACTTTGCCTCCTTACTTGTATTTGTTCGTGTCAATTTTCGTGATGAGTTCCCATCTTGTACTCATGTTTTTCTGGTCCCCCATTAGGCCTTTACTGTGTGGCAGCACCATCGAGTCACCCTTGTTTAGAGCATCCAAGTTGAGTCATCATCGCATTCATGGAGTCTATCCCGAGTCCCTTTGTACCCCGCTATAGCCCTCCATCCTTCATTGCTTGGTCTCTCTCTTGTGTCGCACATTATGACCTTCAGTCCCACTATCCCCTATCCCTTATGATATTGTGTCAGTCGCTGCCATGTCATTCATGCCCTTTATGCTCTAACAAGGGAAGTTGTTCATTCGCTATTCAGTCCTTTCCATTTCACTATCATCATTAGTGTCAGTCTGTCCGTCGCTCCACTATTTTCTCTCATGCCTTAGTTGAGGGTCTCTCATTGCCTCACCTATGGTGGACCTCCTTCTGTCGACATCAGCTCATTCATTCCAGAAGCCAGGTCTAGAGGGCGGTGTACCTTGGTTCCACCTTCCACTCTTGTTCGGTGCCTCGGATCAGGCAAAGGGATCTCTCATTTCCCTTTGATTTGATTATTTCTCCACTCCAGCTCCTTTCAGCATGACCGAGATCCGTATACTTGATGGTTCAGTGATACAGCAGTGGCTCTTGATGATTCCTGGGTGTGTGTGAGATGTCTCAACCCTCATGAGGGGGTGGACCTGCAGGTAGCCCCCCACATGCCCGGATGACCTCCTCCTTGCAGCCTTCGATGCAGCTCCAGATATTTGATGATGTTGGCCTTAGCCACTTGCAGCGCCTCTTTGATTTGCATGTATCAGTCAGATTTTGTGAGCCCTTCCCCATTTCCAGGGGGCATTTGGGTTGTATTTGTATCTCATGTACTCAGATATTATTGTACAAGTCCTGGATGTTATCCCAGGCACAACATGTATATGGGATTCCTCATTGTATTTCTATCTGGCTCTTGATTATGCCAGCTGTACTTTATGGTTCGGTCCCTTGTTTACTGGACACACTATTCTTTTGTACTTTGTCTCGGCGGACATAGGTATGCCTCCCCCGCTGCCTTCAGCACAGGTACCCTCTCATAAAAAGATACTTGTTGCACCTGCGAGTCTCGTCTCCTCAGGGTCTAGTTCTTCAGCACACTATCTACCTTGCATTTCTCTCTCTGACTTCCCTTTTGTTGTCTAGTGATTGAGCTCTTACAACGTACTTCGGTCATACGATTTTCTCCTGACACTCGCACGCTGGGGGGCAATCTCTTACACCATTTTTTGGTCATCTAACCTATTATCATTAGATGGACCCAAGTACACCATGTAAGACCAATTTTACCCTAAGAAAAATTGCTCTCACTATGTAAAATAACTTAATAAACCACATTTATTAGGTTGTTTATGGTCAAAATAGGAAACCCCAAAAGGAAATATTAAACAAACCCATTTTGTTTAATTTTCCTCATGGAATAATTAATTAAACCATAATTTAACTATTATTCCTAGTCATGTTTAACCCAAAAACAAAGAAATTAATTAGATAAACCTTTATTTATCTTATTATTTTCTAGGAATAATTATTTAATCTCATTTAGATAATATTCCTTGTTAAATATGACCAAATCACCCACAAATAATTAAATAAATCATTATTTATTTGATTATCTTCTAACCGCTTCCTTAAAAAGATAAATAAATCATTTATTTATTTATTTTTGACAAATCAAGGGATTTGACCCAAGTCAAATACCTTTTCCCATCAACAAATATAATAAAATATTCCATAAAAAGTGGATCTAGATCTGGTTAACCCATGCACCAAGATCTAGAATGACCCAATATTTTGTTATAAATAGGAGGGTTTTTCCTACCATTCTTCACCTTTTGTTGCCTATTAGATCACTCTCGATCTATACACTTGGTCACCATTTTCTGCCATTTGCTGTGTGAGCTCCCTTTGAGTTCCATTCTTTGTGTGGGTTTTCTACACCAACAAGAGAGAGAAATCTTAGATTTGAAGTGCTGAGGACTTCCAAGAACCCATCCCATTGAGGAGAATTGGATACGCCTTCTTGTTTTCCTCCCAGGTGCCCAATTAATATAAAAATTCTTTCGAAAATTGTTCTTGTCTTGTCTATTGGTATATGGAGCAAACCCTTGTTTTTACTGCTTAATGTCTTTCCATGCATAGATCTGGTGTTTTACAGCTCTTTTCTTGTCTAACTAACCGCAGATCTGAAGATATTGGCAGCCACTTTTGTTGTTAGGGCTATTAGTTATGCGTAGCTAAAGTGGTCCTTTTTCGTACACTTCGACAAAGGATTCATACTAACACACTACTTTTAATTCTTGAAGAGATATTGAAGCTTAAACATGTTTTTTATTAGATTTCATGTTGTTACATCTACAAGGAAAGGAAAACTATTGCAGATGCACATTTCAACGCTGGTGTTGAATATATTTTGGGTATGTAGAAGATCATTGAGTAGCTAGACAACAATTTTTATAAAAACTATCATCAACCTTTCATAGAAGGTCGATATCCAAATGATATTAATTCCTATAGACCTCATTTTTCCTTGTGCTTCTATTTCTGCTCTCGGATATTCTTCCGGATGCCTAGGTTTTCCAAATTTGGTGCTATGTATTTATGTACTGATGAACTAATATGAAAAACCATTGGTATGTATTCAAAAGCCTAATATTATTTCTCTATTTCAATGGATGGTGTTTTTCCCAAAATAACATTTTTTGCATGTAGTTTTGTGCATATTTAAAAATGTAATTTTCAAATCTTTTAATGAAAATTACAATTTTTCTTTGGAAAAAAATAATATTAATATTAATAAATGTCATCATTAATTAATAATAATAGTAACAATAACATTTAAATTAATATTAAAAACAATATTATTAATGACATAATTAATACAATGTGTTATGCAGGCTCTTTCTTTAGCTAAGGTATTGACCTAGCCAACCCTTTGTTGCGTGGATCTTTTGCAAACCCCTCTAGAATAATGAATACCTATGATTCAACAATGAAATCAACCTCTCTAAAAGGAATAGTGGGTGGATGTGTAGGTTCTTCCTCTCAAGAAACTCAAGCTAAATTATCTTAAAGTTCCATGTTGAAATCTGTATTTTCTCTTTCGATAGTTCTGGAAGCTTTGGCCATTAATGTTCCCTTTATGCGAAAAAAAAATTTAGCTCTGCATTTTTTTTCCAGATCAAGTTTTGACCTACAAATTTAATGGGTTTTGGCTATGGCTGATTGATCTCCATAAGTGGATTTCAGATTTGTGGAAACCATTATTGTTTGATGATATGAATATTTACTCTCTCACTTGGGGATTTTTTGTTGTTATCTTTGATAAAACTAAGTATAAGAATATTAATTAGGAGTTTGGGCCTTGGTTTTGGGGTATAAATGGTTTCTTCATCGGTGACATAAGTCTCTCCTTTATCAATAATTATTTCTCACAAGGACGAGGTTTGCTCGACATGGATCAAATGTAAACAATCAATTTTGACATAAATATCCTACAAAAAAGTTGTCTGTTATTGGACAATAATACCTGCAGCCTTGGTCTCATTCATTTGATCCAATCATGATAGTAATCTCCTCAGCTCCAGCTTGGGTAAGGATTGTTACACGTTATTTTGTCACCATGACATTTGACTCTCCATATAGGTCTATCACTACCTATATTGTGCTCCCTTAGAAGTCAAAAACCCTAATGTTCCTAAACCAAGTCTTGGAATTGGAGAAAAACTCTTTAAAACCCTTAAAAGTCTACCTCCGCACTTTTTCTAGCCTTTTCCTGTAGGTTTGCGGATACTTGGTCTATAAAATGCGGCAACCCCCACATGTTCTGCTACTAAAACCTGCGGACCCTTGTAAAAATTCAAATAAAAGAAAAAGTAAATTCTAGAAGCCTAGCTGGTCGAATATTGTCCAATTGGAAGCTTCTAGAGGCGTGATTAGTTCGAGATTGATCCCTCCACTCATGGAGCTTATCCCTTGGTCCATGAAACTCAAATCCCTTCATGAAAGGAATCTATCCCCCTCTTCATGGAAATGAAACTACCTCCATTTCCCTATAAATTGAGCTCAAGTTTTTGTCTCAAGGCTAAGCTTAAAGATTGTAAATGAGTTGTTGAAGAAATTCCCAAGAGTGCATACTTTCTACACTAGTTGTTGTTGGCATGAGAATGATCACACCCTTATGCCCATAACTCCATGCTGGTAATTAGAGAGGAAGTCTTATCAAACTGAAGGAGGAACGACTGTTCAGGACCCCGGGAGAAATCTATATGACATCAAGGCATCAGGTTGTAAGATTACTCTTTTTATTCAAGATAATACACATGGATCCCTTTTTCTCATTGAGTTGTTCTTATGCTTATTGAAATAACATCAATACTTAGACTCCTTGATCACTAAGTTGGGTTATATTTCTTGATTATTATATGTTGCAGATGCTTTGATTCTTTTGTCTTGTCTTTGATTGCAGGTTCTACTTATTGGAGAAGCCTCTTTGGAGTGACTGGATAAAAGACTACATCGAACGTTGGATTTCAAGGTAGGGGAATGTCCTCTCTACTTTCTTATAATAACTTTGAAATGCATTTAATCTAGAGAAAAATATTTCCAAATGGATGTTTGTTTCTAGCTATTCATTGAATACTAGGGAGATCGCTCTTGTATGCAAGAGGGATTAATCCGCATAAAAAAATGGCGACTCCGCTGGGGAATAGAACTTAGTTTTCTTTATTTTATTTTTAGTTTGAATTTTAGAGTTTTCTAATTTTAACTTATCTGAGATTGGGTTGGGTAGATAACTTTTAAGAATCGCTAAAAAATAAAAGTTGATTATTTATTTTTTTCTGGATTTTTTCTTGCCTCCGCGGTTTTCAGCAGAAAACAATGCGGCAACCTCCACAGGTTTTAGTTCAAAACCATGTGGTACCACTCTATTTTCCATTATAAACTGTGGACCACTCAAAATTTTTTGAAAAAATTAAAATTCTCTTTTTTAGAGCCAATATTCTTTGTGTTTGCCCCGGTCTATCTTAACTGCCAAATCTTGTGTGTGAATTTCTTTTCAGCAACTTTTTCATTTGTGTGATTTATCATCCTATTTGCATCTTATAAGTGAATTTTTGGCTTACTTTATTGTTGCTCCATACAAGATACCTTTATTTACCTCAGCTTACTGGTATGATGATATTGTCTTTCTGGGCCATTAAGATCATTGCAAACCTTGCTTTTATGAAAATTGATTCATTTTTCATTTGTAAATTTGGAAGAGCTTTTAGCGTACTAAAGCCTGATATCACACCAAAACATTTTTGGATGTTTTCATTTATGCTGAGATAAGTAGAAATTTTTTCTTAGTTTGATCACAAACTAGGAGAAAACATCCTCAAACATTCTAGATAGACTTAAAAATTAGATTTTTCTTTTATTTTGAATTTTATGAGTTTTTAGATATTGTTTTCTTTTGGAAATAGTTTGTTTATTTATTTGTAGTTTTTGATATGATTGTTAAAGGAATTTTGTTTCAAAAGAGCAATTGATCATTTGCAAATTGAGTTCTCTATAAAAACATCTTCTTTTCAAAGATTTTGTTTATGAATGAAAGAATTAGTGCTTTGAAAATCGTTAAATCTATCAATCTTTCCCTTAAATAAGATTCATTGAAAAGGAAAGAGTTTCACTTCTCATTTAGAAGCATTTAGCGTATTTTTGAGTCAGGTCACAAACATCATTGAAGTTTCAACTCCATACCTTTTGTCTTAAGCAACAACCAAATTAAAAACAACATGTTAATAAAATCAATTTAGATATTTTACATTTTCTAGGGCTCATTCCACCAACATATCTTAGGCTAGTGTTTTGGAACAGGTTGTAAATAACATTCCAAAATAGTTTAAACAAACAAGTAGCATCTTGTGGTAGGAAAATCCAATTGTAGCATTTGTGCTCTGGGAAGCTCTTCTTAAAAGAGTCAAGCACGAGATCATGTCGAAACCAGTGAGGTAAGCGTACCTATATCATTGGGAAATATAGCAGATGTGCACGTAATACAAATGTTAAACCTCGGATTAACCATTCTCAAGGATTCTGGGGTCACTTGTTAGCAAACCTTGGATTTACCATATCAAGGAGCCTTCAAGGGGATTGAAATTTTTACTCTGCCCTTGCGTGTATATTGGATCATAGATTATTCCTCCAGGTACATTTGTTCCTATTGGTGACCTTAGTGACCATAATCTTCATGATTTTTCCCAAGGTGACGATGGAGGGAATGTCCCACTGTACCTGGAACAGACATCGGCTAGACTCACTTGGAATTTCAGAGGGTACTCTTTACTTTGAGATGGTATAAGTGGAGAGACTTTCACCAGACTATTTCATTAACCAGGTTGTCGGGGTAACTATTCCAACCACCAAATTTTTCCAAATTAGAATTCTACGACTTTGGATTTCATCACCAACTAGTGTTTTTAGTGTGGAAACATTCTGTTTGTGTGTGGATTGTCTCTTAGATTTTGTAGGCATGTGTTCGATTTGATTGTTTCCTTAGTGAATTTAGGTCTATTTTTTTGACATTTTGTTTGATTTCATGTGTTAAATTTTTAACCGTGGCTAAATTACCGAGACATTCCCGTAAAATGCATGGGAAACCCCCTGAGTACACACCAAGTCAGTTAGAAAAGATTAAATCTGAAAAGGCCAACCATCAGGGACCGGATCAACTAAAAAAGAGGAAACATCTGTAATAATACATCCTGATTATGAAGTAGATCAACCTCAAATAGTAGAAAGTTCTCAAAGAAAACTAAAAATTTCTGAACTAGTTGAACTTTCTTCCACAACTAGTGAAATATCAGCCACTGAGCCTGAAATTTCTAAATCTGAAACTGAACCTACTACATCTGAGCCTGCTTCGGAGTTCATAACTTGAACCCCTGTTCGTCCTCATTCACTGCGAGTGAAGTTTCGAATCACTGAGAACCTTCCTCCTGGTCTTATTAGTATCGAAGAGATTACTGACACAAAAGAAGAAGTTCTAGTTCCTTCACATCAAGAATATTTAGATCTAAGGCCAAGTGAATCTATTTACTATTATAGCCCTTTTAAACAAGATCCTTGGTATTCTCAGTTAACCGAATTTCTACATAATTCGGGTCTCAACTATTCACCACCCTGCATTCCTTTTTACGCCATACCAAGAGGTAATTACAAACCTTCATTAAAAATGTCTAGTGAGTCATCCGTGTTTTCTGCATTGCCAAAAAATTATTTGTATGGTGGTCCATCTGTTCCTTCAGGATACCAGTCACTTTCTGGTACTTTCTCAGGAGCATCTCCCTCTTCCAAAAAATTAGTTCAATCACCTGGTCCAAATGAATCTCATACCAAAAATTTGAATGTGGAACAAGTCTACATGATGTCTAGAAATATTCCTAACCCTGACCCTCAAAGTAGTAATTTACCGCCTCAGGGGCATCCTCAAGGTAGTAATTTACCGCCTGGGGGGCACCCTCAAGGTAGGAATTTACCACCCAAGGGGCAGTACATACCTAAAGGATAGTATCAACCTCAAGGGTAGTACTCTATTCAGGGGCCACAACCTCTTCAAGGGCAGTACCCTATTCCAGGGAAACAGTCTTTCCAAGGACAACAACCTCCTTTGGGGCTGCAGTTTTATCAAGAACAAAAATTGTTACAAGGAGGTCACTCTTTAAGTAGAAATAATCCAGAAAACTATGAAACTTACGTTCCAAATTATCAACATGGTTATGGTTCATCTTACGCATCACAAAATTCAATGGGAACTTCTTATCCTGGGGTAAATACAGTGTGGAATCCATCGTTAAATCAACAAAATTTGCAACCTAATGTGCAAGTACCTTATAATAAGCCTGGTTAGCCAATTTCTTACACTCAAATACATCAACTTGTCCAACCTACGCTTCAAGTTATACCTCAGGTATCTGCACCTAGTAGTATTTAGCAACCTGGTCTGAGTACACCTATATCTCCACCCCAAACTACCTCATCAACTTCTGTTCAACAACCTACCACACCTATCCTTGGAATTTTTGCAACCCCTCGAGTATCACAATCAATCCCTCAAGTCACTTCTCATCAAAATGGACCCATAGTTCAAGCTATTATTCAAACATCTGTAGGAAAACCTGGTACAAGTACAATTGTAACAAGCCAACCTTATACAGGTTAGTTTTTTTATCAATCATATCAAGGGCAGTATCAATATGGACATGTAGGAAAAAATCCAGCATACCAAAATCAACCGTACCTAGTTCACATATCAGATATCAGCTCAACCTCAGTATGGTACAGCTAACCCTAGTAATCCAGGAGGCATTCCAATCCCAACTGCACAGGCTATTCTAGGTTATCTTGGATATCCTCCTCCTAGTACTGGTATAGTTCCTCAAGGTTATCAGTTTTCTCAACAGGACCCTAACTGTCGGTTACCATTCATAGCAACTTTGGATTTATAGGATTTGTCACGCCTTACGAACGATCCAATTTATTATCTTCCATTTTAGCTGCCAATGTCGAATAAGTTGCCCAGTAATATTCCTAATTTCGAAGGTAAATCATGAGAATACCCCTCAAACCATGTCATGAATTACCACCTTTGGTGTGCATCCACCTCTTTAATCGATGATTCCATTCGATTAAGACTGTTTCAAAGAACACTGATAGGTTTAGATGCAAAATGGTATATTGAACTACCATGTGGCTCATTCAAAAATTTCAACGCATTAACAACAACTTTCTTAACACACTTTTAGCTGCCAGTCCATTACGAAAATGGCACATAACTCTGGACTTCATTAAAACAATATACGTCTACATACATTTCAGATCACATACATGAATGGAGATGTAGACGACGTTTAGTGAAATTTTTTATTCCGGATCAAATCTTGGTAGAATGGTTTATTGAATCATTGCTTCCAAATATCACTAAAGATGTGGCTAAGGGAGGTGTTGTTACAGAAAAATGGGTCATATCTCAAACACATTACTTAGACCTTGTATATACATAGTCTGGTACTTTATACGAAACAATTCCTAACTTACCGCGTCCAGGTCAAATCACTGCAACTCCTTCAAGTTCTCATGCTGCAGATGGCATAATTTTTTTAGCTAGCGCTAATAAGAGTAAGAAGAAGTCCTCTGAAACTACTTCTCCCATTAGAACTTTACTAGATTCACCAAAAGGAGATTCTTCCCTTGAAACTTCTGTCGTCATCCATGTTGTAGATTCATCTACAACTAAATATAAAACCGGTAATAAGAAGAAAAGAAAGAATAAAAACAAAAAAACATCTACCAAAGAGAAAATAAAAAATAATGAACGAGTTGATGAAAAACAGAAACCTCGTTATCCTTGTCTTATCTGTGACGAGGATCACTATATCAAAGAGTGCCCACATCAGTCCAAGGTCTCTAATTTTGTCAAAGGTTCACCCATACCCACTATCTTGAAGGATCATTTTCCTACTCAAGATAGAAAAATGATGGGATCTTCTTCAAATTCATCAGCAGATATTTTAATGATGTCTGAGGTTATGGTTGCGATACGATCTCGAGACTATGGAACTAAAAATCATGTAACTGGTAAAGAGCCATAAAATTCTATTCAAACACCAGACATATCTCCTTCAGTTTCCAAACCACTTCATATAGAGAAACCTAATCCTGATCTACTGATTAAACTGCCTGCTAAAGGTGTACTTTGAAAGTCAGCTTTCAATACACATGCGAGAGTTGCTCAGAATTACAACATTGTTGAAGCTTTGGCGATATCCCGTTCAGTAATGTCGGCCTTAGAAGTGCTACAATCATGTCCAGCACAAAGAAAATTACTATTATCAGCTATCGGAGCTATTGATCCTCAAGATTATAACCTCATGGTGTTTTATCTAGAAAATTTTACATCGAGACTTCCTCATCAGATGGCTTTTCATATACCAGTATTAGTCAAATCTAGACAAGTCTTTCGTACTGTAATTGATGAGGGGGCATCTACGTGCATAATTTCGTTAAACTGTTGGAAAAATATAGGTTCTTCAACACTCAACCAATCCTCTAAAATCCTTAAAGCCTTTGATGGAAGAGGATTTCATCCTTACGGAATACTCCAGGATCTACCTATAGAAGTAGAAGGTAAAACCGTTAATCTAGATGTGGAAGTTGTTGATGCCCCTCTTGATTACAACCTTTTTTTGGGTCATAGTTAGTATTATGCCATGATTGTTGTCGTTTCATCCATCTTTCGGTTTACTATGTTTCCTCATAAAGGAAATATTGTGAAAATTGATCAATTGTCATATTATTCATCAGACCATGTTTCTACAAATAGTAACCAACACGTTGGAAAAACGACTATCCCATACGAAGATGTTGGTGTAGGTTTAGTAAAGGACTCTACTCTGATGGGAAATTTCTCTATGCCTTCACCCAACGTACCGCATACCATTTCCAACATCAATATGATCTCATCAAGCACTATACCATTCGATGACACTTGGATAGTGCCTTCAGAATCAGAACTAGACTCTTTCAATGGTGATATGCCTTTGAGTCATTTTGAAATGGCATATGTAGCAGTGCAGTCGTGTTCTGACACACTTTCAACTACTCCTGATCAAATGAATGTGATCACCGAAGAATCCTCTTCCCCATCAAGCTCAGCCTTGACATGACTTTCTAATCCCTTTCAACATGTATTTCACACTGATGATAATATTCAAGAATTTTTGTCATTGGATGAATTACCCTAGGATGATCTACATCATAGATCTTCGTTTTTATCTGATCTTGATATGTTTGAAAATGGTTTTTCATATATTTTTAAAATTGATTATGTCGAGGAACCACAGAATCCCATATTGATTACACATTTGGATTCTGAGACTAATTTGGGAAATATTTCTACAACTGTCCCTATTGACATATCATTTAAACCTGGAATTATTGAAAACATTCATATAGGTGCTTCTTATACGATTGAAGAGATTAACACACAAAGCCCTATTTCAAGAATTCCAAGACATATTTTCCTAGTCTTACAAAGAGATGCCAGGAATTGATCCTAAGATTGTCATTCATGAAATTAAGATGTACCTAGATGCCAAGCCTATTAGACAAAGATTACGTCCAATACATCCGCGAAAAGCTGCAGCTATCAAAGCTGAAGTTGAAAAGATATTATGAGCAATTTATTTATCCAATTCCATTAACAGATTGGGTATCTAATATAGTTCTTGTTATGAAGAAACAAGGGAATATACGAGTATGCGTCGATTATAGCGACATTAATAAAGCTTGTCCAAAAGGCAATTATTCTATCCCCTATATCGACCAAATTATCGATGATTTTTCCAGAAATGAAATTTTCTCATTTATGGATGGATTCTCTTGTTACAATCAAATAAACATACTCCCTGTCGATCAACCAAAAACAATGTTTATATGTCCTTCGGGGACATTTGCTTATTGCAAATTACCTTTCAGATTAAAAATTGTTGGTGCAACTTTTCAAAGGTCTATGTCTTATGCTTTTCATGATATCAAACATATTGTACAACCTTATCTGGATGATTTACCTGCTCACTCTTTATGCAAAGATGATCATATTAGACACTTACGAGCTATTTTCATGAGATGTAGGCATTACAAGATTCATTTGAACCCGCACAAACGTGTTTTTTGTGTGCAATCAGGACGATTACTTGGATTCATCATTTTGAAAGAAAAAATTCGTGTCGACCCCTCGAAGGTTGAGGCCATCATCAACTTACCTCCTCTTTCCACACTTTTCCAAATCCAAATTTTGCAAGGGAAAGAAAATTTTCTACGTAGGTTTATCCCGAACAATGTTGAGTTAACAAAAGGTTTTACCCGGTTGTTGAAAAAAAGTGTTCCTTTTCTTTGGGATCATATTTATGATAAATATTTTGATGCACTAAAACACGCGTTGACCCATGCATCGTTATTGCATCCACCCAATTACCACCAGGACTACTTGTTTATACTTAGCTGCCTTTGATTCCACCATTGGAATGATTTTGGTTCAAGAGGATGAATCTCACAATGAGCATGTGATCTATTATCTAAGTCAAAATCTTAACCTGACGGAAATAAAATATTCGCATGTGGAGAAATTAGCCTTGGCAACAGTTCAAGCTATCCAATGATTCCGTCACTACATACCATTACGTAAACAACTATGATATCTAATTGCAACCCGATGATGTATATCTTGACAAAAAAATTACTCGGGGGAAAATACTCTAAATGGATTGTCATCCTACAAGAGTTTGATTTAGAATTCAAGAAATCTAAGTCAAAGAAATCACTAGTGTTTGCAGATCTTATGTGTGATTTTCCCAATAGTGGGACGAAAACTGTGGTAGAGAATCCCATTGCAGATGAATCTCTATTTCTCATCATTACATTAGATCCATGGTATGGAGATATCATTATATATCTTCAAACCAAAACCTTTTTCCCGAAGCTTTCACGTTCAGATCGACGGAGAATTCGATATCAATCCCAACAATACAATACTATTGGAGACACTCTTTATCGTCATGGTGCGGATTATATTTTTCGACGTTGTATAACTCATGAAGAGGCTGAAAAGGTTTTGAATGATGTCCACTCTAGAGCGTGTGGTGGTCATATGTCTGGGCTTTCCACAAGCCAAAAGATATTTTGCGCTGGTTATTTTTGGCCGTCGTTATTCAAAGATTGTATTATTATGGTCCGAAAATGCCACAACTGCAAAATTTTTGATCAAAAGATGCGTGCACCTCCAGCTCCTCTTCACCCAACAATTTTTTTCAGTCTTTTTGCGAAATGGGGCATTTATTTCATTACTTGTAACCCTCACTCGGCCGGGGGGCTTGGGTATATTATTCTCGTTGTAGATTACTTTACGAAATGGGCCGAGGCAATGCCTACATTCGCAGAAGATGAAAAAACTGTAGCTACTTTCATATTCAATTATGTGATTACTCGCTTTGGTGTGCCTCAAGCTATTATCACAGACCATGGGAGTCATTTTCAAAATATTATGATGACCGAACTTTCTGATCAACTTGGCCTGCGCCATAATAATTCTATGCCATATTACCCGCAGGATAATGGTCAAGTTGAAGCCATCAAAAAGGTTTTAACCACCATGATTAAATGGATTATTGGAACTCACAAATCAAATTGGAAAACCGTGATTTTTTCGGCACTATGGGCATACCGAACCTCTACAAAAAATGCTACAGGCTTCACTCCTTTTCAACTTGTCTATGGTTTAGAAGTTGTGTTACACATTGAATATGAGATATCGTCACTCCAATTAGCCATTGAATTGTTACTAGCTACCTTTGAAGAGGAAAAACACTTTTTATACTTAGCACAATTAGATGAGACTCGATGCACCACTGCATTGGCTACTGAAGCTCATAAGAAACACATGAAATCTCAGTATGATCAAAGTGTTAAACCTCGTATTTTTTCAGAAGGTGACCTAGTCTTAGTATACGATCAAGCTAAAGATAATCCAGGTGCTGGAAAATTCGAACCGATGTGGCACGGTCCCTATATTTTCAGGCGTGTGCTTGCAAAAGGAGCCTATGAATTGACTGATTATGATAGGGTCTCTTTAGATAAGCCCAGAAATGGTCATTATCTTAAGAGATATTATGCTTGACTTTCGTGTGAAGATATCTCTTGTACAATAGTTACTTTTTCGAATAGTGTGCCTCAGATTAGAAAAGTGTGCCTATATTAGTTTTTTTGTTACTACTATCGATGCTTATCTTGATTACTCTTGATATTGCAGATGTCGACATCCATTCAAACATACATTGGTTTTGTTGATGGTGCCTATCGTAGTACATGGAACATCTCTTTTGTGTCTTGGGTTATCTGTTCACCTACCGATGAGTTAGTTTCTATTCATGGGGTATGCATTGGACAAACAACGAACAATATTGCAGAATTTAGCGCAATCATTGAGTTATTATATGATGCCATTTCATTTGATATTCGACGTTTGATCATTAGGTTGGGTTTAGAACTCATTGTATTACATTTAAACAGGGTATATGCCATTAGAAATCCAGTGTTATTGAGATTATTTTTTAAGGTTTGTCTCTTGGAACGAAGATTTTACTATATCAAATATAAACATATTTCAATAAATTTAAACACGTTGGCTGATGCATTAGCTAATCGTGTTCTAAATATACATTTGCAACATTAACTTAGTAAACCAAAACAACATTCAATCCATGATGAACAAGATACTCATAGAAAGTAGTAATTTTATTAGTATAGATAGGTTTGTTTTCAATAAATATTACATCGTCTATGATCATAGGTTCAAACACCTTATGATCTAATAGATATTGATACAAAAAATAAAAAATGTCGATCCACAATGATCATCCACTATCCGTGATGATGATCATGGTAATAGACTATGGCATGCGCCACCTTGCGTAGAAATCTCCTAAATGGTCCTGGAACATCTATCACATGCCTCTGAAGCCTAAGTGGAATATCATCTGTTCCTATCTCAGGAATTTCTATGGTTAACCTCTCCAAGTTGTGCTCCATATATAATAGGATCTCTGCTGCCTGATCCTGTGGAGGTGCTATAGGTTGTGCTTGCTGCCTATCAAAGTGCAAAAGTGTAGCTGGTCGTTGTGGATCGACATCTACATTAAAATATTTTTGTTAGTATTGGACGATAAAAATAAATAAAAATTAGATTAGATACATAAAAATAGTTCGCTTACCTGACTCGTCCCATTGTGCCCCTGGAGGCAATGATGTCTCAGGATCACCTCTGTAATCCATTCCTGCATAGGGGAAGTCTTCGATGGTGAATACTTGATTCTTGAGCCCCATAAAGCATGTCAGAGTGAACCGAACCACTGAAATTCCATCGCCACCATGGCGAGCCATTAATGCCACCCACTTTACCATCTGAGGCTCCTTAGGTTCCCTGCGATCTACTGGAATTAGCTGAGGAGCGAGAAGCAGTATTCTCTCTAAAGAAAATGAAATGAGAATGGCGCCATATCCAAAGTTTTTCAACTTTGCATTTTTTTCTCTAGTTAATTGGTCTTTCATATTGGCCAATACTCCTTCGCACCAGTTAAATATGGTCCCTCCAAGACACTCTACTATGGTCTGCATTTGGGATTTAGTGGACACATGCGGAGCTCCACTACCGCATAATATGGTTACTTTAAATGCTATCACTTTGAGATCCAATCGCAAGATGGTTTTAATATCTATGTGACTATCCTTTAAGTTTGCCTCATCACTGCAATATTGTTCTTTGTAGCTGGCTACGGGAAGACCTCCTTGTCTAGCCCCAAACAAGGATATGCTTCCTCCTCTCCGGGACAATATGGTAAGGAAATAAATGTCCTATAGCTCTATTTTGAGCCAGTGGTCACCAATGATGAAGCATTGGTCTTGAACTTCCCATGCATTTACAATCAATGTCATTAACTATACTTGTTCTTTCATACCTTGGATAGCCCAGAACTTATATAAAACACTATTATGCAGTGCACGTATTGTTGCAGGAACTTCCATGGCTTCATTTTCTATAGCCTCATGTTCACGTTCTCGCCACTCCAACATGGTGGAACAACCTACAAATCAACACATTTGAAAGTTAAAAACCATTTGGATGCAAAAATTGAACCATTTTTAAGAGAAATTTTGAATTTTAAAACGTTCATGGCGCCCCCACATTTTTTGTGAGGAGACAGTCCGGACGTCCGCACGTGCTCCACACAAAAACCACGACAGCCCAATAGTTTTTTCGTTAAAAAAATATCGTGGTTCGCAGTTTTCACGTGCATGACCTCCAGACCCCTGAGAGTGCATTTTTAAACACAAAATCCTCCCAAAAAATGAATTAAGACTAAAAAGGAAAAATGAAATGGATATAAATGAAGATTAAGATGATGTGGATTACCTGGTTCTGACGATTCGAGGAATTGACGGTCAGTTCTCCTTATAACTGCTCCGGAACTTTTTAGCCAAAATCTCTCAATACACTGCTCTAAACACAAAAGTGAAAATGATTTTTTTTTAACTCCTTTTTATAGTTTTTGAATGACTAAAATATTTTATTTTATTTATTTTTCACTTTAAAACGTCATTTTATAAATATTTTTACTTATTGGAAACAGGTATGTGTAATATTTTGAGTTTTTGTGCAGGACATAGGATTTTTTGGTGAAAAGAATTATTTTGAAACTGAATATACTTTTATCACTTTTTCGGGCTTTTTAATATTACGAAAATAGAAACCCTGGAGTTCTCTTTTAAGCCCTTTTCAGACTCTTTAAATATGAAAATATCATCGAGTACTTGACTATTTGAACTTGTTAAAGTAAATGAATGTTCGTCCCTTCAGTATAAGTTTACCCCTTTTCCGGACTGAAATGGACTAATTACGGAAAAGGTATACGTTGACTAATCATAGTCAATAGAGTTCTCTCCTGCATTGTTTTATCCTTTTTCTGGTTTGAGAGACTAAATTTACAAAAATAACAACCATGGAGTTTACTTGTGTTTTTTTTCTAACTCCCTAAAACTGAAAAACGTTGAGTTTCTCCTATATTGGACTCGTTAAAATTTAACAGTAAAGGACCTATCGATTACAAACATGACCGGACCACGCCTTCTTAGGGTTTGATTTTAATAGTAAGATGGATTCATCCGAAGGATGAGCTTATAAAAACAAGCAAATGTTATCCTCCTAAAGCTTGTTAAAAATAAAGAGGTACTTGCTAGTAATGGTGGGGGAAAAGAGAGAAAAAGAATCCAATTGTCACCCTTGTTTAGAAAGCAGCATACCACTCTTGAACACAACACTTTGTCACATGTGTACCTAGGTTGGGAATTCCTTTGTCTAACAGTTAATCGAACCAATTGAAAGTCTTCAGCTGGTTTCTTGGTATTAGCTTTAGGTCAAATGCTGCCAAACCATCTGCAATGTCGTTATGTGTTCTTGAGAGAGTTCAAATAAACCATTAATTGTGAACATTTGTTTCCATTCATGTTGACCATCCCTGAATCAGTACTTGCAAATATTTCTTCAAAACTTGATTGAATGGTTTTGTGTCGTGGGCTTTCCTACGATGGGTCACTTTCTATCGACGTTAGCTCATCATCTAGAAAGTTGATCTAGAATCCTATCAATACCTTGGGATCTGCATGCCCTAATGGAAGGTTTCTCGCCTTCAATGACAGGTTGCATCATTGACCTTTGATCGAACGATTCTATAAGCATTCCACTGCAAATCATTCATTCACACTTCATAGATTGTACTGGAGTACTTTGAGAGCCATTTTCATTATTGGTGGCTTCTCTCACACTTGTTAATGGTTCACATCAGTGAGCGGTAATCAAGTGGTTTCTACCATGTTCAAATTCGACACAATCAATCGCATGGATAATATCGTACTATTTCAGGAAGCAGAAATCAATACCCTGGATCTAGTTTCCACCATCCAAGCTGCGAGGAGTTTTATTATTCATGATATAGTAGACTACTCATGACAAATGGTTGCGCCCATACTCTGTCTACTTTGATGTAATATTGAAACCATATATGTACCAGAGCATTTAGTTAGTTTTGATCTGAGTATGGGAATGCCTACCTCAGCGATGATATATATATATATATATATATATATATATATATATATATGTTTGCATTGAGTATTTTTACAGGTTTTCGACCGGTGTCTCCAATCCAATATTCGGAATGATAACGCACTTCACTCTTCAAAATAACCTCAGACTTTGCACTTTAGGGGGGAATTTGTTACACATTATTTTTTCACCATGACATTTGACTATCCATATAGGTAGATCACTACCTATATTGTGCTCCCTTAGAAGTCAAAAACCCTAATGTTCCTAAAACAAGTCTTGGAATTGGAGAAAAGCTCTTTAAAGGCCTTAAAAGTCTACCTCTGCACTTTTTCTAGCCTTTTCCTGCGAGTTCACGGATACTTGATCTATAAAATGCGGCAACCCCCACACCTTCTACTACTAAAACCTACGGACCCTCGTAAAAAGTGAAATAAAAGAAAAAGTAAGTTCTAGAAGCCTAGCTGGTCGAATATTCTCCCAATTGGAAGCTTCTAGAGGTGCGATTAGTTCGAGCTTTATCCCTCCACTCATGGAGCTTATCCCTTGTTCCATGGAACTCAAATCCCTTCATGAAAGGAATCTATCCCCCTCTTCATGGAATTGAAACTACCTCCATTTCCCTATAAATTGAGCTCAAGTTTCAGTCTCAAGGCTAAGCTAAATATTTTAAATGAGTTGCTGAAGAAATTCCCAAGAGTGCATACTTTCTACACTAGTTTTTGTTGGCATGAGAATGATCACACCCTTATTTCCATAACTCCATGCTGGTAATTAGAGAGGAGGTCTTATCAAACTGAAGGAGGAACAATTTTTCAGGACCACAAGAGAAATTTGTATGACATCAAGGCATCAAGTTGTAAGATTACTCTTTTTATTCAAGATAATACATATGGATCTATTTTTCTCATTGAGTTGTTCTTATGCTTATTGAAATAACATCAATACTTAGACTCCTTGATCACTAATTTGGGTTAGCTTTTGTTGATTATTATATGTTGCAAATGCTTTTATTCTTTTGTCATCTTTGATTGTAGGTTCTACTTATTAGAGAAGCCTCTTTGGAGCGACTGGATAGAATACTGCATCGAATGTTGGATTTTAAGGTAGGGGCATGTCCTCTCTAATTTATTGTAATAATTATGAAATGCATTTAATCTAGAGAAAAAAATTTCCAAATGGATGTTTGTATCTAGCTATTCATTGAATACTAGGGAG
The DNA here is from genome assembly GCA_034641835.2 of Pinus albicaulis. Classification (NCBI taxonomy): domain Eukaryota; kingdom Viridiplantae; phylum Streptophyta; class Pinopsida; order Pinales; family Pinaceae; genus Pinus; species Pinus albicaulis. The sequence continues at coordinate 550,549,864 of CM076571.1, forward strand.
ATCGCTCTTGTCTGCAAGAGGGATTAATCTGCATAACAAGGATTTTTAACCTTCCCCTGCATCTTTGGAATCTCCCTTTGTTAACATCTATTGCGAATGCAATAGGAAAATTTTATTTCCAAAGTTCAAATACTGAGCATTTCCTCAATAGCTCAGATGCTCAAATATGCATGGAGATGGATTTTAGTAAAGGTTTTCCTGCTGAAATTAATTTAACGACTCCATATTGTGTATGGATTCAAAATCATGATTATGGAAATGTGTCATTCCAATGTAAAACATGTTATGAAACAAAGCATGTAATTAAGAATTGCCCCAAGTGATTACATAATAATGGAGCTTGAAATAATATCTAGAAGCCCAAATCGTTAGAAGGTGCTCAACTCGACAATTATATTGTAACCAAAGAAGAAAAGATCTAGAACAAAGAGAAAGTGATAAAAATTTAGCAAGAAGGGCATGTCAAAGAGGATCCACCAGAGGAAGCAACACAAGCAGGAAGAAATGCATGTGAAAGAGGACTCACCAAATCCAGAGTCAATTATCAAACCCTTGAAAATTCCTATTTCTGCATTGAACTCTCAAGAAACAAGACTGAAAAAGTAATTTCTTGGGCTGATAAGGAAAATGAAAAAAGTTCCCAAGACAACAATGCTCACTCACTAAAGGGTGACCCCTTAGATTTAGCAAAGCATGAGATGGATCCATGTTGGAAAAAAGGGAAAAGTCACATTGTCAAGGAGAATGAGAAGTTAGTCAAAATCAAATAAAAACTAAGTAGAAAATGGAATGTAAATATATTTGGATCTTGGGAGTATTTTGAAAAATATTTAGCTAGAAAGGGAACAATTTTTTTGTATTATGGGATGCTCGCTTGAGGGTTTAGATTGAGCCATCGTGCTAGATATCAAATATGCAAGGGTTATTGGTAATTTTAAAGAAATGTAATGCTTTGATGCCGAATCCTAATTTTTTTTAATAAAAATGTCATACCCATTTTATTTAAAATAAATAAATAAATAACACCATTAATATAATAATACTATTGTTTAGAAAAATAATATTAGTAACATTATAACCCTAATAAATTTTTAAAATTTTTAATATTAAATGTTATGAACATAATAACATTAATACTATTAATAAAATTATAATTTTAATATTAACATTAATAATATTTAATTTATAATATTAATATTATTAATTACATTAACATTGTTAATAAATTGTATTAACATTAAGATTGATAAATAATATTCAGAATATTTATTTTATAAATAATGATAAAAGCATTAATAAAATTTTAAATTTTAAAATTCTATTTACTCTAATAGTATGATTAATAATATTAATGATAGTATAAATGATATGTTAATATAAATGGCATGAGTCTAAATCCATCTTAACTCTCGATCTATCAAGAGCCAAGAAGAATCAAATCTCTGGATCTATCAAGACCCAAGAAGGATCAAATCTCAAGAGGTGAGTGCAAAACTTGAAGAAAAGTTTGCACCTCGAGAGATTCGATCCCTCTTGGATACAGAGTTAATTTTATTTTTTATTTTTATGTAATTTCAATTTTTATTTTTATGTAATTTTAATGAGTCAGAATGTTTTAATTAATAATTTTATTTTTTATTTTTATGTAATTTCACTCTGTCAAATTCCTTAGATAACATAATATAACATTGACATTACAATATCTCTTCCAAACTGGAGTTAATTTTTATTTTTATTTTTATGTAATTTCAATGAGTTAGAATGCTTTAATTAATAATTTTATTTTTTATTTTTATGTAATTTCACTCTATCAAATTCCTTAGATAACATAATATAACATTGACATTACAATATCTCTTCCAAACTGGGATGGAGAGTGGTATGGAGAGTGTCTCTCTACCAAAAAAAATGTAATAAAATTAAATTGAAAAAAAAAATATAAAATATTTTGATTGGGAAATGAGAGCTGTTTTTTGGGCATGTGGTATTGATGAGCATCCCATGGTATGTTGTGGCTAAGAATATCCGTGGTAAAGTGGGGGTAATTATCCATGGTTTAAAAACTTGTTATATTGTAAGTACTAAGTTTTTATGTTCTTTTTAATTAAATTTAAATATGGTTACAAAATTATTATTTTAATTTATATAGTAAAATGGACTCTAATTTATAGCTACTATTTATATTTTATATATTTTAATGTGATAGAGGTGTAGATATATCTCAAAATTGATTATAACCTTTTTTTTCTCTTATATTTAATAAAAAATGTTATAAAATTAAATTTAAGTAACATAGTTATAAAATATTTTAATTGTGAAATGGGAGATTTTTTTTGGCATGTTATATTGATGAGTCATGGTATTGGCCCATGATATTGTAGCAAATACTATTTACAAATTAATAATATCTATGGAAAAGTGAACTTGAATATCCATGGTTAAACATATTGTTATTTTTTAAGTTTATTATAAGTATTAATGTTTTAATGTGCTTATTAATTAAATTTAAATATAGTTACACAATCATTATTCAAATGGATCTTAACTTATCATTGCTACTTATATGTTATATATAATATGTATATTATGGTTTTCTTTTATCTATACAATTATTGGTAATTTAATTAATAAAAAGAATTACAATGTAACAAATGAAATTTTATTATTTTTATTACTTTTAACTTGTAAATTTTTACGAAGTACTATAACTTATAAAGGAAATGACGATTTTCAGTACATTTTTTCTCATCATTTTTAATCAAAATCTTATATTGATTTTTAAAAACTCGAGTTTAAATTTCTTAATGCATAATTCCATTGCCCTAGGAGTTTTTCATGGTGCTGAATCCATTTATGCATTCAAAAATTCATTTTAAACCACAAAAATAGGAAAAACTTGAGTTTAAATTGTTTAATGCATAATTCCATTACCCTAGGAGTTTTTCATGGTGCTGAATCCATTTATGCATTCAAAAATTCATTTTAAACAACAAAAAATATGAAATTATTGTAGCATACACCAATAACTTCACATGGAATTGCAAGGAGTTAAAATTGTTTTATACAAGTTACCCACGAGTAACTTATCCAAATCACTATTAAATATTCCTTACTAGTCATTAGATTGAATGTTCACCAGTACATAGTGTAACCTTAGTATAAGAATAGCAAGTTACTTAACCATTAACAACATTTATTGTTGTACATTAACATATAACTGTATGATGTAACCTTGCATTAATTTCATTATTCATGTAGTTAGCACATACTTGACATTATGAACATCACAACAAGAAAGGAATCAACATCATCAATTTGACACAATAATAAATCACATCATTGAACACCAATATACCCTGGAAACCCCGTAGGGTGAAAACTAGAAAACTTTTAATTTTATTATTAAATGCTCGTGAGGGTGTTCAACCCTCACTCAATGGCTTATAAGGGATACTGTCCCTTAACCATCGTTTATAAATCTTACAAGGAAATATACCAATATCTAGCTTAAAGTCATTACAATAAATATGATAGAATCTACCCACTAATCTTCATATATTCATATCTTGGTGGCATGGATGTACCTACAATGGACCATCGTACATTGGATCATCCTACAGCTCGCACTCATCTACATGAACCATAATCATTTACCTTCCACCAGGTTAAGCATAATATTTCCTTTGTACAAGTCACCATCATTCCCTGCTAATGTTGCCTTCAACAAACATTGATATCAAGATTCATAAAGTATTAATCAACCATTTCATCAATCTATATTATAGAAGCTTCTCCATCTACTCATGTATATTCATGACATGAAAGTAAAATACTTTGACATGCTTCCTTTAACATCACATACTGCATATTTGCTAGTTATAAGTCATCACATTAACTAATTTTTCCCTCGCATAAGCACACGTTCCTACAAGACAATAGCTACATCTCCCAAGCATTTCTTTAAAGAAACTAATACATCAGTTACGATCTTCATGCATGCGATTTACATAAATTTAATCAAAATAACTAACCCTTAAGCTATTACTTTTGGTGCATGAAAGGAAAGCTAACATAACAAATGTTGTTCCCATGCATGCAAATGCATATAGATTCCAAAAGAGTCTTCCCAAAGGAATGCTTACAACAGAGCATGCAAACGCATGTTTTCTTCTATTCATGCAAATAACATATCTCTATAACAAAATGGCAATTATTTTCACATGCAAGAGCTTATCATAATAGCTCTTCTTTAATGTATGTAACACAAATTCCCTTCTTGGAATTATACCTCATTAACTATTCTTTTCATGTAAGGATATACATAATTATTTCTCAAAAGGAAGTTAATATAGCTTAGTTTCTTTATGTAGTTTCTCATGCTTCCCTTTCACGAAATTATGATAGATAACCATCTTTTATGCACAAAACTAGGAAACCATACGAAGGTTAACTTAACCTTTTATACACCTAAGTCAAGAACTAGCCATGCAATGATTTCAAGAGGTTACCCTTTTCAAGAAAGAACAACATATATAAAAAAATAGAATATTTTCCAAATAAAATATTATGAGAAACTAACATGGGTTCTTCATGACTTCTTCTCCAAGAAAAAATCATTAAATTATCCCCCAACCCATGAAATATCTTCAAGAATTACCCTCTTTAATCTATATTCATTTTCAAGAAATAACTTGGATTTCCTTATCATTTCATACACATATATGAAATCCCCTTCTTTTTACAAAAAGAACAAGCATCTCTTTTTTCTTATATATATATATATAGAAAAGTAAAATTATTTATATTATCTTTTACTACTGCAAACATCTTTCAAGATACATATAGCAATATTTGCAAGAACTCATATGGTTTCTTTTTGGATAAACTAGAGTAAGTTTGTCTGTTACCATGGTATATATCTAAGAATAATATATTTCTAAAGGATTAACATAATACCAATATTTTCAAGAAATGACATGGATCATGTCTTTTACCATGGTATATTACTAAGAACAATATCTTTCTAAAAGATTAACATAATAGGAATCTTTACTACTTTCTGAAAAACTAACATAGTCTTTCTACAAAAAACTTCTACAACCTTTATGAGATATAAAACTTACGGAAAATGAAAAAGATTTCCAAGAAAGTTCACATCGTTAACTATATCTTTGTGCAAGACAACAACAAAGTCTCATAAAGAAATCATTTTAGATAAAATAGTATAGTCAACCATACCTTTCAATGCTAAAACCAATGAGACCTACCAATCAACTAGTCCATCTCTCATAGCCTACGTCCTCTTATAATTTGTATGGCCCTCGTAAAGATGCATATATCACATAAACATGCCCAACCACGGTAATGAGACTTACCATTCACCTAGTCCATCTCTCATAGCCTGGCAGCAGACTCGGAGAACCTCTTGTTCTTTTGCCTTGCCTGAGGGTATTGAGTCTTATTATTCAGTGCAGGCACTGCATTGATGGCATCCTAAACCCTTGTAAAATCACCGAGACCTTTGTTCTTATCCACTGTAATGATACATGCATTGCCAGACTTCGTAAGAAGCCCGATAAGACTTAGCAAGAAGCTCGGTCAGTTTTCAAGACCAACTACTGAAGGAATCTGTAGAATTCTTTTCCCAGTTACTGCTACATATTGCACGACGTTCAGATATATTCCAACCATTACAGTAAGCAGCAGGTTGCATTAAAAAAAAACTTCCAGTGTTGTAACAAATAAAATGATAACTACAAATCCTCTACAAATGGAGTTTTCCAGTGTTAATATTTCCATGAAACCAAGATTTCCACGAATAAATGGATTATCAGGACTTTCATAATAAGGTGACGATTATAGGGACTTTCATAATAAGGAGGTTATTCATTGATGCCCGCATTGAAATCCATCCGTGCAAATACCCGCAAACCCATTCACAGGATTATGGTGAAAAGTAGACACTATCAATCAATGCTCGGTGAAAGACCTCTGAACCCCCTCTCCCGAGAGATCTTAAGTAAATAAAGAATACCTAGGTCGTTATCAAGAATTCATTTTACATTAAACCAAATCTTGATTCTAACTTTTCTTGTTAGAAATGGTAATATAATTTATGCTAGTAATTATAGCATTTTTACCGAAGCTTCTAAGGTAGGTGTGTTACAATTATATTGCTAGATTTTGGTTAATTGGTGAAAAAGGTTATTTCATGAATAAGTTATACTACAATATTTACCAATTCTAGGCATATTAATATAAATTCAACATATTAAGCCAACGTGTAAAAATGTTGACAAAATTTCTTACATTACACCTATACAACACCCCTATAGTGGACGATTAATATTAATAAATAACATTAATGCTATTTATTAATATTAATAAATAACATTAATACTATTTTCATTCTAATAAAACATGGTAAAACAAACTCAACCACGGTAAAAAATGGTATATTCATACATTATTAATATAGAAAACCATAATCTATCATAGAAAACTATGTTGTAGTTTAACCAACTTGTTTTTTTCCCCTGAAAATCATCGAAATTCAGGCAAGATTTTAATAAAATCTTGCAAATATTTATGAAAATCCAAGGTGTAGGTGTCAAACTTCAAGATTTTGGGTGCTCTAGGGGTTTTTGATGCTGTTAAATCCATTTCCACCATAAAAAAACATGATTCAAACACTTCTACTTCAAGATCTCTTGAATTTTTTTTACTCGGATTTCGACCACTTTTGACGGTCCTAGAAATTCCTTCGCCTCTGTAGACTTCTCCGAAAACTATAATCAATGATGGTCTAATTACTCAAACCATGTTCACCCTTGGTTAAGCGATGCTCATCCATAGTCAATGTTTAAAAATGTTTAATAATAATAATATTAATATGGTTTAACACACATTGGTTTATTAATGTGGTTGACTATGTTTGACAATCACACTCTTCAACTTTGGTCAAACATAATCAAACACACTAGTCAAATCTAGTTAAACAAAGTCAACTTTTATAGTCAATGTTTAAATAGTTAACAATAATCAAACTTGGTCAACTCTATTTTTACCATATTTAACAATAATCAACATTGTTCACCCATAGTTGTCTCTAGTCAACATAACTCAACCATATTCAATTATAGTCAACCATGTTTGACCAAAGTCAAACATTATGAACCCTAATGAATTAAGATCATCCTTAGTTGGTCACAATAAATATTTAAGAATGTTTAATAATAATAATATTAATATTAATAAAGTTGACTAATAATAATAATAATAATAATAATAGTATTATTATTATTATTGTTATGGTGAAATTGTACACAAATCTAACCAAATGTGGCAAACATTATTGCAATGTTACATTACATTGCAATTTATCCAATGTCGCAATGTTGCATTACATTGCAATTTATCCAACATCGCAATGTGACATTGCAATATTGGTCAATCACATTTACTAACGTTGTTGACTGTTTAATAATCAACACTCTTCAACTTTGGTAAAACATAATCTCCTTTCAATATCATTCCTTAATATTTAGAATCAAACATAATCAACCACATTGTCAAACATAGACAAACAAAGTCAACAATTAGTCCATCATAGTTCACCATAATGGTCAATCAAGGTCTATATGGTCAACCATGCTCAAATATGGTCAACCATGAGCATTCATGGTCAACTAAGGTGATGCTAGATCAACATGGTTAGAATGGTCAACCAAGATCAACCATGGTCAACCAGGATCAACTGTTATCGACCATGGTCTGTGATCAACCATAATGGTCAATTAAGATATGTATGGTTAGAATGGTTGAACATGATCACTGAAGGTCTTTATGGTTAAATATGGTCAACCATAATGGTCAATCAAGGTCTCTATGGTCAACCATGATCAACCATGGTCCACCATTGGCAACCATGGTTAATGATTGTCAACAAAGGTCAACCATTATCAACTTTGGTTGAAAATGGTCAACCTATGGTCAACCATGATCAACCATCGTTTAATATTTTCAACCATGATCAACTGTGGTCAACCATGATCAAGGTCTCCATGGTTAATTATGGTCAACCATGATCAAGTGTGGTCATCTTTCGTTAACCATAGTCAACCTAGAATATTCCATACTCCACTGACTCCTAATGGCCAACCACAGTTAGAATGATCAAACATGGTCAACCAACCATAATGGTTAATCATGTTCTCTATGATTGAAATATTATCAATAATGGTCAACCCTCTTCAACAATGGTCAAACCCATGAATCATCTCAACCATTAATGTAATCGTTTTTGTAACATTACCATTAACATTAATGTAAGTTTGACGAGGGCCAACCTCATCAACCTTGATCACCCTCATCAACGCTCGTCAACCATGGTCAATGAATCTAAGCCATGCACGTCATCTATAACTAGCACAACCACATTTACTAATGTGGTGGATATATGCCGATCGATGACATTTTCCATCTTTTATAAGCCAATCAATGTATGAAAATGACACTTATCAACATACATAACCACATTAATAAATATCATTGTACTAATTTGACCTTTTATTAAATTGTGGAGTGGATTTTGGATACACTTGGTAATGAAAGGGATTTTTGCATTTAGATCGGTAAATGGGTAAATAGGATCCCCTTCTAGGCGAAGAGAAGCTATTCCTAGATCAAATGAATCGAGGCAAATAAGTGAAGAAATTGCAACCACGTCACCAAGGAGAATTGCACATGGCACTGCATCCATATGCGGGACCGGATCAACGACTGAAACGACTCCTGCCCCTTGCTTGGATGCCTTTGATTCACGGGAATCTGGTTAAGAATCAGCCATCATAAGGGTGCCGTAGCCGAGCAGCTGCTCTCCTACATAGTGGTCGCCTCTCGGCTGCACGAAGTCACCGAGCAATGATTCCAAATGGGGCAGAAGGATGGGCAATACACGACGCATCACACGCTGTTTAACCGGTGAGAGTTGGGTGGTTAAACAGGTGGCAACAAAGTGTTAGGTGTGATTATTGACGTCATGCGTTGAGTGGTACCTGGTTGTTTCTTCTCCAGCTGTGCTGCCAACAGTAGGGTGTAAGGATTCAAGGTCAGCATCGTCCACTGATCTAGGTGTATGCATTTACGCAATGTCATGTCGGTAGCATTATTGCACGAAAGTGAGCCCTGTGTTTATCATATATCTCTGAAGCTAATAATTCAACCCTCAATGTTAACACTAGTAGCTGGATCGTCAAGAGGAGAGTTACTTTGATCAAAATTTTATTTATTAAGAACCCAATCACATATATTTTCTTCAAAATTAGAATAAAAGGAAAAATGTTAAAAATAGGTTGTAATCAATTGCCTTGGACAAAGTAAAGTAAACTTTTCAGCCATTTGGGTTTTGCCATAATCAGAAGTGCAATTTGAAATGTGGTAATATTAGATAAGAAAAGGCAAATTATTAGCCACATGTATAGACTGTTCACCCTTATGTCAATTATTTGGGTTTTACCATAACCGGAAATACAGTTTAAAATTTAGTGATCTTAGTAAAGAGACTGCAAATTATTGGCCACATGTATAGTTTCTTCATCCTTGTGTCAATTATTGGTTATGGAATATTCTTAAAAATTCAAGAATCTGCAATAAAAATAAGCTGAGGTCAACCATTTGCAGTAAACATAAAACATAAATCTAGAGAACAATGGATCCAAAACAGATATAGCACCGATGTTCTATTGACCAACTGCGCATTTCAGCTATCTGTGGTTTGTGATTGAGAGGGTACCCGAGTAAACATTATAGAACTTAACATCAAAAACCTACAGCATCCCGCATTTCTCTCCTCTCTCATAAAGCAATTATGTTTGCCGAATAAAGTGTTACAAACATATGAAATCCCACAATCCCACATTCATTTCCCTCCTCCCAAAGAAATTGTGTGCAACGATTTAATAACTGTCCACACTACATTGATCACGGATTTTATTATATTTTAGTAAAATACATCTACTGCTCTAGAAAAGTTCAGCTTTTGTATTGAAAAAGATACAGTAATCACCAGACTTGCAGAACAAATTTGCTTTATTGCTACTTTTGTTCGTGTTCGATTTAATAATCTTCTGCTTCTCCATAGCGACTTTTAATTTTCTCCTCCGCTTTCCTCCGATTATCCTCCCCTTTTCTTTTTCGTTCTCATAATCGGCCACTTTGTTCTCCATTGGGAAGGACCAAATTCGTTTAAAGAATTTCTGAATCCTCCAAATCCAAGGTCGGTCAATGAAGGGAACGTGGACGATCTCATAGTCTACTCCTGCCATGGCCAACGCTTCAGGTGAAGCAATATCATCTCTGTTATCTAGTTGCAGACAATCTAACATCAATTTTCTAAATGCATTCATTTTTAGTTGATCTGATTGTTGCTATTTCTCTTTGCAGCCACCCATTCAATTGTGGGAATATATTCATTTTTCAGCTCTTCTCATGGCCTTTTATATTCATTTTTCAGCTTCTCTCATGGCCTTTCATTCTTCACAAACCCTAAAATTATTGTTTTCCGTGTTTCCTTAGTAGTGGGGTTTCCTACGTGGAAGTATTGGAAGTTCCCTGGTCATTCAGCTATTGATGACGCGCTAGTGCTTTCGTCATACATACGTATGCACGTAGATTCTAGATTTTCAAATTACGTGATTTTTCAATGCATTGCTATTTTGTGATAGCAATGCATAATTATAAACCGTCATTTTAAAATTTGAGTTTATAATTCAGACCATGAGTTTGATAATCATTTTACGCTGTAATTTCCGATGGGTGCATGTGCTCTGGTGATATATGAACGCAAATTATTGACTTCACAATATCACATCCCCAACGAGCTGTATAATAATGTAGATATACAGTTTTTTCAAATTAGACGCTGTATAATAATGTAGATATTGACCGCCCACAGGAAGTCATAGTTATCAATTAAAAACTACATATCAAATGCTTCAAATATATTCGTATTCATACGGTAACCAGCGAATAAAACCACGCATTCAATTTCCAAATAGATTGCTGGTATTTGTTTATTCATATTAATGTGGGGGTGATTTCATTGAGCATTGATATGCTAGAGATTGAACTCGGACGTACTCTTCATAATAAATTTAGTATTAATTTTATTTATAAATATGATTTTTATTTTATTTATTTAATTAAAATTATATACATATTATTGAAAAAATTATAAAAATATTTTATTTAGAGGTAAATTTTTTTTATTTTTTTTAAAATAGTAATATCATTAAAATTAAAATATATATTAAAAAAAACACAATTATTGATAGTGAATAGGATATATTCTCAAATATTAAGTAGAAATTAATTAAATTAGTATAGTCATATAAATTAAATTGTCGGTGAGTATCAATATATAATAAATATCAAAATATTTCATTTTACCTTCCAAATTGTTATTAAAAAAAAAGAGATAAAAATAAACTATGTTTCAACTTCTTTATTATTATTATTATTATTAAAAATAAAATGAATTAATATGAGTTAAATATATACCATTTTAAAAAACAACATGTAACATGATTATTAACTATTAGTATTCACCCCCACTTTATCATTGAGATTCTTAATTTATAAATAGTTTGTGTCACAATATCATCAAAAAATTGTATGACTCATCAATACCACATACCCAAAAAACATAACTCGTTTCATATGACACTGGTTCATATGACCTTTTTTTAATTAATGAATTTAATTAAAAGAGAAAAAATGTATAACTACTTTGAAAAGAAATTTAAACCTTTGATTTTGATTTCGATTTGTGTATACTATTAATATTATTTGCAAATATTTGATAAGGATTAAATTCTTACCATTCACTTAAATTAAATTAAAGTTATAAAAATTTTATTCTAAAACAAAAACACTCATCTTTCTTCTGTTTGCTAAGTTTTGTGAGTCATGACTGCACGCTCAACTTTTGACATGAGAAAACATGGGCATCTAAGTGGTAAAAATCAAATGGAGATAGCACCGAACATGGCATCACACCTAGGCGACACCAACCCTTAACATGACTGATTTTTTTCCACAAAATTTAGAATTGGTGACCTTCACATCACAAACTGCCTTAAGAGTACCCCTATCATTGTCTATTCTACACCCCATGTATCAAACAATTATGCCAATCAACATAATTTATTTTATATTTAAAACTATTATGATATAAAAATTTGTTTTATTAATATTGTATAATTTTGTTTATATATTAGCAATAAATAAATAAACAATTTCATCTTTCCTAAAGTTTATTTCTATTTTTAGATAAAAAATAATTAAAATATATGTAAAAAATGTTTACTGGTATTGGGTCTTCGATAGACGGTGATACGATGCGATGCTCTGTTAAGGCAAGAAGCATTTCTTGATGTGAAGTTCGTGGCCCCAATCAATGTGATATATTGAACATGATAAAGATATAATCATGACAAGGTTATCCACACCAAATTATAAAATGAATTATCTCTAAGAAAAGAAAAATAAATGTAAAATAGAAGAAATGTGAAATTTATGTATATTTTGATGGAACTTTTAATAAAAAGTAAAGCATACATGATCACTTTAGAGTTAGTTTGACATTATGTTGATAAAATATTTCAAACTCTTTGTTTATCTTTGAAATCCAAAGAAATAAGTTGGATTTCAATAAAACTATATTAGTTAAAATATGTGTATTATAATTGTAATTAAATAATTGTTTTTTTTTTAATAAGATTTGTATGTTGCTATCAGAGCCCTGGGCCTTGGCCCCTTCCTCGGTGAGGGAAATAAGGGAGTATAGTATTGTGTGTTAAAGTGATTTCTTTGTTAAAATTCTTGAATGTGTGTGGTGCGGTGAGCCCAATGTTGTGTAGCTTGTAGCGGAAGCATGCCTTTCTCAACATTGATCTCCATTTCAGAGCTTGTTGTGGATAGGTGTTGGCGTTGGAATTTTCCCCACGTGTTCATATGAACTAGTGGATGAGAGTCATACTGTATGTTTTCTTGAATGTTGACTGGAACTGATGCTGCTACAGCGCTGAAAATTGAGCCATGAGTTGTGCAGAGAAGGTATGTCTAGTTTTGTGCAACAAATGAGATGGGAGGTCGATAATTGTTGGAATTTAATTCCAACTGCCCATAGAGCAGAACGACGACAATTTAATTTTGATGGGATCGAAATAGTGTGAACAACAACAAGTTCAATTTTGATGGAAATCTTGAAGGACGATGACAGTAGCTACGTGTCCCGATTTTCACTTCATGCAATCACAATCTTATCTATAGCAGCTACCAACAATAAATTCACCACCAACCATTTGATTTGAATTGAACACCCATCCAACTCCATTCCGGTGGCAGCGAATATGGGCAGCAAAGAGGAGTGATGACCCACTGGAGGAGGTGACGTCACCTTCCTCCGGACCAATGAAAATAATTCCGTGGGGCAAAGAAACAAGCTTTTGTATAATTTTTGAAGCCCATGGAATATGGAGTGAATGCATAAAGTTTTATTTTTTAAGTTTTTATTTGCCACATATATGTTTTATTTGTTTTGTTTTAACCTTGGTTATAAATGTTATATAATATATATATTGTAAATATATTATATTTACAATATATAATTATTGTAATGAAATGTAAAACAAATACATATGTCGTGTGCATTATATAATATATATGCTGAGAAGAGAAAAGGCAATTGACTGTGTATTGTAATTTGTTGCCCGAAGGAAGAAAACAAAAAAAAGACAGAGAGCAGCAGAGACTGTGTAGTTTTTTTTTGAAAGACAGTGTGTGTAGAACACCATGTGAAAGACAGAGAGACAGTGAAGCAGTTTTTGCAGCGCTGCGTGTGTAGCAGCCAGATATTTTTTTTTGTAAATTCAAAACTTCATTCTAAAGACAAAATCTCAGTTTGTAATAGATTTCTATGTTTAATGAAATAGAAAGTTTTTAAAGCATCCATGTCTAGATCTTTTGTATTAAATCTCTGTGTTGAGTTGAGGAATTTTTATTTCCTCTGTGTGTTCGAAATTATCAAAAATTTATAACATGGTATCAGAGCTAGTCCAGGCTCTTTGCGTTTCACAAAGAAGCTAAAGGAAGGAGTTTTGTTGAATATTTCTCTAGCAGTGTGAAGTTCAGCAAAGCAAGGTATTTACAAAACAAAGTTTTGTGTTTTCTTGAAGATTATAGTCCAGAGAAATGTAAAGAAGAATTCTGTTAGAGACAGAGTCTTTTTGAAGACAGAGTTTTATCTATCAGCAGTGAGAAGGTTTAAAAAAAACATAGTCAAGTTTTTTTTAAGCATAGTTCAGAAAGCTAACTATAGAAAGAGCCAGCACAAGCATGAGTATGGGAAATAATCAACTCCCACAGTTAAATGGGAGGAACTATGACTATTGGGCAATCACATTAAGAGCCCTGTTTGCCTCTCAAGATTTATGGGAGATAGTTGAAGATGGTTTAGAATAACTAGCAGATGAACAAGCATATAATGCCTTAACACATGGAGAGAAAGATTTGCTGAAGAGTAATAGGAAGAAGGACTCAAAAGCCCTCTTCCATCTTTATAAAGTAGTGCATGCAAGTATATTTCCAAGGATTGCAACAGCAAGAGGTCCAAGGATGTGTGGGATACTCTCAAGATAGCCTATCAAGGCATGGAGAAGGTGAAAACAACAAAGCTACAAATGTTGAGGAGAGACTTTGAAACTCTCTGTATGAAAGAGTCCAATAACATAGACTCATTCTTCACACATGTGATTGGGTTGGTTACCCAGATAAGGTCTCATGGAGAAACACTTGAGGAAAGAAGAATAGTGGAGAAAAGCTTGAGAAGTTTACCCTCAAGATTTGATGTGATAGTCACAACCATTGAAGAGACAAAATATCTCTCAAAGTTTATAGTTGATGAGCTTCATGCATCATTAATGACACATGAACAAAGATTGAGAAGAACAATAGACTCATCATTGGAACATGCCTTCAAGACCCAAATGTCCTTTGGAAGAGGCAGAGGTCAAGGAAAAGGAAACTACAGAGGAAAAGGTAGAGGAAGAATCCCACAAAGAGCTGGAAGAAGAAGCCCAACAAACACAAATGGAAGGGGTAGCAATCAAAACTAGAATGAAGGTTCAAGCCAACATCAAGCTCATAGAAAAATGTATGATAAATCCCAAGTCAAATGTCATTATTGCAATAAATATGGGCACTATGCCAATGAATGTAGGAAAAATAAAAATGACATGAATAATAAGCATAATTTTAATCTTACAAAAGAAGAAAAGAACCAAAATAATGTGTTGTTAACATGTAATGTAGCACAAGATAAACAAGAAGATGTATGGTTCTTAGACTCAGGTTGTAGTAACCAAATGACTGGAAAAATAGAAATGTTTTCCAATCTGGATGAAGATGTGAAATCTGAAGTGAAAACGGGGACTGATAGCAAGGTCTCTGTCATGGGAAAAGGAAGAGTAAGTATCCTGACAAGAAAAGGAGAACATAAGTTTGTGCCAGATGTATATTATGTACCTGGCTTGAAATGCAACCTTCTAAGCATTAGACAACCCATGAACAAGGGCTACAATGTGTTCTTTAAGAATAATGCGTGCACAATCATGGATATACCTCCAAGAAAGAAAGTCATTGTAGAGGTGTAGATGACAAGCAATAGGATGTTTCCTCTCAAGCTCAGAAAATACTTAAAGGAAAGAAGAAATGTAGCAGCTGTAACACAAGAGGTCTTTCAGGAGGACGTGAAAGATGAAAACTGGTTATGGCATTTGAGATTTGGACATCTCAATTTCGGAGGCCTAAACTTGTTTCACAGAAAGGGAATGGTAAAAGGATTACCACTGATTTAGAAACCGGACAGCCTTTGTGAAGGCTGCATCTTGGGCAAACAACATAGATAAATATTTCCATTAGGAAAGAGCATAAGGGCAAAGGCACCCTTAGAGATTGTCCACTCAGATTTGTGTGGACCAATGCAAAAGCAATCTTTAGCTGGAAACCAATATATTTTGACATTCATAGATGATTACACCAGAAAGACATCAGTGTATTTCTTGAAACAACAGAGTGAAGTGTTTGAACAGTTCTGCCACTTCAAAGCTCTTGTTGAGAAGCAAAGCGGGCACTACATCAAAGTGCTAAGAACTGACAGAGGTGGAGAATATATCTCCAAATACTTTCTACGTTTTTGCAGGGAGAATGACATACATAAGTAGTTTACCACAAGGTATACACCACAGCAAAACAGTTTTGCAGAAAGGAAAAATAGAACCATCATGGATATGGTAAGAAGCATGTTGAAGGAAAAACATTTTCCAAATGAGTATTGGGCTGAAGCTGTCAATTGTGCAGCATATATCTTGAATAGATGCCCAACCAAAGTTGTAATGAACAGAGTTCCTTAAGAAGCGTGGAGAAGCATGAAACAACATGTCACCCACATGAAAGCTTTTGGATGTGTGGCTTATGCACATGCCCCAGATCAATTGAGAAATAAGCTTGACAACAAGGGGGAGAAGTGTATTTTTGTTGGATACAGTGATGAGTCCAAGGCATACAAACTCTATAATCCATCCACCAAGAAAGGAATAATAAGCAGAGATGTAAAATTCATTGAGAAAGAAGCTTGGGATGGAAGCATTGAGAAAACAGTGAGTGTGAAAAGTTGTTTGTCTTGTGATGAAGATGAGGAAGAAATGGCTGAAAGACATCCCTCATTAGCAGCACCACCTCCACCAACACAAGGACAAAAAGGGACACCACAAGAAGGTATGAGAACACCCTTGAGAAGTGATGACATTGCTTCCCCAAGCACATCACAAGGAGCAGATTTGAGTGCTTCTATAAACACAAGTTCAGCAAGTGAAAGAGGAACTAGATTCAGAAGTCTGAATGAAATCTATGAGCAAGGTGCTACAAATGAAGGTATGAACTCTTTATTTTCTTTATATTGTCATGTTGATGACCCAATTCTTTTTGAAGAAGCTGTAAAAGAAGAAAAATGGATTGAAGCAATGAACGAAGAGATTAGTGCAATAGAAAAGAGTAATACATGGGAATTAGTGGACCTCCCTAAAGGTAAAGAAGTCATTGGAGTAAAATGGGTTTATAAGAGCAAGAGAAATGTTAAAGGCAATATTGAAAGGCATAAAGCAAGACTTGTTGTCAAAGGCTACAAGCAGCAACAAGGAAGATATTATGAAGAAAAATTTGCACCGGTTTCAAGAATGGAAACAGTGAGAATAGTGTTGTCCATAGCAACACAACAAAAATGGAAGGTTTACCAAATGGATGTGAAATCTACATTCTTGAATGGAGTGTTGAAAGAAGAGGTATATGTTGAACAACCTCTAGGATATGAGATTGAAGGCCAAGAGCACAAAGTATGCAAATTGAAGAAAGCTCTATATGGGCTGAAACAAGCACCAAGATCATGGTACAACAGGATAGATGCTTACTTGACTGAAAATGGATTTGAGAAATGTGATGGATAACCCATACTCTACATAAAAGAAAATGATGGTAAGATTCTTATTGTTGTTTTATATGTAGATGATTTAATCTTTACTGGAAATGAAGTTTCTCTCATTGCTAATTTTAAAGCAGACATGAAGAGTGAATTCGAAATGGGTTAATTGGGTTTTTTGAGATATTTTCTTGGAATAGAAGTGGAGAAAAATGAAAATGGGATTTTTATTTCCCAAGAAAAATATGTTGAAGAAGTGTTGAAAATATTCAACATGCAGAACAACAAGGCAGCTGTAACTCCAACTGTCATGGGGTTAAAATTGAGCAAAGAAGACAACATCAAGGGTGTTGATCCAAGTTAGTATAAGAGCATAGCTGGCAGCCTTATGTATTTGACTGCATCTAGGCCGAATATTATGCATGTTGTAAGTTTAATTTCCAGATTTATGGAAAGGGAAAAGGAGGCACATTGGCAAGTAGCAAAAAGAATTATGAGGTATGTGAAAGGAACAAAGAGGTATGGTATTTTATACACCACTTCAGAAAATTTTGAACTTATTGGATATACTAACAATGATTGGGCTAGAAGTATAGATGACAAGAAAAGCAACTCTGGTTATGTTTTTCATATGGGATCAGGATCCATTTCATGGGCTTCTAAGAAACAACCAATTGTGGTTTTATCAAAAGTAGAGGTAGAGTATGTGTCAGCTACAACAACAACGTGTCAAGCAGTTTGGATGAGGGGAATGTTGAGGAGTTTGTGTCATGAACAGGTAAAAGGCACAACAATTTATTGTGATAATAGCTCAGCAATAGAATTATCAAATAATTCATTGTTTCATAAAAGAACGAAACACATTGATGCCAAGTATCACTACATCAGAGAATTAGTGAGCAATGGAGAAATTGTTTTACAACACTGCAGAACAGAAGAGTAGTTTGCTGATATTTTAACAAAACCATTGGGGTAGAAGAGTTTTAATTATCTCAGGAAATGCCTGGGTATGCAAGAGAACAACAGTTGAAATTAAGGGGGAGTGTTGGAATTTAATTCCAACTGCATGCAGAGTAGAAGGACAAAAATTTAATTTTGATGTGATCGAAAGACTGCGAACAACAAAAAGTTCAATTTTGATGGAAATCTTGAAGTATGGTGATAGCAGCTACCTGTCCCGATTTTCACTTCATGCAGTCACAATCTTATCTGCAGCAAATACCAACAATAAGTCCTCCAACAACCATTTGATTTGAATTGAACACCCAGCCAGCTCCATTCCGGCGGCAGCAAATATGGGCAGTAAAGAGGAGTGATGACCCACCGGAGGAGGTGATGTCACTTTCCTCTGGACCAATGAAAATAATTCCGTGAGGCAAATAAACAAGCTCTTGTATAATTTTTGAAGCCCACAGAATATGGAGTGAATGCATAATTTTTTTTTTTTTTAAGTTTTTATTTGCCGCATATATGTTTTATTTGTTTTGTTTTAACCTCGGTTATAAATGTTATATAATATATATTGTAAATATATTATATTTACAATATATATAATTATTTTAATGAAATGTAAAAGAAATACATATGCTGTGTGCATTGTATAATATATATGCCGAGAAGAGAAAAGGCAGTTGATTGTGTACTGTAATTTGTTTCCCAAAGGCAGAATAAAGGAAAGACAGAGAGTAGCAGAGACTCTGTAATTTTTTTTTGAAAGACAGTGTGTGTAGAACACTGTGTGAAAGACAGAGAGACAGTGAAGCAGTTTTTGCAGCGCTGCTTGTGTAGCATCCAGATAATTGTTTTTGTAAATCCAGAACTTCATTTTGAAGACAAAATCTTAGTTTGTAATAGATTTCTATGTTTAATGAAATAGAAAGTTTTTAAAGCATCTCTATCCAAATCTTTTGTATTAAATCTCTGTGTTGAGTTGAGGAATTTTTATTTCCTCTGTGTGTTCGAAATTATCAGAAATTTCCAACAATAACTTGTACAAGTTGTGCTCGTGCAGGCTGCAGAACACTGTAGCTTTTGCAGCGTTATATCGTCTAATTAATTTTTTGCATTGAAATCAACGTCCAAACTAAGGCCTCGACTTGATTTCAAATCAGTGGCTCGCAACAAATTTTCGGAGTTGTCTTTACTGCGATTTTTTGGAGATTTCGATGCCAAAACCCGGTGAATTTTTTTTAGGTAAAATCTTGATTTTTATTATTTAATGCGGTTTTTTTACTATATATATGGATTAAACACCTTAAAATACCCCTGGGGAACTTGGATTGTGCAAGGTTACACATAAAACTTCTGTTTTCAATGAATTCCTTCCGGATGTTAGAGAAATTACACTGAATAAAATCCACCAGAAAAGCCTTCAAAAAATCGCACTAAAGACTACTCAATTTTCTAATAGGAAATAAATTTATTTTTTTTGTTTTTCTCTACCGAAAGAAGTGGTTGGTTAATGCTTCAGCATGAGTGTGAGGAACTAGTCAAACATGCCTCTTCTGCTGATGAAGCATCAAATTCATTCCACCCTTTTATTCAAATGGTACAAGGGCATTAGTTTTATCAGATGGAGTCGCCATCCATGGTGTTTTAAAGTGTTTCGTGTGCACATCCAAAACATCATTCTCGAAATTCAATGGGCGAGGGAATGTGAATCTTATTATTTTTTTTGTATGAGTACATAATTCTAAGTAATGTGGGGATGTCTACCTAGTCTAGTCTTCCATAGACATCACCGCGTGCAACGAAGACTAAAATACTTCATTCTAGAAGTTTTCCTCTAACTAATATACTCTGCCTTAGAAACAAATGGGAGGAGCCTAGCTTCAAACAACATTTTCACATGCACAGACACTGTGATTCACAATTATAGTGATATGTATCTGTTTCATTTTACTCGTTCTTTTTACATTGCACTTTCAGCGATTCTAATCAATGAGAGAGATCTAGATTGTGTACCATAGGAGATTATTAACATAGATTTGTTTGATAAGTCAAGTATGAGTGTTATATTTGGGTGTGTAAAATTTTATGTGATGAAGAACCAACCTTAGAATAGAGTATCATAATTTAAATTTGGGATGGGATTCTAGGTGTGTACAAACACATTACTAATTTGTTATGTTTACCTTATGTTATAAAGTTGATAAGTGGTGTAAAACTATGAACCTAAGCTACAAGTTATTTTTATATGTGGTTAAGTGTGTGTTACAAGAAGTCAAGTTGTATGATCAAATTTTTAAATACATTGAATACCTAAACCACTATCCTACATAAGTGTCACATACAATTAGCTATGTTATTTCGAGTTTGTCTATTTTTTCTGACAACTACAATGACCTAGGTAAACAAAGTATGTCAATATTGTTGATCCTGCAAGTTCGTCAATGATGGTCAGAGACACATGGTCAGAGATAGTTATACCTTAAATGAGTCACGTGGGAAGTTCATAGATTGTGGTGGAGAAAGAGCACACTCTTTGAGATTTCAAAGTGGATAGAAGTGCTAGTGAAACCATATCATACAAATTAACTATAATTTGTCATTTTTTGTATTGATTTTTTTGTGATGTTAATTTTAACATTTAAACACAGAATTGGAAATGATACTTATATCATAAGTTTAAGGTTGGTTTGAGATTCGGTTGAGAAAATACCTCAATTTCCTTATCCATTTTTGAAATCGATTAGTTTTCAATCCAATTATATATATATAGAGTGAAAAAACTAATTTTTGGTTTGCAATAAGACTTCTTTGAACCCTCATGATGCATGGCCAACTAGGCTACCAAATGCCTTAATCTTTTACCCAACCCGCTTCCATGAACTTGTCATTGGAAAGGCCGACCATTGAACCATTTAGCAAAATCCATTTTAACTTTTAAATATAGATTATTAATATGAAATATGAGGAAATAGTATTAGGAACGATAAAAAGAAATGAATAAATTTTTTTTATGTTATTTAATGATAACGTAAATATAGATTATTAATATGAAATATGAAGAAATATTAATGGGAATGATAAAAAGAAATGAATAAAAATATTTTTGTTTAAATTATATTGTATAAAATAGAATAGAATATAAATTTTTTTTGATAATTATTAGTATTTTTGGTAATTTTCGTAAGACTACATTTTTATCATGTACAATATATAATGGGGTGGGGAATTGAACATGTTACTTCACATCAAGGAATTCCTTAACAAAGTACCCAATCACCATTTATCCAAGACTTTGTGAATGAGCATTACTACTTATTAAATTAAAATAAATTAAGTATTATTATTTTATAATTGAATATTAAAAGGAAATACATTTTAATAAAAGAAATAGGTGTATTCTAACTAATAAGTGAAATGATTTTTTAGTTGGAATTTGACAAGTGTAATTTTTAGTGAGATTGTGATTACCTGCTATTTAAAATGCACGCTTAGATACATAAATAAATTAAACACCCTAAAAATTTGAAAAAAATTAATTTAATCTATTAGTTACACTACACTAAAAAAATAAACATATCATTATTTCTCTTAAAGTTTAAATTAACCCATTTTAACTTCTACCTTTTACATTTTTCACAAAATATCAAAATAAATCTACCCAATTTTAACTTTTCCTTTCTTTTAGATGTGTGACAAAATATAAAAGTAGATCACCATACTTTTCAATTTTTAATTGTATTTTAAAAATATCAAATATTATTAAACTAGCAATTGCACCACATGTTGCAAAATTAAGGCAATAGCATAGGAAAGTGTAGCCTAGAAGAAATAAGAAGGCAATAGCATAAGAAAGAGTAGCCTAGAAAAAATAAGATGTTGCAGAGAAGGAGGCATCCTGAAGGAATGAAAGGAAAATTTTGCTAACATGGAAGCAGGTTGTGGAGGTTTCAAAGATATTGATGATAAGAGTTATCAACCAGAAAATTTTGTTATAGATTTTGAAATAGGAAATTGGGGGTGAAAACATATATGTAAACAAACATAATTTTTTCACATATATAAAATTTTTGTTATAGATATTGAAATAGGAAATTAGGAGTGAAAATCTTTTGGTGATTAATAATCCTATGAAACAAGTATAAAATGAGCATGTAACTCAAATAAGATATTTTAAATACATTCAAGTACAATCTATCTAGCATAAATGTAAATAAAGGGAATTTTTATTAACAAAAATAGAGTTTACTCCAAGTTTGTCTACATATCCAAATGCCAATTGAATGCTTATCAGAAATTGTAGATGAAGAACGATAGTCTTGGTATACAAGAAAGTGAATGTCATTTTAATATGGAGACATTTTTGGAATGAGATATTGTTGTTTATGTTATGGTTTATTTTCTTAACTCCAAACTTGATTTAGTCTTTCTATATATACATAAGAAAAAAATGCGAAGTAAATTCACAAATTTAAATTATAGTTTTATATTTTATAATTACAAATCTAGTTTCTTATTAAAATATTTTACACATCTTAGGTTATTCTAAATTGATCTGAGTGTTAACATTAGAAAATTGTACAGTAGAAGATGGCATTAATTAATGTCAAGCCTAAGGATTTACAGGGCACGAACACATTATGGAATCAAGAAAGTATTTAAAATCTCTAAGTTTTTGAGAAAACCAGATTTGAACTAGTCATAAATGCTGGATTGTGTGCTTTATCCTTCGAGAAGATTTCCTTTTGTGCACCTTTTTTCTCGATAAGTGCGCATTCCTGGAAATGGAAAAAATTCTCTTTCGAGGACCACAACAAGCAAAGGACAATTACTCCTTATATGAAGCTACCTAATGACAACCACCAGCGCCTTCCTAGACATCATGTGAGCACACAAAGGAATATGGGAAGCACACAATGGAATCATACCTCTCCCTTGGGTCACCATCCATCATGTACCAAGGGAGGGAAGGAGGATTTGAAACTCCCCTATATAAATCCACCAAGAGATGTAGAAATGGTGATCACATTGTCATGATAGCCAAAGTTGCCCAAGCAATGCTAGCAGTGTGTGACCCGAAGCTGGAGTTGAAGAGGACTCGATCGTTGGCCACCTAACAATCCTAGTCCACCACGCCAGAGAGAGAGAGGGAGACTGCATCAGAGGCAGAGCTTGGAAGGCAACATCCTTGCATCGGGACCTAGAGCCACTGCCTAGGTGCCCTTTGGCAAGTGGGTAAAAATTCTTCTCCATTTCAAACGTTTAATAAGAAGAGACCTTTGAGTCGTCGTTGGTATTATTATCGTTTTGACTCTCTTTAATAGCTTCTGTATATTTGTGTTTTAGTTTTAGTTTAACCAGATCATACTTTTTCATATTGTTTCGACTAAATTTTATGCTTTTGAGATCCACCACTTCATGCCTATAACCAATAGTTTAAAAAGTAGACCACCCTCTTTAAATTGGTGTGATTTCGTACACTCTTGTGACTAATCCACCACTACACCGAGTATATAATTTTTAGGGTGGTGCTCTATGTCCACTGAAATTCCCATGAGGTCCATCACTATGTATGGGGTTCATTGCAACCTTGTATATATTCTATGAGCTTTTGTGATTTTTTTCTTGTGGCTACAACTTAGTTTTGGTTTTCACCTAGTTATCATGATTCAAAAATTTGTTATCATCTTAGATCCTTATAGCATTAGATATATTCTGTGAGCGAATGTGATGTTTTTTTTGTCACAATGACTCAAAAATAAGTTATTAGACTACAATATTGACTTTCTTATTGTTTGTTTTGTTTATGAACCCTTTTTAAAAAAAACCAGAAGAACATTTGATTTTACCGTGTGATCTTCCCAACATGGGTGGGGGTTTCAAAACTTGGAGAGTAAATTGAGTGGTTATTGTTAGGAATTGTTGTATAAGATGGGAAATTTGGATACTTTGTAGACAATATGGATGTCATAACCAATATATTTTTTGAATTTTTTAGTGTCTCTAGCCACCATGCATCTAATAGGATCCATTTCAACTGAGAACGTCAATACATCATTGTGCAAAAGATAACTTGTGACATCCCTAGCCATTTTCTTTGATTGTGGATCAAGTTATAAACTAATAACTTGTGAAATTCCTAGCCATTTTCTTTGATTGTGGATCCGTTATAAACTAGAATATACTCTCTCTTGAGAAGACTCTACATTATATATTAGATGGAGGGAAAGGTTATGATAAAACTTGTACAAAAAAACCCTTAGGGTTGTCTCAACTTACTCTATTGTTAATCACATAGTGTCAATTTTGTCAAACTATCATCTACAGTAAGGACTGATTGAGTTTTTTCGTAATTTTTGTTTGGAATTGAAAAATTATGTAGTGAAAAACTGTGTTTAAAATTTCAGAATAAAAAGTTGAGTAAGTTTGACATCATATAATATGAAAATTGTTTATGATTATAAAGTAAAAAACATATAAGATTTTTTAGCTACAATTAGGTAATTAAAGATATGTATATAGTTTTTTTTAACCAAACAAATTTGATATTCATTAACAAAAAATATCCTAAAGAGTATGTATGTAGTTACAAACTATTATGTACTTACAAACTATTACAATTAAGTAAATAAAGGTAAATTTAGTGTTATTTAAGAAATGAGAATTATGAACATTCATCATTATTGTTCAATGTAAATCAAGTGGTGTGAAATAATTTGGAAATTTAAAAAACATCACATATTTTAAAAAATTTCATTACTAATTTAATTTTTTATATATTAAGAAATACTACTCATGAATAATAAAACAGTTGTAACATAAATAATATATAACAAAAAAAAAACCATGTATTTTTGTTATAATAAAATAGTTGTAACAGAAATAATATTGCTCAAGGTAAATCATGTTGTGTGAAATAATTTAGAAATTTAAAAAGATCACATATTTTAAAAAAATTCATTATTAATTTTTTTTTTTATATATTAAGAAATACTACTCATGAATAATAAAACAATTGTAACATAAATAATATATAACAAAAAAAAAACCATATATTTTTGGAATAATAAAATAGTTGTAACAAAAATAATATAGAACAAGAAAAACTATGTATGTTTGGATGTATGAAAATTTAGATACATTTTATTAAGTAAAATTTTAAAATAATAATGGTTATAAACATTTAAAAATAACTTTATTAAATAATTAGTTTAGATCTATATTATTGATTAGAGGGATCAATAAGGTTTTCATATCAAGACATTTGATCCCTCTTGGATCTTGGTAGATCCAGAGTTAGGCCATCTTAATTCTTCCCTTTAGATAAACTACATTCCACATGAATACCATGGTTCAATACCATGGGTTTTTTAAAATAGTTGTAACAAAAATAATATTACTCAAGGTAAATCATGTCGTGTGAAATAATTTGGAAATTTAAAAAGGATCACATATTTTAAAAAAATTCATTATTAATTTAATTTTTTATATATTAAAAAATACTACTCATGAATAATAAAAACATTATAACATAAATAATATATAACAAAAAAAAACCATGTATTTTTGGAATAATAAAATAGTTGTAACAAAAATAATATAGAACAATAAAAAATATGTATGTTTGGATGTATGAAAATTTAGATACATTTTATTAAGTAAAATTTAAAAAAAATAATGATTATAGACATTTAAAAATAATTTTATTAAATAATTAGTTGATCTATATTATTGATTAGAGGGATCAATGAGGTTTGCAAATCAAGCCATTTGATCCCTCTTGGCTCTTGGTAGATCGAGAGTTAGGCCATCTTAATTCCCCCCTTTAGATAAACTACATTCCACATGAATACCATGGGTCAATACCATGGGTTGTTTTTATAGTTTAGTATTAGTTTATTTTATTATTTTTATTTTTTATTGTATCATGACCTAGTTAAAATGTTCATTACATTATGTCAATATTTTTATTTAATTTACTTTTATTTTTATTTTTGTGTCAAAGTCACCAAAGCCTAAATTCAATCTAACTTTTTAAAAAGAAAAAAAAAAAAAAACTAACATTATAAAAAACATATATAAAACTATTTACTTGTGAATCCAAAATAGTTGTAACATAAATAATATAACAAAAAAAACCATGTATTTTTGGAATAATAAAATAGTTGTAACAAAAATAATATAGAACAAGAAAAAATATGCATGTTTGGATGTATGAAAATTTAGATACATTTTATTAAGTAAAATTTTAAAAGAGTAATGGTTATAAACATTTAAAAACATTTTTATTAAATAATTAGTTTAGATCTATATTATTGATCAAAGGGATCAATGAGGTTTTTCATATCAAGCCATTTGATCCCTCTTGGCTCTTCGTAGATCCAAAGTTAGGCCATCTTAATTTCCCCCTTTAGATAAACTATATTCCACATGAATACCATGTGTTGTATTTATAGTTTAGTATTATTTTATTTTATTATTTTTACTTTTTATTGTATCATGACCTAGTTAAAATTTTCATTCCATTATGTCGATTTTTTTGTTTAATTTACTTTTATTGTTATTTTTGTGTAATTTGACAAAGTCACCAAAACCTAAATTCATTCTAACTTATTAAAAAGAAAAAAAAAACTAACATCATAAAAAACATATATAAAACTATTTACTTGTGGAGCTAATGGCCTAAAACATTTCAATTGTCCAACACATGATATTTTTATTTAATTTACTTTTATTTTTATTTTTGTGTAATTTGACAAGGTCACCAAAACCTAAATTCAATCTAAATTTTTTAAATGAAAAAAAAACCCTAACATTATAAAAAATATATATAAAACTATTTACTTGTGAATCTAATAGAGTTGTAACATAAATCATATATAACAAAAAAAACCATGTATTTTTGGAATAATAAAATAGTTGTAACAAAAATAATATAAAACAAGAAAAAATATGTATGTTTTGATGTATGAAAATTTAGATACATTTTATTAAGTAAAATTTTAAAAGAATAATGGTTATAAACATTAAAAATAATTTTATTAAATAATTAGTTTAGATCTATATTATTGATCAGAGTTATCAATGAGGTTTGCATATCAAGCCATTTGACCCCTCTTGACTCTTATGTAGATCCAGAGTTAGGTCATCTTAATTCCTCCCTTTAAATAAACTACATTCCACATGAATACCATGGGTCAATACCATGTGTTGTTCTTATAGTTTAGTATTATTTTATTTTATTATTTTTAGTTTTTATTGTATCATTACATTATGTCAATTTTTTTATTTAATTTACTTTTATTGTCATTTTTGTGTAATTTGACAAAGTCACCAAAACATAAATTCAATTTAACTTATTAAAAAAAAATAACATTATAAAAAACATATATAAAACTATTTAGTTGTCGATCTAATGGCCTAAAACATTTCAACCATCTTATGAGGTGATTAAAAAAAAATATTTATTATAATAATACATATATTTTTAATACTTTATTATAATTATAATATTAAAATAAAAAATATATTTGATACATTATGTTAGGGGATAATTATAATATTAAAATAAAAAATATATTTTATACATTATGTTAGGGGTAATTGAATTGGTAATCAAATTAATATGAGTATACAATAATTAAGAGAATATGAATATGTTGTAATTAGGAAATTCAAGGTGGAAATCTCCAGTTGTATGACCCTCAAAAATTTACATCAAATATTTTAAGATACAAATATATTTTAAAGTAAAAAAATAAAATTGATCCCTTTAAATTAATAAATTAAGTCGTAGTCTAAAAAAACCCACAAAATAATCTAAAAATTCTGGCAATAATCTAAAAAATTAGGACAAAAATATTTGAAAATATAGATTAGAATTATCGTATTTCAAGATTAATTTTTTGAAATGTTTTTTTAAATAATTTCAACAAAAACCTGTCATCAAAACTATTATGTTGAATGGATAAACAACACCATTAATTAGAATGATATTTTTATTTATTTTTGTTAAAAAAAATTATAAAAAAATCCCATAACAAATCATACTATTATCTTAATACTAATATAGAAAAAACAAAAAATAAATAAAAAAATATATAAAACCTTTCTTACCATCTCATTATCTTATTTCCCGTACCCAATTCCGAGAAGTTCAAACAAGGAAAAAAGGGTCAGACGCGTTCAACTTAGGAGAACCAGAAAGAAAAAAATATCACATCTACTTCATAACCCCCTAAACTGACCTTTCAAACTTAAATACATTAATACATCAATTTTAAGTTTACTATTTAAATTAAAAATACATTACATTTTTTTATTAAAAATCTTTACTATTTTAAAAATTAAAACATAAAATAAAAAAAATTATTAATAAAAAAAATTTAATTGTCCTCATCTATTACTTTATAAAATCTTATGAAGACACTTGTATAAATTTATCTTACTCACAAAAAAAAACTAAGTTAAAATATTAATTAATTATATATATATATATATATATATATATATAATATGAAATTGCTATGTCACACATTCCCACATACGTTCATATGTTGAATGTGTAGAAAAATCTCATTAATATGCTAAATAGATTTAATGGTAAGAGGGGAATTAGTAACTTAGAAATATATATAATTTTGAAATGGTGTAAAATATTGAAAAGGGTTAAATAACTTAGAGGATTAAGAAATGGAAAGATAGGAGGAGAAATATGAAACTAATCACCTTAAATTCTTTATAAAACTCATGACATGAAATAATCAAGGAAATATATTTTTGTGTTTGGAAAAGAGAAATATGATAGAACAATATTTAGAGGTCATTGCTAAACCTCTTGGATTATAAGATAATATAATTATTTTGCCACATTCTTGGGGGTTTCTGATTGAAGGTCCTTGCTATAGTGATTTGTGATTTTCTTTCTGAAGATAATATTTCTTTTTTGCTTCCTTGTTTTTCTATGTGTGAGGTGTGTTTTCCTTCCTCTGATGACCATGGGAATGCTTGGTGCCACCTATTCTTTTTTTTTCTTCTAAATATGGCTACTTCTATATTGATACAAAAATAGTATTACATGGAGGCCGAAGCCTCGAGAATTCCAGCCCAATGCTGAGGCATTCTAGCTTTACCAGCTGGTAATTGAGCATCAAAACAATTAGGGGAGAGACCATGAGAGCTTTGAAGAGCAGTAATACTGTCTGTTCCTATTAAGTGACTCGCAACTGTAACTGTAACTGTGACATGAACAGACCTTGACAATATGACTCCTGTGGAGTGAGCCAGAGTGGCTGGATTTTTACAATTTCGAGCCATAGCAAAAACAAAAATGACAATTCTAGAACCTGTGATTAGAGCAAGAACATGGACATAATGCAGAATATAACTCCCACGCAGGGGAGACCGACCATAAAGCAGAAGAGAGACCAAAAGAACAGTAGCAGAATTAAGCAGATGCATAAAACTGTAGATGAACACCTTCAGGCCGATGAAAACCAAAACACAGGCGCGCGAACCTGGAACCACATTACTGAGCAGAGGGAGGATCTTCCTCGACAATGAGGCAGGCGTATTTGTAAGGATCCTCATCTTCAGGAGGGGGATCATCCTTGCGCTCAGGACAGCCATCAATTGGAGCCGAAGGATTCGCCTGAGCACCCAAGTTGGCCTCATTGCCAGAAGAAACATTCTTCCCGATATCCGCCTGGGGCATGCTGTGCTCTGTCTCCGTTATGGTCTCCCGAGCAGCCTCAGTGGTGGCGCGAACCTGGTCCGAAGAAATTTGATCAGAGGGGGCAACCCGAAGGTCTATGGTCACTGTTGCAAGGAGAGGGGTGTTGTCAATACTGCAGGGGAAATGAAAACGGGCATGGTGAGAATGCACCCTGGACGACAAACGAAAATTCCCAGCGGGATTGAAACGATTCCGACCCCTTCCTCGACCTCTTCGTGGAGCTGGAAGACGGACAAGTCCGAATTCAGAAGAATATGACGAGGAATCGGAGTTGGAGGGAGAGGAACGGTTGATAGCACGCCCAATGGCTCCCCCATGCCTGCAACGCATTCTCGAGCGTAAGCAGGGCATGGTTTGATGGTCAGAGGGAACAGTAAGAGCAGGATGAGCTTGCTGGCGACCGGAATCGGAGACAGACGTGCGCGGAAGATTGCAAGAGGCGCAGTTGGAGATATGAAGGCCGGGCAGAATTTCCATACAGCAATTTAAAACACAGCGTGACCGAGTGCTGGTGCGTGAGCTGCGCTCAGCCGCAGCAGGGATGCAACAGACACGGAGGGGATGAACAAACACGAAATTACCAGAGTTCGCCATCGCTAATGAAGAAATGCGCTGGTTTCGGGGAGAGAGCTCCCATAAATTTGCATTGAATTGCCGGACTGTATCATTTAAGGGCCAGAGCATGCGAGGATGGGTGTCGGTGGTGGTGAGCCACGCGCCAACCCACCTGACCACCTGCTCCTCATTAATCACCGTGACCACCCGCATACGAGAGGCGCCACCTATTCTTACCCACTTATATGAGACATTATTTCCTTTTTCTATGATCTAGTGTGATATCTTCTTAGTGTGAAAAGTGAAGATAGGGATCTTCCATGGAAATCAAAAATCAATGTAGATGGAAGATTCCTAACCTCCATTTTTTCATCTTCAAGATTAATATTTTTAGGGCTTTGTAAAACCTAAGTGTCCATTATCTTACCTTATTTTAGCAAAGGTGAAATGCTAATTGAGGGATAAGGATTGATGGTTGGAAACTTTAAATGATTAAGAAATGGATATATAGGAGGAGAAACGTCAAACTAATCTACTTAAATTCCTTATTAAATTCATAGCTAAAAAAATGAATGAGGAAACACATTTTTGTGTTTGAATACAACAATTTTATAGATCAATATTTAAAGGCCATTACTAAATACAAAGGTATAACGTAATTTTGATAACATAACCGAGGAATTATAGTAACATAGAATATAGATAAATTTGAAATGGTGTCAAATATAGAAGAGGGTTGAAAAGTTTAGATGAGTAAAAAATGTAAAGATAGGAGGGGAAACATAGAACTAATCTACTTGAATTTCTTATAAACCTCATAACTTGAAAAGTTCAATCAAGGAAAAATATGTTGGTGCTTAGAAAAGATAAATTTGATAGATCAATATTTAAAGGCCATTTCTAAACCTCTTGGATTATAGGACAACAAAATTATTTTGCAACATTCTTGGGAGTTTCGTACTAAAGGTCCTTGTTATAGTGAGTTTGCTTCTGAATATGACATTTCCTTTTTTCTTCCTTGTTTTTTCTGTGTGAGGTGTGTTTTCCTTCCTCTCATGACCATGAGAATGCTTGGGGCCACCAATTCTAACCCACCTAGTTGAGACATTATTTCATTTTTTTGAGATATAGTGTGATATCCTTTAAATATGGAAAGTCAATATAGGGCTCCTATTACAAAGAAAAAATAAATGTAGAGGGAAGAATCCTAACCTCTATTTGTTCATCCTCAATATTAATATGTTTAGGGCTTTGTGAAATCTACGTGTCCATTATCTTACCTTCTTTGTGCAATGGAAGAATGCTAATTAAGCGACAATGATTGATGGTTGGAAAATTTAGATGATTGAGAAATGGAAATATAGGAGGAGAAACATCAAAATAATCTACTTAATTACTTATAAAACTCATAGCTAAAAAACTTGAATAAGGAAACACATTTTTTGTTTGAAATAGACAATTTGACAGATCAATATTTAAAGGTCATTATTAAAACTCCTAGATTATAGAACAACAAAATCATTTTGGCACATTTTCGGGGTTTTATTACTAATGGTCCTTGCCATAATGAGCTTCCTCTTGAATATAACATTGCTTGTTGATTCATTGTTTTTTATGTGTGAGGTGTGTCTTCCTTTCTCTCATGACCATGGGAATGTTGGGGCTACCCATTCTAACACACCTAGAGAATATATTTCCTTTTTGTGAGATTAGTGTGATATCTTATTAATGTGAAAAGTGAATATAGGGATCCTCCAAGATAATAAAAAGTCAATATTGATGGAGGAATCCTAACCTCCATTTGTTCATCTTCAATATTTCTATGTTTATGGATTTTTCAAACCTAAGTTTCCATT
This sequence comes from Pinus albicaulis, assembly GCA_034641835.2. Taxonomy (NCBI): domain Eukaryota; kingdom Viridiplantae; phylum Streptophyta; class Pinopsida; order Pinales; family Pinaceae; genus Pinus; species Pinus albicaulis. The sequence goes on from CM076571.1 coordinate 550,582,490, forward strand.
ATGTTGTAACCTTCTTATTGCAATGGAGGAATGTTAATTAAGGGAAATATATTGATGTTTGTACTCTTGGAGTATGTAAGCCTTCCATTCCTGATTCTCTCCATGAGCTTATTCTTGACCCACAAAATAGCCACATCTATCAAAGCATTGGATTTACTAAGATGTAACAAGCCCATTATTTTAATTTTTATCTTCTTCCTTCCCTTAACATGTTTCTAAAGAGCTGTTTGATCCAAAGTCCAAAGGGATCAAAAAGGTTCATTAAGAATTTTTATTGAAAGGAAACATTACGCCAAATGAAAAAAATAGTGGTAATATGTATGTGCATCCATAGAACATGTTTTTATAATCTAGGGTCCACATGAGGTGGTTTACAAAAAATTTGAATAATAGGTTGCACCTCAAGAAATTGGATTCTTCTTGGAACTTTTTAAATGAGAGAGAGAGAGAGAGAGAGAGAGAGAGAGAGAGAGAGAGAGAGAGAGAGAGAGAGATAAACTTGATTACACATCTCCTATAATCTGAGGAGCACAACACACTAATTAAAGTCTCTCTCTCTCCCCCCCCCCTACCCCCACCTTTTACTTTTAATCATTTTTTTATTTATATTTATTAAGTTGATATAAAGTGATTTTATTTTTCTCTGAATGGAGGAGTATTAGTGAATGCTATGCTAAGTACCTCTTTAATATTTTAAACATGCTTGCTTCTTATGTGCATAGTTTTTAATTGAATATCAAGTTACTTCAATGGTTTCTTTTAAGTGTTATTCAACCGGTATAATTCTATGAACAAATTGTAAAGCTTGAAATCATCAAATACTTGAAAATAAATGTCCATCAAACAACAAGACAAAAGCCATTAATGAAGGATTTCACCCATCCTGGGCTACATCTCCTGGTTCGTCAACATGCCTAGACCTCTCTTGTATTCAGTGTAAAAAGTACATATCATTTTGTTTCCAATAACATGTGGTTATTATCTCTTCAAGGTAATGTTCTCCTGCAAAGAACTCTCACAATATCAGCAACACAACATATCTCCTACAGATATGACATTCTTTCACCAGTGAGAGCTAGAATCCCCTCACATACACCCTTCAATTCCACACCGAAGAATACAATAAACAAGTTCATGAATAAAGAATTCAAACTAGAGCTAAACCATGCTGGTCACAGTTGCTACGAAAAGCTTTCTGGATGAGGGAAAACCCCTACAAGGTCTCCTCCTTGCTCAACAGCTTCCAAAACTTCTTCAAACATTTTATCGATCCATACACCTTACTTGTAGAACCTGCAATATTACCCTGAAAAAGTGCTCAAATCAGTAAAAAGTGGTTACCAATGGATTCATAACATCCAAAAATCCCTAAGTAGCCTCTTATGGCTATTCAATTGGTCTTCAGGTGAAGCATATATGGCCTTCTCTCCTGGTGGGCCTAGGAATCTTTAACATTCAAGCTAGAAAAATCACATCCAGAAGTACTCCTCTGCCTTCGAAACCTGCACCAAGCTGCTCAGAATAACCAAAAATTCTAGGATAGACTCTTTCTGACCCCAATTTGGTCGAACTTTTCTCAAGTTATAGTTTCATCAATTTTGCCTAGGAAAGCTCCTCTAAAAATGGAGCAACTCTAGTTAACTCCACCAAATCTAAAGTTCCACCGAAAAGGGCAGACTCCACAAACTAAACTGCTAAGTTAAAATCGCATTAATTAATGGATAAGCGGGATTAAGTGGTATTTAACTGGTGGTTTAGCGTGCTAATGGCATGGTTAAGTTGGAGCATTGCTCATGGTCGTAGCGTTAGGTTATATGGGTCGGGGCTAGCCCCCGCTTACCCCCGCCACATTATAATATACAACTTAAATATAAGTTGTGACCCTTGTTGGTTAAGAACAATTGGTGGGTATAACAGTATGTTGTTGTGTTTGTGTGGGGGTGGTCACGGGGTCAAGCCCGACCTATGATATAAAATTTTACACCAATATACAATATGATTTATGCCTTTGGGAGGGGACACGTGGCCACACCTGGCCACATCACGCGTTTTCTTCCCATTGGTGCTTTTCAACAACTAATAAAACTACGACAATGAACCCAAATTTTAATCAACCACCATTTAACACTTGTTAGCTCCTCATTCGACCAACTTGAGGAATATTCCGAATAATATTCCTTGGAATATTATTTTTGCTGACTAGGATGTCCAATCATCATTCTGTCAATTATGCACAAATTTTAGTTGTTTGAGAAAATGGACTACAAGCTCTAACTTTCTCATATAGAGTCAGTTTTTGATGAAACAAAGTGCACCAAAATCAGGGCGACGAGACCTATCCATTCGTTTAGGTTTCATGCAATTGTAAGAAATTTTATTTTTGAGCTTAAATTTGAGCTCCTAATCATATCTCCCCACTAAAAGACTCTTGGTCTCCAAAAGTTCATTTTCGTATGTCTAGAAATTGAAAGTACAATTCCTTCATTCTTCTAAACTCGATCCAATGAGATTTTGAGGTGCCCTGATGACTCTTTTTCATGATGAACTTGAACTGTAACTTGACCAAAGGTTTTAAGTTAATTTTTCTTCTCAACTAATTTGTCCATGTGGCTATGACCATGCATACAAACATCCTTCCCAAGAAGAATTCAATGGAGTTTATCTTCAAAAATACTTACCAAGGATAAAATCCAAAAAAATTTAACATAAATGAATACAAAATGCACATGGCTAATACTTGTAGAAATTGAGTGCTTAGCACATTTGTACATACAAATATGTTTCCGCTACTCATAGAACAATTTTCAAAATGCTTTCTGACATAATCAAAGAGAAATTCATTTTACAACATGGAGAAACTTGACACCCATATTTCCATTTCAATTGACTAACAACCAAGCCAAACTAGCATAAACATAATAAAGAAAATACTATTGCATGTAAGTGATTTATTCATGAATTATTACTTTTACAAAGTACCCACTATGGGGATATGAAACTAGTTCAAACAAAGACTTACAATCTTCAACTAGACAAATAGTCCGAACAGTTCTTACCCAACATGGTAACTGAACCCTTTATTTGAACTTTTCCTTTGTTTTAAGCTGCTTCATGGATGGTTGCATCTTGTGCCACTTTTTATTTTGTCGCTTTGTTTTCTGGTGCTTGCATGACTTTCTTTCCCTTACGAGGATGAATTTTTGGAAACAATTTCCAACACTTCTCAATCCAATGTGCACTGCAAGGAGTGCAAAATTCCTTTGAGCTCTTCTTAGCTCACATGCATTTTTATTTGATTGAGTTCTTCTCTTCTCGTTCTCAATATCAAGAGACATAAACAACTTCTTGATGATGCCTTTTATTTTGTCTCACTCATCTACATAATGGTTAGAAGAAATTCAAAACCTGCATGGAGACATTCTCCTCAACATGTCACTCAAATCAGCAGGTTGTTTTCCTTTAGGAGAAGCATTTAAATGAACAGAAGAGTATACCTTTTCTTGTCATCCTTTGTATTAAGCTTCCTAGATGATGAACTTGCATGACAAGAAGAACTTGAATCAGCTTCTTCTTCAACTTTTTCATCTCTCTCTAGATATACCTTCAAGTCTCTTTTGCATTTGGAGAACCAAGTAGGTACTAGTTTCGGATTCAAAGTTCAACACCTTGCCTTCTCGTGTCCTCTTTTGTGGCAGAAGGTACATGATACACAATAGCTACCATAATAATACCATTCTTTTGGTGCAACATAACCCAAGCCTTCATACATAGGTCTCTCTTTTACCTCTATTGGGTTCTTGATGCCTTGTTGATTCACACCAAGACCTAAGCCTTCCTTGTAACCCATATTTTCCAAGATCTTAGACCCAATGCCTCTATTCTGTCTTCGAAAGGCTTCAAAATAATTTACATTAACATATAAAAGTAAATAAGGGGCATATGCATGCTCACCATTTGTCTCATCTCTTGATTGAGGCACAAAGATGGTTTCATACTCCTTTATGATTCTGAAGGTGTCCTCTTGGAATCTTTTGTTCTCTTATTTCAACTCCTTAACATGAGATGTTGATTGAACCTCATCCTCCACGTCATGTGGGAAAAAGGCACAAATATGTCCATCATCCATCTTGGAAGGAATTTCTAAATTAACATTTTGCATGAAAGTTGTAGAAAAATATGAAGTTTGTGGAGAAGATGATGGTTTATCACCATTCTTCTTACCTTCTTTCTTTGTTAGAGATCTCTAACCTTCACCTTTGATCTAGGTGGATATTGGTGGCCACCCACCTATTACACTTGGGGCCCCACCATTTTCTCTTTTAGTTTTTTAGTTTTGGCACAACTTACTATTTTTAGCAGTTTTTCGAGTCCTGAACTTCCGGAGTCGTTTTGAGGCCCTAAATGACATTTTTTTGGGAAAATCGGGAGAAAAATGGGTCCATGGACTAATGTTTCTCACACTGAAAGTTGTATTCCTCGGATAGATCTTTCAAACAAGGTATGGTGCGCATCAAATAGAGATCGTATGCCAAATTTACGTTCCCGGGGAGTTGAGACACCAATTTACCGAAACGGGGCCCATAGTTTTGGCGCGTCATCTCCTAGGGTTAGGGTTTTGGATGTTTATGGTTTTCCATTGTTTCTAAATAATAAATAGGCCCTCGAGCCTCATTGTAACAGATTTCAAAGGCCTATAGCTTCCACATCTCTTCTCAGAGATAAGCTATTAGCACCCTAGCTAGTTTATTCTCATTCTGTCTGTAAGAAAATTTCAGTTCTTTGATATTAATGAAATGGAGTGTTATTCTGCTGCATATTTTTATTTATGGTTATATGTGTATTCTGTTGTGTTCCTACATAAATCTGAATTAGTGGTATCAGAGCAGTCTGCTTTTTCTCGATCCTTCTTTGCATGTCTCCAACGAGGTCAGGGTATAAGGAGTTAGGGCTCAATCTGGTTGAACCTTTGCAAGACCAGCCTCGTAAATCCCGACGACCGCCCATGGGAGATGAAAAGAAAGATGAGGGAGTAGGAGATCCTATCAAAATATTTCTTGAGGAGGTCCTCGAAAAACAAAGGAACGCGATGATGGATAACTTTGCCCAGATCCTTCAACGACTACCCATTAACGGCGCATCTGCATCCAACATCCACTCTGGAGGCATGAATCCCTTTAAGGTACAATTAAACTTTGAAGTTCCCATTTTTTAGGGTCAAATAGATGAAAATTTCATAGTATATGGTTTAATCTATTAGAAGGATATTTCTCGGTTCATGACTTTTCCAACCGGGAGAAGATTATTTTTGCACTCCTCAAAGCTACCCCCCATTTCAAGGACTGGTGGGAACTTACTGTTAGAAAAAGGATGAGACAAAAACCTCTGTTTTCTTAGCCGTACCCACTTGGAATTATTTTCGGGATGCCATCAAGGAAAATACTATCCCGTGGGGAGCTATGAGGACAATTACATACAATGGACCACGCTGCGGAAACAAAGGGATCAAGATGTGCATGAACTGACGAATCTGTTCCATACCTTGTGCACAAAGTTGGGTATCAAAGTTTTGGAGAAAAATTTGGTGCTAAAGTATCGTAGTTGTCTACACAGATACATTCAGGAGGAAATGGAGTTCCTCGACATCTCCTCGCTTGGTACGACATACCGATATGCTGCCAAGATTGAGCAGAAATTCAAACAGAAGAAGTGAGACTTTGGATCTGTGAATCAAAAGCAAGGGAAAGGTACCCCCAAACCGCATAATAAAGGACAAAGCCAAGGCATGGTAGCAAAAGATAACCTACCAAAACCACAAGCAAAGAACAGCACTGCGAAGCCAAATAAGGACACAGGAATGTGTTGTGAGTTCCATAAGAGCTCCACTCACAACACAAGTGAGTGTTGGGCCAAGCAGTCACTGGTGGCCGAGATGAGGGCTTGTGAATCATATGCATGATCTGACTCTGAATTAGAACCTGACAAGGGAAATGACAAAGGGAAACAGATTATTAATGCGGAGCCCAACGCCACTGTTTCTACTGCGTATATCCAGTAGGAGGAACTAGAAGATACATAGGAGGAGGAGCATCTCTTCCACTCCCAGATGTGGGTAAAGGGTTCCCTGCTACAGTTCATTTTCGACAATGGGAGCCAAAATAACCTCATTTCAGCAGATGTTGTGAACCGGTTGGGCTTGCCGACCACACCACACCCACAGCCATACACCATCGGGTGGCGTCACCAAGGACGAGATCTCTGTGTCAGCCAACAGTGCTGCCTTCCCTACAGCATCAAGCCCTTCACGGATGAGGTATTATGTGACATTGCTCTTCTTGATGTTTCTGATGTATTATTAGGCCAACCATACTTGTGGAAGCGATATGCTGTGTATGATTCCTCGCCTTGGGCTGTTATTATTACTTTGGAAAATAAGCTATACAGGATACCAGAGGTACCACCACCTGTCGCTATCTCTTTGGTTACTGCAAAACAATGCAGTAAGCTCATTTCCCAAACCAGGAAATTTGTTTTCCTGAAGTTTTTCCCCCAGGACAAGAAGAATACTGTGGCTAGAACCTCCAGACAGGGCTCCTTTACACGACAACAACAAATGGACAAGGTTGTGGAGGAGTACGGGGACATCTTCACCTCACCCACAAGGGTGCCTCTGCACTGTCAGGTCAAGCACCCCATTGATTTGACCATAGGTGCGCTGCTACCTAATGGACCGATCTATCGGTGCTCTGTTCTAGAAAACGATGAAATCAAGAGGACGATTTAGGAACTGCTACAGAAAGGTCACATCCAGCCAAGTTCATCACCCTGTGAGAGCCCGATCGTGTTGGTACAGAAGAAGGATGCGACTTGGAGACTCTGTATTGACTATCAGGCACTAAACAAGGTCACTGTTTGGAATAGGTACCTGATCCCATGGATTGATGACCTTCTAGACCAACTGAAAGGGGTGAAATATTTCAGTAAGATTAAGTCTGGGTATCACCAGGTACCAATCGAACCCTCCGATGTGTGGAAGATTGCCTTCAAAGCCAAGGAGGGCCTTTTCAAATGGTTGGTCATGCCTTTCGGGTTGACGAATTCTCCCGCAACCTTCATGAGTTTGATGGACGACATCTTCTGGCCATTCACCAACTCATTTGTAGTGGTTTACTTGGATGATATTCTAATATTTAGCTAGACTTGGGAAGAGCACCTCCACCACATCCGACAAGTCCTCTAAACACTGTGGCAACACAAGTTGTGTGCCAATTTGGAGAAGTGCACTTTTGGCATGACCCAGGTTCAATATCTGGGATACATTATTAATGAAAGGGGGGTGCATGTGGATCCAACCAAGATCCAATTCATTAGGGATTGGCCAGCCCCAACCAGTCTAATAGAGCTTTGCAGCTTTCTAGGTCTTGCTAATTTCTACTGCAGGTTAGTGTTGGGATTCTCTCATATCACTTGGCCCTTGAGGCAAGTCACAAAGGGAGGAGCGAAAGAAAAATTCTTTCGGTCGGAATCTCAATAGAAGGAGTTCATAGAATTGAAACATCACCTCTGTTCTGCCCCAGTGCTCACATTACCAGACTTGCAACAACCATTTGAGATTGAGACAGATGCCTCTGAATATGCTATCAGGGCCGTTCTAACTCAATAGGGGCATCCAATGGCATATCACAGTGAGACATTTTCCAACACAGTTCGCAAGTATTCCACTTATGACAAAGAAATTTATTCCAATGTGCAGGCTTGTCGACAATGGAAGCATTACATTTTGGGGAAGGAAATAATCATCCACATAGACCACCGACCCCTGTAGTTCATACAGACACAAGGGAAGTTGCAGAACGATCACCATCAGAAGTGGTCCACATATATACAACAATTTCATTTGAACATCAAGTACAAGAAGGGTAGCACCCATAATTTTTCAAAATGCCTCAGTCGACCTCCGATCGTGGTGCTAACCACCGTGCTCAACTCTTGTGGGCATGAGACTTCTTATTGGTCGCTTTTCTACAAGAGCGATCCAGAATTCGGCCACACATACAAGGCACTCTTTGGGGCTACGCAAGTTCCAAATTTTCACCTCCAAGATGCACTGTTATGTCACCTAGGACACCTTTGTGTTCCTTCAAGCGAGCATGCCAAGATGATATGGGAAGCACACTACAGTCGAGTCATTGGGAATTTCGGGGTCGAGAAAATAGTGGCAATACAACAAAATTATTTCTATTGGCCGAACCTTTGACAAGATGTCGGGAAGTACATCAGATTCTGCACTTCTTGCGCCATTGCTAAACCGAACATCAAGAAGCAAGGCCTATATACTCAGCTACCTACCCCTAGTCGACCTTGGAAATCCATCTCCATGGACTACATTTCAGGCCTTCTTTCTACTAAGCATGGAAATGACTATGTTTTCGTGGTTGTCGACAAATTCTCGAAGATGGCCATCATGGCGGCCTGCAAGAAGAATATCACTATAGTAGCCACTGCTAAACTCTTCTTTGAATGAGTGTGGGTGCACTTTTTGATCCCACAATATATCATATCAGATCAGGATAGCAGGTTCCTCAATACATTTTGGTCCAGCCTCTAGTCAACGTTGGACACCAAGCTCACCAAGTCCACAGCTTTCCACCCCCAAACTGATGGTGAGACAGAGGTCGTCAACAGGATGATTGTACACATTCTGCACATCTACAATTCAAAGCATCCATGCACATGGGATGAGAGCCTCCCCTATGTACAACACAGTTATAACTGGGCTCTCCACAGCTCAACTGACCACAGCCCCTTTCAGGTGGGCTTGGGATTCCAACCACTATGTCCCATTTACGTATCCATGCCATTTGTGGCTACTCATGCCGATTCCGCTCATCTCCAGTCTGAAGCTGAAAAAGAAAATAGCTTCATCGAGCGCATTCAACACATTCACCAATAGGTTCATGACATATTGGACAGAGCCACTGCTAAGTACAAGCAACGACATGATCAAAATCGAGTGCCACACAACTTCCAGGTGGGCGACAAAGTGTGGCTACATTTGTAGAAGGTGCGCCTCACTCGACCCAACTACAAGCTTCGCCCGCTCCGATACGGGCCATACACCATCACCAAGGCTGTAGGGAACAATGCCTTCGAGCTCAGTACTCCACCATTCCTTTTTCTGCACCTAGTATTCAATGTGGACCGCCTTCATCCCTACTTCCCACCTCTATTGGACACCTCTGACATTGCAGAAAGACTCACACCAATAGAGTTGAACCTAGACTGCATGGAACAGACCACCACAGATTGTATCATGGACATGAAAATCAAGAACACTTGCCAACAGAAGATCCAACTATATCGGGTTGTCAAAGCTGGCCAACTACTGCACGAAGGAAAATGGTTCACCAGGGACCAAGTTCAGCAGAAGTTTCCTCATCTCATGAAGGAACTCAACGCAATGGGGACCATTGCTTCTTAAGGGGGGAGGAATGATCCAAGTGGATATTGGTGGCCACCCGCCAATTCCACTTGGAGCCCCAGCATTGTCTCTTTCAGTTTTTCAATTTCGGCACAACTTACTATTTTTAGCAGTTTTTCATGTCCTGAACTTCCGGAACCGTTTTGAGGCCCTAAACGACGTTTTTTGGGAAAACCAGGAGTAACAGAAATCCATGGACCACACTGAAAGTTGTAGTCCTCAGATAGATATATCTAGTGAGGAATGGTGCACATCAAACATAGATCGTATGCCAAAGTTACGTCCTTGGGAAGTTGAGACACCAATTTACCCAAACGGGGCCCATAGTTTTGGCGCTTCATCTCCTAGGGTTAGGTTTTTGGATGTTTAGTGTTTTCCATTGTTTCTAAATAATAAATAGGCCCTTGAGCCTCATTGTAACACAGTTCAGAGGCCTGTAGCCACCACATCTCTTCTCAGAGATAAGCTACCAGCGCCCTAGCTAGTTTATTCCCATTCTGTCTGTAAGCAAATTTCAGTTCTTTGATATTAATGAAATGAAGTGTTATTTCCACTGCATATTTTTATTTATGGTTATATGTGTATTCTGTTGCATTCCTGCATAAATCTGGATCAACCTTGCAGTTGTGAGTTCCTCTCTTCATAGAGGACCTTCACCATCTCTGACATGTCCCAAAAAGCCTTTTTTAAGCTTTCATCTTTTGTCAATATTGTAGGCTCTCCTCCTTGAGACATGCTTACTGAAGCCTCATAAATCTCTAGAGGTGAAACTTGAGGTGGAGCTTGTGGCAACTCTGGCTTCCTTCTCCTTGTTCCAACTTGGGAATCTGTACCAACAAGTTTTCCTTCTCCTCTCTGGAGCTTTAACCTTATAAGCATTTTCACGCTGAAAATAGTCAAACCCTCTTTACACAAGCAACACAAGCTAACAATAAACCTTCATCTTTGATTCCAACTTAATCTAAATGGAGGAGTATTAGTGAATGCTATGCTAAGTACCTCTTTCATATTTTAAACATGCTTTCTTCTTATGTGCATATATTTGAGTTGAATATCAAGTTACTTCAATGGTTTCTTTTAAGTGTTATTCAACTAGTATAATTCCATGAAAAAATTGTAAATCATGAAATCATCAAACACTTGAAAAGAAATGTGCATCAAACATCAAGACAAAAGCCATTAATGAAGGAGTTCACCCCTATTGGGATACAGCTCTAGGTCTGTCAACATGACTAGACCTCTCTTGTATTTAGTGTCAAAAGTACATATCAGTTTTCTGCCAATAACATGTGGCTATTACCCCTTCAAGGTATTGTTCTCCTGCAAAGAAATCTCACAATATCATCAACACAACATATCTCCTACATAAATGACATTCTTTCACCGGTTTGAGCTAGAAGCCCCTCAGATACACCCTTCAATTCCCCACTAAATAATAAAATAAACAAGTTCATGAATAAAGAAGTCAAACCAGAGCTGAACCATGCTTGTCATAGTTACTGCAAGAATATTTATGCCTGAGGGAAAACCCCTACAAGGTCTCATCCTTGCTCAATAGCTTCCAAAACTGCTTCAAACATCTGATTGATCCATACACCTTACCTGTCAAACCTGAAATATGGCCCTGAATATGTGCTCAAATCAGTAAACAAAGGTTACCAATGGATTCACATTATCCAAAAACCCCTAAGTAGCCTCTTCTCACTCTTCAATTGGTCTTCACGTGAAGCAGATATGGCCTCCTCTCCTAGTGGCCCTGGGCATCTTTAACGTTCAAGCTAGAAAAGTCACTTCCAAAAGTGCTCCTCTGCCTCTAAAACCTGCACCAATCTAATTAGAATATCCAAAAATTCTAAGATAGTCTCTTTATGAGCCCAATTTGGTCAAAATTTTCTCAAGTTATGGTCTCATCAATTTTGCCTAGGAAAACTCCTCTAAAACTAGAGCAACTGCAGTTAACTCCACCAAATTTGGAGTTCCGCCGAAATGGTAGACTCCACCAACTACACCTCCAATTTAAAATCACATTAATTAATAGATAAGTGGGATTAAGTGGTAGTTAAGTGGTGTTTTAGCATGCTAATGGTGTAGTTAAGTTGGAGCACTACCCATGGTCGTAGCATTAGCCTATATGGGCCAGGGCTGGCCCCTGCTTATCCCCACCACATTATAATATACAACTTAAATAGAATTTGTGACCCTTGTTGGTTAAGAACTATTGGCGGGTATAACGATGCATCGTTGGGTTTGTGTGGGAGAGGTTGTGGGGTCAAACCAGACCAATGCCTGACCTCCGATATAAAATTTTACACCACTATACAATATTATTTTGGCCTTTGGGAGGGGACATGTGGTGGCCCCTGGCTGCACCATGTGTCCTCTTCCCATTGGTGTATTTCAACAACCAATAAAACTGTGACAACAAACCAAAATTTCAACCAACCACCAGCTGACACTCGTCAACTCCTCATTCAACCATCTGGAGGAATATTTTGGGAATATTCCTTGGAATATTATTTTTGCTGATTAGGTTGCCCAATCATCATTCTGTCAATTCTGCACAAATTTTAGTTGTTTGAGAAAATGGACAGCAGGCTCTAACTTTCTCATACGGAGTCATTTTTTGATGAAACAAAGTGCGTTAGAATTAGGGCAATGAGACCTATCTGGTTGTACTAGTTTCGAGCGATTTCAAGAAATTTTATTTTTGAGCTTAAATTTGAGCTCTTGATAATATTTAAAGTGGGAATTGAAATATCCTTTTATAATTAAGAGTGAATTATGTTTTTTGTTAAAAATGTATATATTTTTTAAATACCACATTTTTTTAGTGAATATTTTTATTTTTATTTTAAAAGGTAAACTTGTCAACTCTTAGTTGAGTATGGAAGGAATCACACATCTTCATCATATTGACTTGTAGAATGCATCTATTGATGGAATGATCTTGAATAGTCAAGGTTTCTAAAATTTGATATGGAAATGCGACATTTTACTATTGTATGGTAATGAATCCATTCAAATTTTACATGCCATCTAATCATTCCCAGAGTTTCTATTCCTAGAAATAAGGGAATCTAACCTTTTTTTGTTGAATGTTATATATATTTGAAGACTAATGGGTTATAGCCTAGAATATGCTTGCATTTCCATTCTCCATTCTTCAAAATTTTAGGTTCTCAGGATTAGCATGCACGAAATACCCTAATAAGAACATGATCTATGTAGAGGAACACACTATCATTATAAAAAGATGGATCGATTATTGCATTACTAGTTTTATTAAAACACCTCGATCGTTTCTTTTGAAATACCTTTATCATATTTTATGAGGGATAAATAATGTAAAATTCATGGAGGATTATTAAAATTGTTAGGAAAAATTGACTCGGTAAAAGAGTAAATGTTTTAATGCTAAAAGTTGTGGTCTCTGGCACCTAGTATTGATGGTCCATGGTATTATATGTGATGAAGAATTTAAAATACTTAGGGATTCTCCATTATAATGTCCTTGATTTGAGATATGTAGGCTCACTTGGCTGAGTCTAGGATGTTGGTAAACTTAGCTACATTTAAGTCAAAGATAAAAAAGGATCTCATTAGAGGAAATTTTAGCCTAAAAGTGCCAATGAAATTTTCACGTAATTTATATGTCATAATATGTAAACCAATCAAAATATTTTAAATTTAAAAATAGGTACATGTAAATATTTTGGAGGGAAAATAAGAGAAACTACCTTTTTTAATTGTATGTTTGGCTTATCTCCTTATAGGTTTACTCAAATTTCAAGTGTAGACACTTGTTAGATGCATAATTAAATTCCGCATCTAACAAGTACCCATCATGCATAGTTTTGAGAAGACCCACATTGATAAAAAATGAAGATACATTTAAAAAACATGTTTAAATTTATCTTCAATTTTTATCAATGTGGGTATTCTCAAAAGTATGCATGATGGGTACTTGTTGGATCCAGAATTTAATTTTGCATCCAGCGAATGTTTACACTTGAATTTTGAGTAAATTTGTAAGGAGATAAGCCAAAAATACAATTTAAAAAGCTAGTTTTTTCATTTCCCTCTGTTAGCATAGTTCTTTGCTAAGTCATGAGTCCATTTTAAATTTATTTTTTAAGGACTAGACTTTGAAATTTAAAAAAAAAAATTGGTCGCTACCGGAATTTCCAAAAACACCTGTTTTAGTATTTTTCAGAAAATATGTTATATTCCTGTTTCTAAATTTTTTCCTTTTATTTTGATGCTGCCGGAAATTCCGGAAGCATACTCTGGTTTTTTAAAATAAATGAAAAAGTGCATTCACTTTTGTCAAGCCATGTGTTGTAGTGTAAATACGTTTCAAATATTTTTTTAAATATTTCATATCTCATGATAGGTATTGTATGTGGTCAGTTTAGTTGAAGTCAAGTCATGGTATGCGTTAATTCCTATATTTCAACCCACAGTAATACACTTAACTGTTAATCATGTCTTTCCTGTCAACCCCAAGTCAGTTAATCGTATGTCAAAGTACATGTTTTTCTGAACGGAGGAGATCATGGTCATCAAATTTAACAGAATGACCATTTGGCTAGTTGCACAAGCAGTGCTGCCAGAAATTTCGACCACAATCAGCAAGATAGCGAAGGTGAATGCTAGTCACAGATCCACTTGTCTCAATCCATCTGGATCTTTCTGTACGAATATACGCAGCCAACTGAAGGTAATAATGGCTATCACATGGTGCACATCATAGTGAGGGATATTTTCCATAATGAAATTCGATTTGCATGGGGTGATGAACCATAGTTTTTGTTTTAAAAACATCAAAAAATTAGGAGCATGATCATTTGAGAGTTTAGTTGTTGGTGATCGAATTGCTTAGAGTTGTAGTTTGAGGAGGAGTTTGGATTTTAGACAATATTTCAAAGGAGAATACAAGAAACACTTGTAAGGTGAAACTCCTCCAACATTGCCACCTATTAGTTTCAAGAGACAAAGTCATTAATTTCTGAATATGACTAAAACAGGTGGAAAAATAAATTGAATTGAACCACAGGGTACATACCTAGTGGATGCAAATTCGAAGGTAAGAAGCTTTTTTTTCTAGGCAGGGTGGTAGTCTCTGTACATCAGGTTATGGAGATCTCACTCAGGAGTAGCTCAAGAGTTTGAAAAATCTTTTAATGGACAAGAAGCCACAGTTTATGGCCTTACATTGAAGGTTTCTGAAGATTCCATTGCTGAATCATTTAACCTTCCACAGGAAGGAGAGAGGTGATTTAAATTTCAGGTTATCACAAGAGGAGACCTCAATAGTTTCCTCAAGGATGCACATAGAGATCCAAATTGGGCCAAGGTAATTCCAAGCAGCTATCTTAAGAATGACTGGGTAGAAGTTGTTAAGCTTATCAAGATATACCTCACTTTTGAAAGGAGGTATACAGTTGTGTTCCTCTATCACATGAGGTTTCTTTTTCATGTTGCAGGTATGAAGAAATTCAATCTACCATACTTCTTGCTAAACAATCTAATAAAGATATCAGAAAGGGTCCAAAATCACACTGTTGTTTCAGAGTATAGCTTGTATCATCAAGCTGTAATCAAGGTTCTAGTTGAAGAAGAGTAGGGAAGAGAAATCAAACTTGGGATCACTTTTTGTTTTACAGGGTATAAAAACCTACACCTACACCTCCATTTTCACAACCACACCCTAGGCCTACAAAAAGAAGATTAAAGAGAAAGGCCAAAAAATAAAATATCCATAAGAAGGCAAAGGGCAGGAAAGAAAAGGTTTCTGCAATTGAGGCTGAAAGAAAGGTGGAAAAAGGAGAGAATTCCTCAGCAAGTAAACCCAAATCTATGAAAATGGTTACCATTGTTCCTCCTTTTCCTAATTTCTACACCAACGCCCGAAGAGGAAGGTCTGCAACTGTAGATAAATTAAAAATACAGATGTTGGTGAACCTTGGAATTGCACCGAGAGTGTTGCAACTCCCAGGGGCTGCCCTACTTTACTTTATCAACCTGGGGTTTGTACAAAATTGGAGGTGACAGTGCTATATACACAACAGATACATTCTTCTCATGTCATCATGTTCTGCTCTATGAAATGGTGTTACTTCTAGGGGTTCTCAGTGATGTCTGCGACACTTCAATGAAACTAAAATAAATTGCAGAAAGGAAATGATAGAAAGGAAACTAAATTAAATTGCTGAAAAGAAATGACAGGAAAGGAAAATAATTTAACTTACTGGAAATAAATGGCAAAAAAGAAACTAAATTAAATTGCAGAAAGGAAATGACAGAAAGGGAACTAATTTAACTTGCTGAAAAGAAATGGCAGAAAATAAACTAATTTAAACCACACTTAACTTGGCCAATCGGCTAAACACACCCTAATTATATTATTCTCTATCTACCATGCTTCTATCTATGCAGCGAAGCTATCCATGACTTAATTCTAATTGAGAAAGTGTTGATTTTCAACTTGGAGAATAAAGGGCTAAAGATGCTAATGGAAGGCTTAACACATGGGACAAGGCTTGGAGCTGGAAAGATGGGTTTAGACTTCATTAAACCTTATGATATCAAAAATATGCTTTGAAGTGGGAGGCTTGAAATATGCGATGGCAAAGTTATAATTGGCGGATAGAAATGTGATATTCGATATGCAAAATTGCAATCACAATATCGCAAATAGGGCGAAGTGACGGAAGTGTTTTTCGGGAGGAAGATGCAAAATGAGAAATACAATACGAGAAGGTGACACGAAATGAAATTGTGATAAGGCTAATATTTTCAAAATGAAAAATGAGATGGGTGACATGGCGGTAGGACCGGTGGTGAAGTGCGATGAAAATATCGTAATCGGCGTCGATATTGGTAAGTATTAACGGGAACCACATGAAAATGAGATTTTCGATTGTAGTAAGTCTTAAAAGGAAAAAGGGAAAAGGTTGTGAAATGCAATGGGATAAATACTGCGAAATGAGAAATGCGACGGGATAAAAACTACGAAATGCAAAATGTGATATCGCAATTCGCAATATCGCACGGCTGGAGGGGTAGTGGAATTGTTGTTCAGGAAAAGGTTGTGAAGTCCGATACGGGAAGGTGCAACGATGCGATTGCGATAAGGCCAAAATTTGTGAGGTGCGAAATGTGATGGGTGACGTGGCAGAGTGCCACAGTAATATCGCAATCCGGGTTCAGAGGTAGAAGTATTAATGAAAACCAATAGAAAAAGTGATTTGCGATAAGTGAAGTACGGTAGCGGGAGATTCAAGGAGCAAAGGATGAGATCCAACTTAGACGATTTTTCAATCGTTTTGTGAATAAAAAGGGTGGAAACTACAGTAAAAGAAGGAGGGAATAGAGTGTAACATAGGTGTTTGGAAGAATAAAAATAGAGATGGAAAATGAAGCGGGAAGGTGAGGGTGAACTTCTCCGGAAATTTAAGACTGATTCCTGCAAACAAACCTGCGGATTCATGCACGGAAAAATAGAAAAAATGTGCGATAACACAGTGGAAGAAAGACTGAAACTGTTATTTCACTCTACTCTAATTTGAGAAGCAGCGAATCATAAACAGAAATAATTTTTGGTCTACGGGAAGGTCTACCCTCCTCGAGCTCTATCGACAAAGATGAGATGGGAAGGTTGCCTCAAAGTTTTATGGAGTTCATCAACTATTCTACAATGCATATAACAAGATTAAATCTATAGCAGAAAACTATAACATCAATGAAAATATTAGAAATAAAACTAGCTAAATGACAGAAAGAAAAGAATGAAAACAATAGAGAAGTTGAGGCACATGCATTGTGCCCTAACCCACTAGCCTCGCTCCCTGAAACTAGATAAGTAAAACAACATCTTAATACTCACTGCATTACAAAAATACAGTCTTATTACATCCAAAGGTCTTAAACAGAAAAAGGCTAATAGAATGGAAAAGAATGGCATGGGATAGAATGGAATGCAAATGGAATGGAAATGGGATCAACTAGCATCGAATGGATCAGAAAGTTGACTGGAAATCAACCAGAATCAACCCTAATTAGCTCTTGATCATATTTATTTATCCTCAAGGGCAGCTACCAAAAACTAACTAGAAAATAGTGATTTATTCCACTTTGAGTCCAAGTAAACCATAGATTGATTTCACATCATCTTCAGTTTGCTTGGCTGCCTTTCATAGTTAAGGAGGGTGGACAACCCCCTTGAATCTCTCCAATATTAATCCATAATCTCCTGACATTTTTCTCATTTATTCTTCAACCTTGATCTTCCAGTGGCAGGGAGCAAGTCCCTAAATAATCTCCTCCAAATCTACATAATCTGCCCAATATTCTCACAATATTCTACAAAAATAACCAATATTAGGCACAAATATGAAATTAGCTTTAATCCTTCCTAAGAGCATATTAAAGTATAAGAAAACATTATTAAGTGCAGAAGGAGAGATTTAATATATCTTTTCATGTGCATAAGGAAAGTATAGGAGCCTAAGAAAGGTTAGATGGGCCTTATTTTATGTGTAATTTAGAGGCACATCATCACCCCCCTACTGGAACTATTGCTCATCCTCTGAGAAACCTATCCATCCTCGCCTTCTAGTTCTTCTTGCACGCTGGATTTTTTCATTTTTTGTTTCTTGGCCCATGCACTACTCCTCATGCTAATCTTCTTGCTATTCTTCTTGCATTTCTTCTTGTGGGTGTTGCATGGAGGTCCTCAGATGCCTTAAGAAAATTTGTATTTTGCATGCCAAGAGGTGGTGGGTCCACCTTTTTTTTTTTTATTGCATGAAAAATAAACTCATAGTTCTTTTTTTGTTAACTTAGTTCACCCTTGGTTACCCCTTGGCAGTCCTTGTATTCCATTACAATGAATTGCTTACTACCCACTTTCTCAAGTCCTTTTTAGTTTTTTCTTGTTCCTCTTCATGGTGGAAAAAGTGAGGCTAGTCGCTATATAAGGCTGACGTTTCTCTACTACTGATTTTGGCTATATATAAAAAATTTCCTTCTCACACATTTTAATGTTTTCTTAAGCTAAAATAGATTCGAAGAAAGGGTTAGATGATTTCATACTTGAGCCTTACCATTGATTTATTTTTGTAGTTTATATTGAAGCTACTGATATGGCTGTTGAAGCTGTCTTCAGTAGTTCTGAAGCTACTCTAAAGCTGCATGTGATAATCTATTTGAGGTCCTTTTGGAGCTTCTGAGCATAGGAGGAGGAAGTCCAAGTTTGACTTCCTTTGACCAGGGTGTTGACCAAATTTTCTTTTTGTGCCAACTTTCTATTTTTTTGCATGCATAGGTTGGAGAGCACCTGCATTCATTAGAGAGAGATACATGGAGAAACACATTTTATTTTATTTTATTATTATTATTTTTTTTAAGGCCTACTAGCTGCTTCAATGAGGTTTTCCACTAGTAGGTCTGCCTAGGCACCTCAAAGGAGTTTTTCACCTAGGATCTTTTATTTTTCTCTTTTTTTCAACCCATTGACCAGCTCATGGAGGTTTTCAATCAGTGAGCCAATCTCAAACGCCTCAAAAGAGGTTTTCACCTGAGATTTATTCTTTCCCTTTTTTGTCTTTTTTTTTCTTTTTTCACTTTCCTACTCTACTTGAAAAAAAAAACATTTTTAAAGTATAGGAATACTTCCAATGGAGCCATGTACACATCAAGATGATGGATAAAATCATGTGGACACTTGGAATACATGCTTTGACATGTACCTGAATATGAGAGATGAATTTATTTGACTGGGATTGTATCAAGTACTGTTGGAGAAGAGCGTGTTGCTGCAACTTAATGATTGTTTGGAACCATATGTCAATATAGTTTTGATTCGCTTGGTCCACTTGCTGAGTTGGATCACCTTGGATGTCCTCTTATATTATTACATTCAAATATTCCTCTTTTTGTTGATTTTTCTCGTGAACACATGGAGGAAATGCTGGTAAAAATGAGGAAACTTTATCAACATCTGATTCTGATGTTGGCTCTTCATCAAGTACGACCCTTGATATTTTGATCTCCTCATTTGGATCTTCTTCTTCTTGATGTTGTCCTTCAATGAAATTAAGAAAATATCTTCTTTTCAATACCTTTCTTGAACTAAGATGAATACCATCTAGATCAAGAGGAGATGTTTGGAAGTGTTGTACCTCAGCATTGTAAGTGAGATGAGATACTTCATTGTATGGGTTTGGAAATGGTGGTATAGGTAGTTGAGTGGGGGCAGATATATGATATGGATGTTGTTACATAGATTAATCCCTCTTGCGATACTCAGTGAGTAGCTAGAAACAAACATCCATTTGGAAACCTTTTTTTCTAGATTAATTGAAATTTCAGAATTATTATAAGAAAGTAGAGAGGACATGCCCCTACCTTGAAATCCAAACGTTCGATGTAGCCTTTTGTCCCATCGCTCTGAAGTAGTTTCTTTAATAAGTAAAACCTACAATCAAAGACAAGACAAAAGGATCAAAGCATCTGCAACATATAATAATCAAGAAAAGCTAATCCAACTTAGTGATCAAGGAGTCTAAGTATTGATTTTATTTCAATAAGCATAAGAACAAATCAATGGGAAAAAGAGATCCATATGTATTATCTTGAATAAAAAGAGTAAGCTTACAACCTGATGCCTTGATGTTGTACAGATTTCTTCCGGGGTCCTGAACAATCGTTTCTCCTTCAGTTTGATAAGCCTTCCTCTCTGAATACTAGCATGGAGTTATGGACACAAGGGTGTGATCATTATCATTCCAAAAAAAACTCGCTAATGTAGAAAGTATGCACTCTTATGAATTTTCTTCAGCAACTATAATTTACAATCTACTATGTGTGTAGAATCTACCCTTCAGCCTGAAACTTGAGCTCAATTTATAGGGAAATGGAGGTAGTTTCAGTTCCATGAAGAGGGGGATGGATTCCTCTCATGAAGGGATTTGAGCTCCATGGACCAAGGGATAAGCTCCATGAGTGGAGGGATAAAGCTCAAACTGATCACGACTCTAGAAGCTTCCAATTGGGAGAATATTCAACCAACTAGGCTTCTAGAATTTACTTTTTCTTTTATTTTTCTTTTCACGGGGGTGCGCAGGTAATAGTGGAAAAAAGTCCAGGGTTTTTTGCAATTTATGGACCAAACAACAGTGCATGCGCAAGAAAAGGCTAGAAAAACAAAAGAGGTATACTTTTAATGGTTTTACAGAGCTTTTCTCTAATTCCAAGACTTGATTTAGGAACTTTAAGGTTTTTGACTTCTAAGGGAACATGATATCAATGGTGATAGACCCATATAAACAACTAAATGTCATGGTGACAAATTTTAATGTAATAGATTGCCCCCTAAAGTGCGAATTCTGAGGTTATTCTGAAGAGTGAAGTGCTTTATCATTCTGATGATTGGATTGGAGACACCGGTAGAAAACCTGTAAAAACATTCAATGCAAACACACACACACACACACACACATATATATATAATTGCTGAGGTGGGCATTCCCATACCTAGATAAAAACTAACTAAATGTTCTGGTATAGGTATGGTTTAAATATTACATCAAAAGTAGACACAGTACGGGTGCAACCATATGTCATGAGTAGTCTACTAATTCATGAATAATAAAACTCCTCGTAGCCTGGATGGTGGAAACTAGATCCAGGGTCTTGATTTCTGCTTCTCGAACTAGTACAAATCCATCCATGCGATTGATTGTGTCGAAGTCAAACATGGTAGAAACCACTTGATTACCAATCAATGATGTGAATCGTTAACAAGTGTGAGAGAAACCACCAATAATGACAATGGCTCTAAAAGTACTCCAATACAATCTATGAAGTGTGAATGAATTATTTGCAGTTGAACACTCATATAATTGTTCGATCGAAGGTCAGTGATGCAACCTGTCATCGAAGAAGAGAAACCTACCATTAGGGCATGCAGATCCCAAGGTACTGATAGATTCTAGATCAACTTTCTAGATGATGAGCTGACATCGATAGAAAGTGATCCGTCGTAGGAAATCCCACGACATGAAACCATTAGATCAATTTTTGAAGAAATAATTGCAAGGAATGACTCAGGGATGGTCAACGTGAATGGAGACAAATGTTTGCAATGAATGGTTTATTTGAACTCCCTCTTGAACACATAACGACACTATAGATGGCATCCCCGATCAGGGTATTTGAGGTCATCTGCGACCAGGCAGGCCGTAGGACAGGTGTAGGATAGGTACCATGCATACACTGAGGTTCAAGCATGATACTCAAGCATGATATTAATTAATCGAATGAGGAGGTATGCAAGGGTTATGTGGATGATTGCACATTTATTAAGACAGCCTGTGCTGTCAGAAGGGCGGTGTAAAAGGCAGAACAGGGTATGTCTCAAAAGGTATAGTTTGGCTCTGTAGAAACCATTTTCCTCTGGCAGAAACTGTGATTTGAGGCGACGGGTGGAATCTGGTGTAGCCATCATTCACAGGGTTCAAGCTTTGGTTCATGGGTATGTTCTTATTAATTTCAACCTTATGCTTTTAGCTATTAATTATCACACGAAGAAGGATCGTGGAGGGTCTGAAAGTATAGGAATGGTTTTACCCATCTGCTACTCTGTGGCCAGGAATGGAAAATTCATACCACTGGAGGCTATTCACCCTTGTTTTCGTGACCCCTGTAATTTTTTGATGTCTAAACATATCTATGAGTTTCATTTCGATGGGTATTTGAGTTTGTTTGATAGATGTCATATTTCCTTTATGCATGGTGGCCAATTCACTTTTGTTGGTTTTCGCCTTTGTTTGTTATATTTGAAAGATAAAAGGGTTAAATGGGGGAGCCTCTATTGTCTATGGGCTAGCATTGATGAGGTATGGCAGGGGAAATTTTGTAATCTGGTTTGTTTTCTATTCCATATCAGCGATGGAAATTTTAAAAGTAATGGATTTTTTGTTGACCACGAAAGGTATAGGCATGGTATTACATTGAAAATCTGTCATTTACATACACTCTATTCTAGTTTTAACATTAATACTTGTAATTCTGGGAGTCTAGCCTGTTTAGGTAGAATATTTTAAGGTCAGATAGACAGTCATTCCTGGGTCTATCTCTATGTCCAGCATAATACTTGTTTCGTCAAATATTTTGCTCTACGGCATTATCTCTATCATGCGGAGTATCATGAGCCCCATGAAGATTTTGCTCAGTAGAAAAGAAGCTTAACTGTTATACCTATGTCCTTTCGTCATACAGGATCATAGATAATCATTATAGGTTTAATTTAGCGAAATATCTAGAACAGAATAATGGTTAAGAGGAAAACGAGGAAGAATGTGGCTCAAAATCAAGATAAAGGAAAGCAGAAGATTGTAAAATCTACAGTTGAGACTAGTAAGCGAGGTAGAAAGACAAAGCAAGAGATGTTAAAGAATCTCTCGAAAACTTACTCTCTTGGAAATCCTCCACAAGTCAGGAATGTGATTCAAGGCTAGGAAAAAGAAAGTTATAGTAATGAGGAAGATAATGAAGTAGAGGCGGAAATTATGCATTTGATCACTAATCCTAGAAATACCAGAGGTCATCTCTCATTGTTTAACCAAAATGTTCATACATATTGGATCATGAAATGTGTTTTGGCCAAAGCTATGCAAATTCTTCATCTAGGTAAAGGGACTCAAGTATCAACAGTGATGGAATTGCTTCAGGCTATCAACATTCAACTCCAGCATATCAAGGTGACACAGTATCAAGTGACGGATCGAATCGGTCGAATTGAAAGGCAGCTACAACAACTGCAGCAAGTGGACATGCCTGGTTCCACAGTGAAGGATCCGACACCAATAGACTCTTCAGATGGATAGTAACCCATCTTAAGTTTTTATGAATTTTGCGGATAGTGTTTTAGTTCATAGTTGGTATATGTTTTAAACAATGAAATGGCCATTGCGGCAAGTAGAAGAATGAAACATTATCAATTTTGGATGGATTTCAATGCGTTAAGGTGGCCAATAGACCTGGTATCCTTCGGGCAGGTTAAGGCCACTCACTTAATATCTTATGTAACCTGCTTTTTGATGATTAATAGAAAATAGTAAGGATCTACCAGATTAACAAAAAAAAAGACACTGCAGATGGCTTGGCAGCATTTGACCTAAAGCTAATACCCAGAAACCGGCCGAAGACTTTCAATGTGGTTTGATTAACTTTTAGAAAAAGGATTTCCAAACCCACGTACAAGTGTGAGAAAGTCTCGTGTTCAAGAGTGGCATGCTTCTTTCTAAACAAGGGTGACAATTGGATTCCTTTTCTCTCTTTTTCCCCCACCATTACTGGCAAGTACCTCTTTATTTTTTTCAAGCTTGAGGAGGATAAATTTTTCTTGTTTTTATAAGCTCATCCTTCGGATGAGTCCATCTTAGTATTAAAATCGAACCATAAGAAGGAGTGGTTTGGTCCTGTTTGTAATCAACAAGTCCTTTATTGTTAAATTTTAACAAGTCCAGTATAGGAGAAACTCGGTGTTTTTCAATTTTAAGAAGTTAGGAGAAAAAACATAAGTAGAATCCATGGTTGTTCATTTTCATAAATTTAGTCTCTCAGGCTTGAAAAATGATAAAATAATGCAGGAGAGAACTCTATTGATCATGATTAGTCAATGTATACCTTTTTCGTAATTAGTCCATTTCAGTCTGGAAAAGGGGTAAACTTATACTGAAAGGACGACTGTTCATTTACTTTAACGAGTTCGAATAGTCAAGTACTCGGCGAAATTTTCATATTTCAAGAGTCTAAAAAGGGCTTAAAAGAGAACTCCAGGGTTTTCCTTTTTCGTAATTTTAAAGAGACCGAAAAAACCGATAAAAGTATACTCAATGTCAAAATAATTCTTTTCACCAAAAGTCTTGTATCCTGCACAAAAACTCAAAAGATTACACATATGTTTCCAAAAAGTAAAATTATTTAAAAATAACCTTTTAAAGTGAAAAATAAATAAAATAATAATATTTTATTCATTCAAAACTATAAAAAGGGATAAAAACAAGTCATTTTCACCTTTTGTGTTTAGAATAGTGCCTAAAGAGCTTTTGGCCAAAAAACTTCCGGAGTAGGTATCGGGCGAACCGACCGTCCATTCTTCAAATCATCAAAACCAGGTAATCCACATCATCCTTAGCTACATTTTTGTCTATTTAATTTTTTTATTTTGAGCCTTCATTTCACTTTTTTAGGATAATTTATGTTTAAAACACTACAAGAAAAAAGTACATTGGTGAGGGTCATGCTTGTGACGGACCTTTAAGGTCCGTCACCAATGTCACATATGGTGACGGTCATTAAAAAACCGTCACTGTAAGTATATATAGTGATGGTCCGTTATGGTCCGTCACCAAAGACATTTTCAATGACACTTTTGGTGAGGGTTGTTAAAGGCCCATCACTAATTCTCTCTTTGCTGACACTTCTAGTGATGAACTTTTAATGACCCTCACCGATGCTCTTTTTGTTACTTTTGGTGACGGTCAAAAATGTCCGTCACCATTGACCACTAAAAATCGTCACTGTAAGTCTATATAGTGATGGTCCTTTATGGTCCATCACTAAATACATTTCACTTTTGGTGAGGGTCGTTAAAGGCCCATCACTAATTCTCTCTTCGATGACACTTCTAGTGATGAACTTTTAATGACCCTCACCAATGCTCTTTTTGTTACTTTTGGTGACGATCAAAAAATGTCCGTCATCATTGATCATTCCAATGAGTTTTTGATGACGCTATGTGCCTGTTAATATATTTTTTGTCAAAAGATAATGATTTAATACCATTATTGTTGAGCATTTTTTATAATATGTCCAAGGCCATAGTGGTTAGGGTCAGTCAAATTTTTAACAAGTAATAAGCATGTATCATTTCCCTCAAGTAATGACTAGTCGAATAGATATTTCCTATGAGTCAACACATGATTCATATCTATTAAGTTTATTATCTAGCAAATTCCATTTAGATAAAGTTACACTATTTTGTGTAGGAAACATATTATTTAATACATAATCAAGCTCTGTAAATTATATTAATGAGAAAGACCTAACAATCCTCAATAATCTGGGCACAACTTAAATTAATGCCTTGGCACACACTAACATTTCTTATTACCCCACATGTCTTGGAACATATTTGTAACTAGAACATCTTGTGATGAAATTGATGCCCAAGCACATGGTGGCATGCGCTAGCACAAAATTGAACTCTCCTAGCATGTGTTGGCATGCTGCATATAGTCCCTAGCATGCCCTGGAACACCTTGGTTGAATGCCTTGACATACATTAGCACTTGGCACAAAATGCCACTTGGCATGTATTGGGACCTATTATTAGTGTGCCTAGCATGCCCCTTTTCAAAAAGATAAAGTCCTGACTTATTAACCCTCTTATTGGTTCTTCCTTTTGTTTCCTTGACACATATTGATATACCCTGGCACCCTGCGCCACATCCTTAGCACCTAGCATGTATTGGCATATCTTGGCACTATTAATTGGCACATGATATAATTATCACACCCTGGAACTCCCAAGCACACTTTGGGAATTCTTAACATGCCTTGATATCCCCTAGCGTGCCATACCAATGCTTAACAAACCTTGTCACTCCCTCCTTGGCATGACAACTAACACTGACCATTAACACTAGTCTCTAGCAGTACACGTTGCTCATATTCATTAACTTCCATGAATTTTTACCTAGTGCTCCCTTAATGTTTTTTCCTAGTACTCCTTAACACTCATCAACATGCATTATCACTCTCTAGCACACCTTAGCACTCTTCAACATTCCCTTCCAATTCATAACATGCATAACACTAGTCCCTGACACATATTGGTGCTTGGCACGTGTTGGCGCTTGGAAAGTCTTAGCATGCATGTATGGCATACGTTGAGATTCCTTGGTATGATTTAGCATGGTTTAATATTAAACTTATTTGTGATGATCAATTGTTGGAAAGTAGATGAGAAGCAGCAAAGGAATACTTGGCACTTAGAATGCACTAAGACTTTGCACTTGGAACCTATTGCCGCCTAGTGTTAGTGTTCCTAGCATGCCCCACCTTTTGATGACTTATTAACCCTCTTATGTGTTAATTTCTTTTAGTTTAACTTTTTTTTCCCTTTTGTTTTCTTGAAAGTCCCTGACACGCATTGACACACCCTTGCACATCTTGGCATGCCTTATCACTTGGCACATCTTAGCATGTTTGACATGTATTCCCACTATCTGGCACATCAAGGGGGTGAAGAGAGATGTAGTCCTAAAGTAGGTCGATCACGAGGGCCAAGTAAGGGTTGCTAAAGGGAGTTCATGATCATCCTCCAAGAGTAAGATCATCATGTGAGGGTTCAAAAGAATGTTGCATACCTTAATGGTCAGTTTGCGCTAGGAAGTAGGATGGAATATTGTTGGTTCTCTTCTAGAAGATCAAGCTTAAGAGAGGTTTCTCATGAGAATCTAGGCATGTGATTTCAATGGTGTCTTTGTATGAAGGCAACATAAAATTCTGAAATGTTGAAATTTGCAACAAGAAACAATGAGATTGGAAAACATAAAGGAAAAAAAAAAATGCACCCACACTGGTGAGGAATTTTGATGCACCAGGAGTGAGGAATGTGGGGCTCTAATTTATTTTTTCCTTAAATAAATTGGACAATAAATTGTAATTTCATCTCATAACAACTTGTGTCAGTTAATTAAGTCATGATGACCAAGTTAGCTCAAGAAATTTGAGTTGAGGGTCTAATATGAGGCATCTAGAGGGATTCTAATATTTTTGGGGTCTAGTTGAAGTTGATGCATTAGTGGGGTGCAAGTGTAATTAACTCAATTAAATGAGTTAAAATCAGTTTAACTAGTTCTAACTGAGTGGATGAGCTAGTGAGAGGTCTAGCGAATTAAATTAGATTTAATTCACAATGAGTGATCAATCAGATAACTGATAATTCACTATTAATAGTTGCATGCATGCCAGTTTCGAGAAATACCCAGTTGAGACAAGAGGTTAAAGGGAACATAACTATCAGTTTTATTCAAAGAAAGTTTCCCATGTGCAATTATAAAGTCATTGGGATGCCATGATGGATTGTGCAATCAAGGAAGACTGATTTTCCTAATTAATAAGAATATAATTCCCTAGGAATTGCATGAGTAAGGCAGGCTGAAGTAAGGATGATAATTGGCTAAGTACTAGACCGAGTTTGCCTAGATCAACGGGAGACAATTGATAGAGTTCTGGAGAATCTCAGGAGAGATTAAGCATTGTATTGTTTGATGATTCCTTGACTTGATACACAATAGATATAGAGGGGTTTTGATTAGTTGCTTTCCCCAAATACATCATGTTGTTGTGTGATTGATAATCTATTTATCTTACTTATATATGATTGTGCGATCATGTTTTGTTTCCATAAATTGTAGGAAGGATTCAATATCTTATTTTAGTAGATTACAAGATCAGATTGAATGTTGCTGGCTAGATTTTCTACATGGTATCGGAGCAGGAATTTTTTGGGCGGCGAGTTTGTAGAGAATCTTTGAATATTTTGGTGTAAAATTTTTGAAAACAAATAGAATATTTGGATTCCTTGCGAAAATCTACCCAAATGGAAAAATAATCGGTCAAATTGGAGCTCGGATGAGGGAGATATCATCGAATTAAAATCAACTATTTTTTAGAAACTTTTTGTAACTTCAGGACAATTACACTGTGCGCGAGTCAAGAACCTATATGCACCTGAGGTACCAGATGCATGCAAAGCTTTGAGGAGAAAGGCAGAAGTTAGAGACTTGGTGGTTTAGAGGGAGCATAAATTACCTCTCAACATGCATCCTCATGAGAAGAAGTCTCAGAAGGTTGTGGAGTAGCTGCCACAATTGGAGAAGCAGAGAGGAGACTGAGTGGAAGCGTCCACTCAAGTAGAGACCTCCATGAGGGGGAAATTTTGAGCCAGATGGGAAGAGGGAGCATCCATACCTTGAGGTGTAAGGTGGGGTTATGTGTAGACATAATCCCAAGATAAGAAATTTGGGCAAGTTCCATTGAGATGGCGTGTCTCATGGATCGAACCTGGCTACGAGGAGCCCACAGTACAACAGTAGTAGGAAGGATCAATTAAATTGATGTAGTCATATGTCAGCAAGACAGAAATCATAGTGGCAGATGTCAAATACTGGAGCACAAATAGAGTTAGCAATAGTTCAAAGGACACGGATGCAGATGTCAGCAGCAGTGCAGAGAATCCAGTACTAGACAGGTGCAGTAGCTAGCAGTAGTCAAAAGACTCTGATGACAGATGCATTATACTAATTCAGTTGTTCATAGGCTATTCGGTTTCAGGAGTTGCAGGTGCAAACAACACTAGAGAAGTGTAGCATGCAGAACATTCCAAAGGTACCGGATGGGGATAGATTGAATTCCTTTCTTGTTGAGAGGGAATGTTGAAATTTTCAACAAGAAATAATCAAATTGGAGACTAGAAAGGACAAAAAAAAATGCACCCACACTGGTGAGGAATTTTGATGTACCAGGAGTGAGGAATGTGAGGCGTCTAATTTATTTTTCCCTTAAATAAATTGGACAATAAATTGTAATTTCGTCTCATAACAACTTGTGTCAATTAACTAAGTCACAATGATTGAGTTAGCTCAAGAAATTCGATTTAAGGTGATCGAGGTGGATATTGGTGGCCACCCGCCTATTCCACTTGGGCCCTCGCCATTGTCTCTTTCAGTTTTTCAATTTCCTTAATTATAGCACAATTTACTATTTTTGTCAGTTTTTCGGGTCCTAAACTTTCGAAGCCGTTTTGAGGCCCCAAATGATGTTTTTTGGGCATGAAAGGTTTGGTGATTTCATAAAAATCATATTAGTAGTTTTATTCCTCGGAGAGATCTTTCTAACGAGGTATCATGTACGTCAAACGAAGATCATATGACCAAGTTACGACCCCGGGAAGTTGGCTGCCCAACTAACCCCAATGGGGCCCATAAAATCTTGGTGTTACATCTCCTCAGGATATGGTTTTGGTTGTTTAGGGTTTTATCTTATTTTAAATAATAAAAAGACCCTTGATCCTTATTGTAACACAGTTCAGAGGAACATAACTATCAGTTGTATTTATATAAAATTTCCCATGTGCAATTATAAAGTCATTGGGATGCCATGATGGATTGCGCAATAAAGGAGGGTTGATTTTCCT
This sequence comes from Pinus albicaulis, assembly GCA_034641835.2. NCBI lineage: Eukaryota > Viridiplantae > Streptophyta > Pinopsida > Pinales > Pinaceae > Pinus > Pinus albicaulis. The sequence continues at coordinate 550,612,243 of CM076571.1, forward strand.
AATTAATACGGAGATAATTCCATAGGAATTGCATGTTCAAGGCAGGCTGAGAATTGGCTAAGTACTAGACCGATTTTTCCTAGATCAGTAGGAGACAATTGGCAGAGTGCTGGAGAATCTTAAGAGAGATTAAGCATTGTGTTGTTTCATGATTCCTTGACTTAATACAAAATAGAGATAAAGGGTTTTGAGCATTTTCTTCTCCAGATACATCTTGTGTTGTGAGATTGATAACTTGTTTCTCTTACTTATATGTGATTGTGTGATTGTGTTTTGTTTCCGCAAATTGTAGGAAGGATTCCGTATCTTGTTTTAGTACATGACTACAAGATCAGATTGAATCCCATTGGTTAGATTTTCTACATGAAATAGAAGAGAGGGTTGATACCATCTTGCCTTGTGTTGGTTAGTAGGCCGCAAGGTCTGTGATAAAGACCAACATAAATGGAGGAGGGCTTGCACTGTAATTTAGAGCCATAATAGAAGTCGACGCAAGCATAATATTGACTGAGTTAACCCTAGTTTGAGGGTCGACATTGAGATTTGAAGTTCATGCCAAGATTCAGTCAATGAAATGCCCAGAATCTATGGATCCATATGAGCTAGGTCGAGTCTCTTATGGAGGAAAGAGTCGTGTTTTTTCTATGTGTGGATAGGTTTTGTTCTACAACAATTAGAAGTACATAAGTACAATGCACTAGTTAGGATAGTTTCCTAGCATGTCTAGTTCATAAGGTATGACCTTAAGACTATAACAAATTTTCATAGAAGAAGATGGGTTGTGACCCTTAGAGCGAGGTTTATTTCTGCAATAAAGACCACAAATCTGGAAGATGGTTTGCAGATTCAGTATGTGTGGAGACAACAGATCCAAAGGAGGGTGGAACCTGAGCAAAAGATTGAGCATGCAGAAGAAATGTGCCATATGAAGAATGGATTGACATGCAGAGGAGTTGATTTTGGTGGAATTTCCATAGAGTTTTAGACAAAGATCTGAATAAACCTATAAAAAATTAGTAAATGGACTATTAGTGGCTGATTTGTGACCCTAGTTCAGTCATCTATAGATTGTTAGAAGTATGATAAGAGGAGTAGTTCATATTTGTTCATAGATTGGACAACAAAGATATAATTGTCGATATACAAGAACAATGATCTTGAGAGGACTCAAACCATTGTTAGGTGGCATATTTGAAGAGCCCTAGATGAAGAAAATATTGTGGGCCCTAGATCAGTAAAAGGAATTGACTGTGGTTGGGCAGATTGATGGTAGGCCAAGTACAGTTGGAGGGTTGTTAGGTTACTATCAAAGAAGAGCCCTGACTCTTGTTCTGGTGAAGGACAACAAAATTGGTAGAAGGGCAGGTGTATAGGGCCTAAGGATTTGCAAAATTTGAAGGACTAAAGTAATAGTCAAGTGGGCCAACCAACTAGCCCTAGTTCACTATATTGTAGAGGATTGATTTAGTGAGAAGAAGGGCAGCCTCCATAGCCCTGGACATCTCATCTTGGAGCTGTAGTATGGAAAAAGTGGGCATACCAAATAGTTGTTCACAAATGGAATTGTGAACAACATGTTACCACTCAAACTAGTAGTGGATCTAAAAGGGGTTCCTAAGAGGGCAACTACTAGGATAAAGGAAACGATGGAGGCTTAGCCCATTGTCACCATAGCTAAGGCTCCTTGCTCTTCACATACTTTCACCGATGGGTGGAGTCCCAATAGTTTAGGAAGTCACTTGTAGACTATAGGTCAATGAATAGGTGGGAAGTGACCCTCGAAACCCTTTCCCTAAGATAAAATAAAGAGTGGGACTTGCTTTCCTTTTAAGCAAAGGAATTATCTTCTAGGGAGAGAGGAGGGGGATTGAAGGGTTGAGGGAGAAGAATAAGACTTATGAAGGAAGTTCTCAATCCCTAAAATCCTTTGGGAACTTGGATTCCCAAATGGTCCTTGATGAAAGGCCTTTGACACCAAATGGGACCACACAGGGCCAAGTGGACCCAACCCAGCTTCGAGGATGGAATTTAGCAACCAATGATGTTCTTATCCTAGATAAGGTGATGGGAAAGGATCAGACAAGTGTTTTTACTTCGATAGGTCAAATTAATCCTACTAGGTTCTATCCTTCGGAACACCTAGGAAAAACTTGATCCTAGAGCTAGGGCTTGAGGTATCCGGAGATTCCATTGTCGGAATTGGCCCATGTTCTGAGGAGAGTGAGGGCACCCAGCAACGCAACTTCCTGTAGGAGATAGAATTTTTCCTCTAGCTATATTCCTGGGAAATTGTTGCCCTAGGTGACCTAATGGGGCTAGACCTAGGGAATGTGAAAATTTCTTAATCTAAGAAACCCTATTACGGTAGCTTGATTTACTTCTCCTACTTGAATTAAGTTACAAGTTATTTTTTGAAATATTCAATAAATTAGCGAAGTAAATAGTAAATACAACTAGAAACCTACACATACAGATCAAATACTGAGTAACATGCTCATAGAAAAAGTGACACATGGATTTTCTGGACAACTATCCCCGGAAAAAACCCAATGTGGGAAAACTGGTGCAGCTAGCTCTGGAGGGTTTTCATTATTATGCAGAATCTAAGTACAACAATCTTGGGCACCAAAATTGGTTCACCCAACAGAGAAATAAAAACGACAGTAATACGCTGCTCTGAATCCCTCTACGTTAGCGTAATTGGCCTATGTCGGCCTCTGCACTGCTCAGTAAGGGTCCGCGTCACACCTGAAGGGCTTACACTACCCCTGCGCTACCCTGACTAGGCTTGCGTGGCTCCTGCTGCCTCTGCGCTGCCCCTGCTGGGCTCTGGCTGGACTGCGTGGCTCCTGCTACCCCTATTGCTTTGGCTGGCTGGAATGCTTAAGTAGAAAAAGCATAGGTAAGAAAGAAGCAACTGGCCAAAGGCAACACATAACAGTCAGAAAAATTGAAGAAATGAAATGAAAATAGATCAATGTCCACAAATAAATGAAATATCTCAATGGGACTAGAGAGTAAAAGCTTTGACAACAACAATAAGTGCTTATAGAATCAACTAAGAGAACAGAGGAGACTAATTCATGAGGTTAAAATGTTGTATAATTGTTGGCACAAGAAAACTGTAGAATTGTTAGAGTAAATCTCTGCAGGTACCATTAGTTGGTGATCATCGATAATCATTTCATTTCATCAAATACCCTGATGAATGGGCCTTACAAGCTATTTGTGTAGACAAGCCCCACAGAAGTTGTGTGATGGAAAAATATTCACACTATATTCAAGAAAACACCTACCAAATAAGGATGACATTTCAAATGGGGCAAGAAACAATAGAGAGATAGAAATCGAAAAATTTAAAATGCTAGGGAAACATGAAAGCAACTAGGTAGCATGGTAGAAAGCACAACAAAGAAAATTATAAAAATGGAAAACCCTACAAATTAGCACCCATCCAAACATCACCACAATTTTTTCTTCAACTCTAAATCTCCAAATTCATCAAATTATATCCTTTATCCAAACCTGATCCTGTCTGTTATCCATTCTGAAGATAAGGCTTAGAAATTACTACAGATCCATCACCTACATGTTGTCATGATCTTATTCTGTGACCAGACAACCTACTTTCGTGAAGACACGGAAAGGTAAACACTGTCAGCCAAGATTTTCCATACAACCCAGGTTGAGCAACCACATATACATCACCAGTTTTTTCTCTTCAGATTTGTAACTTGTAAGAGCTTTGTCTGACCACCTTCGGGTTGCGCCCAAAGTCACCCAGGAAAGCCCTCTCAAAATCATCCTCTTCCATCTTTGTGTCACTATCTCCCTCTCTTACCCTTCACTACCTCTCTCACTACTCTCCCTCTCTCTCTCTCTCCATTCCTTCTCTCCCCTCTGCTTTAGTTTATCTCCATCTCTCCCTTGTGACTCCCCTTGTCTCACCACCTCTATAAATCTATGTCTTTATTATTCCTTCTCATATATATCTATAGTTAATATATATCATGACATATTGGGACCTACGATTGGGTTAAGTACCCCTTGTTGGCAAGGTTAAAATGGTTAATCTTCGATAGAAAAAATATAGATCAGATATTTCATCGAAAAGAGGGAACCATACCCTATCTTCCAGGCTATGTCTATCAGTCACTTGGCCTCTTCTTTCTCTCACATGAATGTAGTCTTGATTGACTGGTACAAAAGAAGGTTTTGCATTATCAACTATTTGTTTGGGACAAATTTTAGTTTTTTCAACACTGCTACATTCTTCAAGCTTATCCTTTAAACCATCTTAGTCTTTTGTACTCTCTTCAACTTTGTAGTGCTTTCCATTCCTCTCAGTCACATCTGTTTCCTTGGTCTATTAAGGGACAAGGTCGACAACATTAGGATGATTTTGCAATAAAAAAGGGTATTTCCAGGACACAGTCAGGTGGAGCAAGATTATAAGAGCCAAATTTCTCATGAATGTGGGACACTCGAACTTACTATTTTCTAGAGTAGTCATGACGTGCAGTCTGGTTATTAAGACTTCATCAGATGGCCATTCTCCAGACTTAAATTGTGTGACAACACTATGGCTGAGTTTGAAACTGGAGATTGAAAATACATTTGGCTTGATTGCAATAGACATTTTCATCAATAAATGTAAAGCAATGGCTAACAACTACTATAAATTAATAAATAAAGAAGACATGGCAACAAGCAACAATACTTACAAAATTGTTACATTGATATGCAAAGAATAAACAACTATTGTGCACAAACAGAGACCAATGAAACTATCATCTTAACCCCTAACCCCTTAAACACTAATTCTCAACCCCTAACCCATTTAACCCCCTAAACCTCTAAACTCCTGACCCATTTAACCCCTAAACCATAAACCTCTAAACCCTTAACCCCTAACCCCTAAACCCTTAGCCCCTAACCCATTTAACCCCCTAAACCCCTAGTAAACCCCTAACCCATTTAAACCCCTAAACCCTAAACCTATAAACAGTTAACCCCTAACTCCTTAAACCCTAAAACTTTAAACCCTTAACCATAACACCTTAAACCCTAATTCAGTTAAAGAAGTTCCCAGAATCTATGGTTCCATATGAGCTAGGTTGTGTCTCTTATGGAGGTAAGAGTTGTTATTTTTTCTCTGGGTGGATAGGTTTTGTTCTAAGACAATTCAAATAGAAGTATAATGCCGTAGTTAAGGAGGTTTCTTAACATTTTCAATCCATAAGGTATGCCCTTAAGACCGTGACAAATATGTGTAGAAGAAGAGGGGTCAAGACCCTTGGAGAGAGGTTTATCTCTGCAATATATACCACAAATTTGGAAGATGGTTTGCAAAAGTATGTGCGAAGATAGAAAATACAAAGGAAGGTGGAACCTGAGTAGAATATTGGGTAGAATAATTGTGGCATATTATGAGGAATGGATGGACATGAAGAGGAGTTGATTTTGGGGGATTGTCTTGAGAGTTTTGGATAGATATCTAAAGCAACCTATAAACAATTAGTCAATCAACTTTTAGTGGATGTTTTGTGACCCTAGTTCAAGCATATACAAAGTGTTAGAAGGATGATAAGAGGAGTAGTTCATATTTGTTCATAGATTGGACAACAAAGAAATTGGTACACAAAAATAGTGATTTTGAGAGGACTCAAATCACTATTAGGTGGAAATTTTGAAGATCCCTAGATGAGGGTAGTGTTGTGGGCACTAGATCAGTAAAATAATTGACCATGGTTGGGAAAATTAATGGTAGTCCAAGTATAGTTGGAGGGTTGTTAGGTGACTATCAAAGAAGAGCCCCAAGTCTTGTGCTTGTGAAGGAAAACAAGACTAGTAGAAGGGTAGGTGTAGTGGGCCTAACAACGTGCAAAATTTGAAGGACTAAGGAGTTGGAAAAGAATAGATCACTCATAAAGACAAGGCCTTTCTAGCCCTAATGCACAAGGAGTGAACCCTCAATATAAATATTTTGTTTGTTAAACAAACTCAATTGTATCTATGTAGAATACTATACATAAGAGAAAATAAAATGATATTATCCACATCAGTGCTTGAAATAACCTCAAATTAGCCATGGGTAGTGAGCCAAAGGGTGAATGTGGGGAACTGTTAAAGTTACATCATGTTTAAATTCCTTTTACATTGTAAGGTTGTTCTCCAATAGGGTTGAAGCATCATCACAAGGAAGCATGGCACAGTTTTGTTGGGGAGCGATTAAAGTTGTAACACAATTCAAGTGATTTACACCTCAAATGTAAATGACATCATTATATGTTTGTGTTAGGTTGTTAGAGAGGTTATTTATAGACAGTACATTCAATGTACTTGGACTTCATCTTTTTAGGGCCTCGACTGTAACATGGATTTGTATCAGGAACACTTCATGCAAATGAAAGGGGGCCTTTTTGTTTAACCACATACACTCAAGAGTATCAGATGTTGCCCTTCATATCTCCCTTGGTGCATTCAAAGTGGGTTTACATTCGCGTCGAGTTGAAATGAATTATAATGACCTTCCTCTTCTTAATAACATCTACTAGCATTTCCATTTGTAGACGCCCCCATTTATTATGAGATTCAAGGGATGTTCTATTGTCTTTATCAACATTTGGACGAGTCATTATCTACATTCTTTAAATACATGTCTAGAACTTTTTATGAGGGAGGTACTTGGATTTAGATCTTTATATAAGGCCTTGGGTGCCCTTCCCTTCTAGAACTCTTCCAAGGGGGTCACCTCCTTCTAAATTGCCCTGCCTACTTAGGGCCAAATTGACAAACCAAGATTTAAACTTCTTCAACTACCAAATTAGTGAGGCATTGTACCTCTTCTTGACCTAGACCTTAATGAGATACCAAATTAGTGAGGAATTGTACCTCTTCTTGACCTAGACCTCAACGAGACATCTTTCTTCAGATATACTTTAAGGATTTCCCACCATATATCACAAGTTGGATGTCATAGGATATGTTACCCCATTTTCTATATGGGCTTTTAGAGGATATTTTAAAATTTGATTGTCATCTCATCCCCTACGATTCCTGCCACATTGATCATTTTTCATCTAAGGTATATGGATCTATATGTAATTCATGAATTTATCATTGGTTTGATGACGCCTTGCCTTAGCCATCTAGGACACTATGTGTAGGAAGAAGTTCCTTTAGCTACCACATTTAGTTGGATATGTATGATCCATGTGTATATGATTTTATGTCCAATGTGTACTATTTTTATTGTGTTCACTTATAACACTATGTTCTAACTATTGATTGATTGACTATAAGTTTTAATCTAAGTTATTCCACTGTGTTTCATAATTTTGCTAAGAGAAGTGTGTCATCTTGATGGTTTGGATATATTCTTGATGATTTGAGTAGGTGCTATACATTGATCTTATTGCACCCCTTAATTCCTTTAATCAAAATTTATCCCATGTCTTTCTTAACAACAAATGTGAAGGCATTCTAATTGGGTATTTTTAAGCTCTAAATGAACTTCCTCAAAAATAAGAAACTAACTATACCTATTTAAATTTATTGATAACATTATTCATTGATTTAAAGATAATTTTCACTACCTTAAAAGTTGATAGATATTTCTGAGCTCATGTTCATTTCCCCTCTTTATATGAACATTCTTACTTATATTAGAGAAATATAACATAATTTTGATTAATTAGAATTCTTACTATATTAGAGAAGTATAATATAATTTTGATTAATACTCTAATGAGTTTAACATTATTTTTACTCACATAAAAATAAAACTGGATGAAAATCTAACCGACCATAGCAATTTATTTGACTACCTATTAAAATCTAATTTGGTGGCTACTATAAAATTTAAATCCACCCATTAAAATTTATTTTCCCACCGATATTCTCCTTGCCAGGTCTGGGACAGAGTTCGGTGCTCTTTCTCTGCTCATAATTTTTATGATTTCTCTGCAGATTCCATACCCTTCTTTGACATTCATTTTCGATCTTTATTTGAAATCTTCTTCTCCTGATTTGGGGCTTTCGCTGCAATTCGGAGCAGAAAACATGTTCAAGAACTCTGAATTTGGCTATAGTAAATTACATTAATTTTTCATTGTCCTTCAACCTTTACCTGCTCGCCTTCATCCAAGAGGCTCGATTGATATTGCCACTGGTGAAAATCCCGCCAGTCAAGTAGCAAAATAGACTGGTCTTCGTGGGATGGATGGCTGGGATCGCTGGCTTCACCAACGAATGAGGTAAGGATTGATGGATTGAGGAATGAATAGATAAAGAGGATGTTCTAATGTGGTCTGATTAGTAAGTAGTCGAGCTTCATCTATTTTATTTGTGTTTTCGGTGGTTATAGCTTCTGCATATGCACGTTCATACTCTTCCAGGGCTCTGCTACAACCTCTTCATGCCTTCGGAATTTTGCCCATAGAGTATTAATCTTAATGCACAACCGATCCAGCCATCCAACCTGGGTGTTAGCTGCCCGACTGGATAAATTAGGGGCATTCGCCTAGCATCGGTGGGATTAACCTTTCCATTCCTCAGTGCTTTATTCTGTTGGGGGTTAATGTTACCAGGTCGGCTTGCTAATCCTTTCGAGTTCTCCAATAACTTTGATACAAGGGTTTCCACCTTCATGTATTGTCCCTCATCTTCTTGGATTTCCACATGAGGGAGCTGGGCGAAGCGGATATCTAGACCCTGTGAGGACTTTATGCATTCAAGACCGGATAACATCCATTTACATGTAATGAACGCAACGGTGAATCCATGGTGTGCCGAGAGGCGCTGGGCGAACTCGTTGAATGGGATAAGATGGCCCATTCCTCCGCTGGGAAAAATTGCACCCTTAGATAACTCCTCACCATAAATTGTGCCTTGACAATTTCCCCTGGTAGGGTGTTCTTCATGTCAATTGTTTATTTGACTTTTGCTTTCCATAAAGCATGTTTATGTCATCTTCCAAGCAAGGGTGTTCATCTTCCAGGTCTCTCTTCATGCTTACAATATCTAGACTTGTGTTCTTGCCTTGGATGATGGATTGTGGTGGGAAAAATAGCAAGGTGCATGGCACCCTAAGTCTCTTGTTGCAACCTGTAATTATCACTAAACTCCATGAATTTCTGCTATGTTACTGAGAGAGAGATGCCAATAGAAATGCAAAATAAGCCTTGCATTTTCAGGGGGTAAGAGGGGACTATTTAAGGCTTGTAAAGGCCAGAACTAGAAGCCACAAAAATATGGTATTTTTTGATAGGGTTAAACAAATGAATTCCAGTAACGAATTTGAGGAATTTTCATTAACCTGTTTTCTTTATTTGTGGAATTTTCTTGAAATAGTTCATGAGGAGCGAACATGCGACATGGGGGTGTGAAACCATAGTCGGTTTATTTACAATGCCCTACTTTCACTGACCTGCAAGCCCCTTTTGTGATGAGTAAAAACAATTTTTAATTTTAATTGTCTTTTCAAATAGTTGTGGGTGGGTCTGACATCTTAGATGCTGAAAAATATTTGTAGACTAATATAGAAAAAATACAGTTCAGGAACAATGATACTGTAACTTCAAAGTTCTCACCCATCTATATAGGCACTATGTATAAATCTCCTTTTCAGGTGTGTGTATGTGTGTGTATATAGACGCCCTATTTCATAGAAATTTGTTGTATCCTTTGATGTGTGTGTATATATAGATGCCCTGTTTCATAGAAATCTTTTGTATTCTTTGATGTGTGTGTATATATGTACCTCGTTTCCAAGAAATCTGATGTATTGTTTGATATGTATGTGTGTATGTGTGTCTATATATGTATATACTCTGTTTCCTAGAAATCTGTTGTATTGTTTGATATGTATGTGTGTTTGTGCGTTTAGAATATATATATATATATATATATATATATATATATATATATATATAATGTGCCCTGTTTCCTAGAAATCCGTTGTATTATTTGATGTACTAAAACATGTAGGTTTTCCAAAAGTTGTACCCATTTTGTTGTTTGAGGTTGCGTAGATCTGAACAGTGAAAGTAAGGAGGTAATCTAGCATCAAAGGTTTTAATGTCAAAACTCCACTAGATTTGAGAATTGATCTCGTCCTTCTCTCAATCTGCCATTTGGCATGCCTTGCAAACCTAAGTTTTGTCAATTGCATTTTCCTATGTGATGATTATTACCATCAAGAATATCTTGCTTGCTGTGATTTGGGAACAATGACACTTTTTCCCCTTTCTTTTATATGATGGTTGCCATCCTATCTTTTGTCAGGGTAAAGAAATTTCTTTTACGTTTTTAGAAAAAAGATAGGGACTGTGAAATGTGTATCATTTTGTCCTTCTCCATAGAATTGCGTGTGTTGGCTTACACCTATTAGAAATAGTCTCTATTGCAATATCTAGTGCACAAAATTTCTATTAGGGTAAGGTAGTAATTCAGTAATTGGCTAATTTCATGCTAATTTCTTATTTATTAGTCTGGAAGACATTTTTATGTTCCTTGTTGGATTGCAGTTAATGTTTGTGTCATATTATTGTTAAGTAGTGTTTTTAGTAATATGTAATGTCATGATAGTTTTCTCCTATATCATTTCGTTAATGTTAATATCTTTGCATATCTTTTACATGTCTTTCTGAAATCTGTGAACATAATGAGAAGATGCTTTGGTCTGGTTAATGATATTTTATAACGTGAATTTTGTTGTCAACTCCAGGTGGTGACAATATCTTTGTGACTAGGGTAGTTGTCTCAAGGGTAGAACTGACACAATATGTGCATGGGGCTTCTCATCTTACGGCTATAAAAATTGATGCAGCTATCAAACCAGGTAACAGTGGAGGCCCAAAAATCATGAATGAGAAGGTTGTTGGTGTAGCTTTCCAAAACCTGTCCGAGGCATAAAACATAGGGTGAGTGTAAATTTACTTCCAATAGTTATGTTTTCACCCTTAAGTAGTTTCCATCGGTAATACATGTCTTTAGTATTTCTTAGGAATCAGTAGATGACAACTAGATTATCCATATGTCCAATGCCTGCATTGTTTGAGGATAAGCAGTTTTGATCCTGTTACCTACTGGATTTGCACTCAAGTCTAAATTGTCCAAATTGCAAATGTTGAGGCAACCCTTGGAAGTTCTATCGACTTTTATATCAATAGAACCTCCCTTCACTTTAGTCCAGCTCTCTTTCGGCACAAAGGGGGGTTCCCTAGTTCAATTCACTTTTCTACCATGTTAATTTGTTCTAAAAAACAGATTAGTGATTTTATGTGTTCTATAGTTTTTTTTAGGTAAAAACAATGAGAAGACAAGAAAGATCAAGTGCCTTGTTATTTGGGCAACTGGAGTTGAAACCTAACTTGATGAAGAAGCTTGGAATGCCATGGAAAAGTCAGAAAAATATGTGATACATGAAAATTTCCTTTTTCAATCAACCATATTGAGGTATAGAACTATTGATAAAATTTCAAACTAAAAACAGAAGCAAACACTAGGATTGGTTTCTAGATAGATACAAGTTGTTTGGTTATTCTGATTTGGGATTCTACGTTGCTGCAAACTTTGATGGGCTCCTTGCTTGTTGATTAAATAGGACAAAGTATTGGATGGATTTTTTAGTAGAACATGTGGCTTCAAGGGTCATTTGGGTTGGACTGCAACAATTTGTTTCAATGTATTTTTAACTTTTAAGTGATGGGTTGTGGGCTGCATCTCAGGATGGAAAATTGGATTGCAGTTAATGTTTGCATCATATTATTGTTAAGTAGTGTTTTTAGTAATCTGTAATGTCATGACAGTTTTCTCCTATATCATTTCGTTCATGATAAAATTGGATTACAGTTAATCTTTGCGTCATATTATTGTTAAGTAGTGTTTTTAGTAATCTAGAAAATTGGATTGCAGTTAATGTTTGCGTCATATTATTGTTAAGTAGTGTTTTTAGTAATCTGTAATGTCATGACAGTTTAAATTTTAAGTGATGGGCTGTGGGCTGCATCCCAGGATGTAAAATTGGATTGCAGTTAATGTTTGCGTCATATTATTATTAAGTAGTGTTTTTAGTAATCTGTAATGTCATGACATTTTTCTCCTATATCATTTCGTTAATGCTAATATCTTTGCATATCTTTTACATGTCTTTCTGAAATCTGTGAACATAATCAAAAGATGCTTTGGTCTGGTTAATGATCTTTAATAATGTGGTTTCTAGATAGATACAAGTTGTTTTGTTATTCTGATTTGGGATTCTATGTTGCTGCAAACTTTGATGGGCTCCTTGCTTGTTGATTAAATAGGACAAAGTATTGGATGGATTTTTTAGTAGAACATGTGGCTTAAAGTGTCATTTGGGTTGGACTGCAACAATTTATTTCAATGTATTTTTAACTTTTAAGTGATGGGCTGTGGGCTGCATCCCAGGATGGAAAATTGGATTGCTGTTAATGTTTGCGTCATATTATTGTTAAGTAGTGTTTTTAGTAATCTGTAATGTCATGACAGTTTTCTCCTATATCATTTCGTTAATGCTAATATCTTTACATATCTTTTACATGTCTTTCTGAAATCTGTGAACATAATCAGAAGATGCTTTGGTCTGGTTAATGATATTTTATAACGTGAATTTTGTTGTCAACTCCAGGTGGTGACAATATCTCTGTGACTAGGGGAGTTGTCTCAAGGGTAGAACTGACACAATATGTGCACGGGGCTTCTCATCTTATGGCTATACAAATTGATGCAGCTATCAACCCAGGTAACAGTGGAGGGCCAACAATCATGAATGTGAAGGTTGCTGGTGTAGCTTTCCAAAACCTATCCGGGGCAGGAAACATAGGGTGAGTGTAAATTTACTTCCAATAGTTATGTTTTCACCCTTAAGTGAATTGGATGGATTTGGGATTCTATGTTGCTGCAAACTTTGATGGGCTCCTTGCTTGTTGATTAAATAGGAAAAAGTATTGGATGGAGTTTTGAGTAGAACATGTGGCTTAAAGGGTCATTTGGGTTGGACTGAAACAATTTGTTTGAATGTATTTTTAACTTTTAAGTGATGGGTTGTGGGCTACATCCCAGGATGGAAAATTGGATTGCAGTTAATGTTTGCGTCATATTATTGTTAAGTAGTGTTTTTAGTAATCTGTAATGTCATGACAATTTTCTCCTATATCATTTCGTTAATGCTAATATCTTTGCATATCTTTTACATGTCTTTCTGAAATATGTGAACATAATCAGAAGATTCTTTGGTCTGGTTAATGATCTTTAATAACGTGGTTTCTCATGACAGTTGATGGAGAAAACAATTTGTTAAGTAGGACAAAGTATTGGATGGATTTGGGATTCTATGTTGCTGCAAACTTTGATGGGCTCCTTGCTTTTTGATTAAATAGGACAAAGTATTAGATGGATTTTTGAGTAGAACATGTGGCTTAAAGGGTCATTTGGGTTGGACTGCAACAATTTGTTTCAATGTATTTTTAAATTTTAAGTGATGGGCTATGGGCTGCATCCTAGGATGGAAAATTGGAATAAAACAAAGTTTCTGGCCATTTGTGATATTCCCGCTCAACCATTATTGCTAGGTGAGAATAAAATTTTGCTCAATTTCAATAATTTTGATTTCCAAATTAGGAGAAGTGAGTTGGAGGACCCCACTTCCAATTTTTGGCTAACAAAGACACTCACCTAGGGAGAAAAGGGAAAGTCGAACACTTAGTGGGTTGTGGGGGCCACCCAAGAGGGAAATACACACCCCTTGGGCAATTCATGCTTTTTGGTATGAAGAAATTTGATGTATGGGTCCTACATGAGGAGGAGGTAGCCCAACGATAAATAGATGAAGCACACCTCATTTTTCACCTTTTGACACTTTGACAAACTCACTTACCAAGCATGCTTGAGCTGTTGAGCCAAGTCTGCAAGTGCTGTTCAACACACAAGATTATCAAGCGAGTTTCTCACTCCTTCCTTCGGTGGAATTCGAGTGCCAACCCAAGGAGGGAGTTCAATACCATTTGTGAGCCAATTACAACATTGCATTAGGCATTTTGTGTGGCTTTCTTCCGCAATCTGGGCGTGGGAGAGAACCACACTTTTCTTGGAGAAGCTAGTGGGGGAGCATCAAACTTATTGAGCCTACTGGGAAAGCATTGAGCCTCTTATTGCTGAAGATTCAGGGTGATGGGACAGCCAAATTTTATGGAGCCTTTGCTGTAGCAGAGAGACCATTCCAGGGACTGCATGGGCCTCCGTATGTGGTACTTCTGGGCTGCAAGTGGAGCTGAGGGGGTGGCCATTTGGGGCTCGATTGAGCTGGGAATTTGGGGAGTCATCAAGAGCGGAAATTCATCAGTATTTAGCATCATTTTGGATTGTTAGAACTTAGAACAGTGCTATTCCAGGGAGGTCCGAAATACCCAATGAGTGGAGGAGCACGTAGAAATTGGGGGCAATTTCAGGGGTAAGAACTAGGCCAAACCCTTTTTGGGTTTTGGTGGGTTTTTTGAGGGGAGTCCAAGATTATTTTCTCAGAATTTTCTGGGCATTGGAAGAGGGTCAAACAACAGTTTCATTCCGACAGGCAGTGCAATTTTTCTAGGGCAGCGCAGGGCATAGAAGAGAGAACACATTCCAACATTCAAGTATTGCATTTTATCACCTAGGACTTGTTTAGCTTGCCTTTGGCAAGCCCAAGTGCACTCACCATACTCATTGTACTTCCATTGCATTATAATAAAATGGCTCAGCTAGGTGCAATTTTTGGAGGAATTATGGGTGTCTACTTATGTGTTTAAATTTTATGCGTGCATGTGCTTTAATTTTTTGTTTTCATTTTCAATTTTCCCTAGAGAATATTATAGTGGTATCCGAGCACTGATCTTGGCTCAATCGTGGGATTATTCCTATGACCTTGGAGGACCGACAGAACATTACCTACCGGAGGCTCTTTGACTTGCAAAAAAGGAATGTCATGCAATACCTGACTATGCCCTACCTCTTCTCTAAACAGGTCAATCTCCCCTTATAACAACTTGGAATCATTCCACTCAAACAGTCTCTATGAATGGCACACAAGAGATACGAATCTATTTAGGCTATATGGCTTATTCCGGGGTTCTGGCCAATCTAACAAGGCTTTTTTTTCATTGTGGAAATGCTCTTTGAACTGGAATATGAGAAAAACAAGCATGACCAGGCTCCCCGTAGCAAGTTATTGTTGTCATAAATTTTGCATGCAGTAAATTGTGTCTATTATAAACCCTAATTTATAACAACAATCATTAAATTAAAAGTATCATGTATTTGGGATCTAATTGAGCATTTCTAGTACTATCTTAGCCCTCTAGACTTAGCCATAGGTCCTTCGAATTTCTTCCCTCATCTAACTCGGAGCCCGACCTTATCGAATAATATCCTTGGAATTTGGTGTGTATTTATTAGAATCCTTGAAAGGTATTTAGCCTAAGAATTCTCGGGTTACTTAATCTCCAAGATTTTCTGAGATAGCCTCCGTTGTGGGGACATCCATCCATAGAACAGCAGAGGAGCAGCTACTAAGGTGAAAGTGGTGGCTGATCCCTATGTTGCCCTTGAGCTAGAGTACTTAGTGAAGCTTTGCACTAAGGTGTTACATTTTGCTGTAGCAAGCCCTGAAGAATCCTATTTTACCCTAAGTACTATCCTTGGAATGAGGGGAGTGCCTAGTGGGTTTCCCCAAGATATGTATTTCAAGGAAACAAACAAGAGAATATAAGCTCCCTTTTATATATCCTTCCGCTTTTTGTTCTGCTGTTGTAATTATTGTATATATGAGATGTATTTTTCTATTAAAAAAGAAGGTCTACACAAACAAATCCATTAACAAAACCAAGCAGAGAGTAATTGGTCACTTGCTTACATATGGCACCCTGAGTGAGATAAACCCTCCTTAACATCATTGATACTAGTCATATGCAAATAGAAATCATAAAAGATTATGTTTAGACAAATAAACCAATACAATAAGAAGAGTAAAAGGAGACTATTTCGATATCATGGACTATAACATGGACTCCAAATGAATCTGAATCCCATCCTGTAGCCAACATACTCACAAAGTGATAAATAGGAACTAAGCTATTTTAAAACAGCAAAAGGGAGGATCACTAACCTTCAACTTGCTTGTATTTAAAATCCCTTGGATAAGCAGGCACCAATGCATTTGCTACCAACAGGATATGAGTGATATTCAAACTCTTTTTGAGGCTGCTCCAACAGAACCAAGAAATAGTCCTTGCAAAACAAATAAAAGGTTACTTTTGTCCCATATATGCCCAAAGCTTGAAAGTGGTCTCTTAAAGAATTCCATTTTCAGTGTCCTTTTATTTCAACATTGACTTCCTTTCCAAATCAGAGACAACATACAATATGTAAAGTGTTGCTCATAACAAGGTCATGAAAAATGGCAAAACATTTCACCCATAGTAGATTATTAAGACAGAGTAACAGACTTGGACAACTAAAAGAAATTCTTACTAAGCATTAAAATTTAAAAGCCATCGATTCGTTTCCAAAAGGATGGTCACTTGAATATTATCATTTAGAATATGTGGACAGTACAGTAGTGCTAGAATATAAAGTTTGATGTGCAATAAAGTCACCATAGTGATGGAATAAAGTAGGATTCATAGCATAATGGAATATTGTCCCATATATGCCCAAAGCTTGAAAGTGGTCTCTTAAAAAATTCCATTTTCAGTGTCCTTTTATTTCAACACTGACTTACTTTCCAAATCAGAGACAACATACAATATGTAAAGTGTTGCTCATAACAAGGTCATGAAAAATGGCAAAACATTTCACCCATAGTAGATTATTAAGACAGAGTAACAGACTTGGACAACTAAAAGAAATTCTTACTAAGCTTTAAAATTTAAAAGCCATCGATTCATTTCCAAAAGGATGGTCACTTGAATGTTATCACTTAGAGTCTGTGGACAGTACAGTAGTGCTAGAATATAAAGTTTGATGTGCAATAAAGTCACCATAGTGACTTAGGAGTGGCAGGTGCAGGGGTGGCTATTTAAAACCCTAGAGGACCACAATAATTTACAATAATTTACTAAAACCCTAGCATTGTTTTAAGGTCCTATGTTGTGTGCAAGGCAGGTCAAAAAATTGGTGGTAATTGGAGATTCCATGGTGGTAATTCAAGAAATAATCAAGCATTCAACAACAAGACCTTCCAACCATGTCTAGATTGCTAGATAGGATTCATAGCATAATGGAATATTGTCCTTTGTCATCAAAACTCTAAAGAAAATGACATGAAAAAGAGAGGTGTTCTTTTGTATCAGGGACAAATGACCAAAAATTAGGGAAAAATCTTTTCACATTAACTTCCATCACAATTTTCCTAATCAACTACAGTTTGAATGTGTTAAATTTTCTAATCCCGACAACCTGACTAATTATTTCCTGCCAGAATATTACGCAAATCTACTGAATTGAAAGCACAATTCAGATTTTATGATCCAAATGGATTTTACAAACCCAAAAAACTTATATCTTCAAAAGTTGATGCAAAGGTTTCCATGTCGAAGAGCTCATCGAGCGCTTTCCAACGATGCTTGAACGAAGTCAAACGGACGTCGTGTGAAATAGATGTTCTTCAATATGTCTGCTAGATATATTCACTGTAAAATAAACTCAATACTATTCCTCTCAAGACTTCTCTGTAATTTTATTCCAAAAACAAAGATCTGCAGGTCTGAATTTGTCTTCAAAACTGCCACTATAGATACGAATTACAAGACTGTTGCAAGGTCACATATTTCACCACAAGTCCGAATTAGAAGGGTCTGAGTTGTAGAGAAGAGTCTCAGGTCCGAGCTTCTGGAAAGGCCGAAGTTACAAGCCTGTTAGGGCCGAAATTTCAGGCTTTGATAGGGCCGAAATTTCAGGCCTGAATTCAGTTCCGAAAAAATTTATTTCCACAGGTGCAAATAGGTCTGCAAGAGATATATCCTTCTAGCCCAAAACGTTGTAATTATGATCTCCCTTTTAATCTCCTTGGCCTCTTGTTTTATCTCAGAATTCTCACTGTATTTTTCACCGAAATTTTCATTCCAAAATGATGAGCATGACTAGTTATTTATAGTTGTTTGTGTATGAACTGAATAGTCCTGTCTTTTGATTAAGGAGCCGACATACCGATTTGAGCCAACCTGTGCATCATTTTTGGCATTTATTTAAACCAATTTTAAGACTGATACAGGGGGGCAATTTTATGGTTAAGTCTGGGCCTCGGCGCTTGATAGGAACACCATACAATATAGTGGTACTTCTTGTATCTTCTGCTGTAGTGCAGACCTGTTTTAACACCTCCTTTGCTGAACACTTGATAGTTGTAGGGGATCAACAAAATTATGTTAGATCCCTCCTTTGTGGCTCAAAGACTCTTTTTGTCATATAAAATTCTGCATGTCAAAGCCTCTCTGCTCCTTCACTTCCCACAGGACATTGTCAAAGCCTCTCAGCCCTCCTGCATTCATTCAGATCACCAAACTACACATATGTTACTTGAAATAGTAGTGCTCTAGACCTCCACAAACAAACATACATATACAGAAAAAGAGAGATTTTATTCCTGAGTAGTGGTCATTATAGGGCTCTAGTTAGCTGGATAAAACATGCATGCAGAATAGAAAAGGCAGATTTTCACCATGGAGTGTGTTGTTGCCATCATTCTTAGGCAGCTAATATGTTTTCCCATTTAGTGTGAATTATCCATCCTTGATATGGTTGGCTACACGACCCACCAAGGCACCAAAGTGAGGTCTACTGGAGCTCATGTTCCGCATTAATAAACAATCTCATATTCCCCATGGTAATACATACATTTGAGATCCATTCCAATATGTGAGTAGAAACTGTAAATTTATCTTAAAATTCTAGCATATGATGGCAGTACTAATTTCCAAAGGGAAATGCAAATACATACCATGTATGAGGCAATATTTTCATAGCCAAGAAGTACGTCTGCTAGATGGCCTGAATGCATAAATACCAATACTTAATGAGCTAGCTCCCTCTGAGTAAATGATGGTAAAGCAGTTGAAGGGTAGGGTTTAGGGATGATTACCTTTAGCATCAAGAAGAGCGAGGGAGACGAGGGTAGCTCCCCAGTTGGTTAGATTTATATACAGATCGCCTCTGCGAAGTTGAAAGAAACTTGGGGCATTGATCTTTCTGTAGGGATGACCATAATGAGCCAACTTGCCTTTCCCTTCCAAATTTCTTGGATTCAATTCCCATTTGTGCCCTTGATTGCTAGCATGGAATTTGCAGAGGTGAATGAAAACCTGAATGCACCAAAAATGCAAGAGAATGGATGACACTTTCACCATCATTGATTGATTGACTGATCAAGGGATGGATGGATAAGCTAAAGCAGAACATTCAATGATATATATAGAGAGACTCACATAGTCAATACTAGACTAGGGTGTGTTTGTATGCCTTAAGATAAGGTCACGGTGTAAGACATAACATGGATTGTGTGCAACTATAGACAACCCATGCACTGTGGCTACCAAAAAATGTAATCTTTGGAATCTAAACATGTTACATTTTTGAGTTTTTGTCTTATTACCCCAAATTTGTTTTTGGCCAAATCTTAATTTTGCTATTTAAAATGGAATTTTGAGTACATATATGGATTCAACACCTTGAAAAAACCCTAGAGCAGTCCATTTTTGTTGTTTGTAGATTGAAGGACCTAAACTAATGCAACATGGTTTTGTGGATGCCATTTCTAAAGTTGGGCTGGCCAAATTCCTTTCTGACCTTTCTACCACCTATATAACCAAGTAATTTTCTATCACCTGTATAACCTTGCCTTTTTATAAAAAAAAAGAGGTTCCTACACTCAAAGAATTCGCTTTTCCTGGCCATGGGGCAATTAGAATGTTGAAATTATATAACCTTTTGGATGATTAGAAGATCCAATTTTGCCATTGCTAGCCTGAACTAAGTTCAAATTGCGGTTTTGGGTGTAAACTGTTGGTTAGTTGAAACCCATTTATCAACTGCACTGTCTGAGTAAAGCCTAGATAATATCTAAGATGAGGAGGCTAGACCTATTTCAGGCTGTTGTACTCAAGCTAATGGTCAAACATAAGGTTATGCATATACATGTGGTTCAAGGTCTCCTTTTCCTCACGTTATTCTCTATGAATTAAGGAATGTATGTTGCCAAGGAGGAACACCTATTGGTCTAGGATTTGATACAACCAACAAGTTACTAGGAACACCCAACAGATTACTAGGATCTGATACATGCTTTAGATTGCTAGGATCTAGTCTAGGAACACCCAAAAACGAGAGGTATATCCACAAACCACTCCAAGTAAGATATGAAAAGGGCTCTTGAAATGCCTCTGAATACCAAAGCACTCCAATGTTTATAATGACATACTGATGTCCAATTCAAATGCTACCTAAGGATTTCACAAAGGTTCTAGTGCCTTTGTTCAAGGGTTCGTTGTATGTTTCCAAGGGTTTAAAAAAAAAAAATTCACTAGATATTAACAGCCCTTATGATATTTTTTACCACCACCATTTCTGCCACAAAATTTCTGTAAGGTGAAGACACATGAAGATTTAAATTGGTTCATGTTTGAAGGAAAGATGAACTGTTCTGATTGATGGGTATTTAGAGTTTTATTGTTGGCTATAATTTGCTTACAATGACCCTAGATGTAGTCACAAACAAGTAATAAAGATTATTGTTGTTCACAAGGCTGAAAATTTGTCTGAAATCCCTCAAATTATCCCACAACAAGCTTCCCAAAAACCCCACATCATTGTTGGAAACATTTGCTGATTACACCTGTATTTTTATACTTGTTTTCATGTTGGTGAAAATTTACCACAGTTGGAGGTATCAACCATTGGAAAGACCAACACTATTTGGTTCCAGAGAACCACCAATCAAAGGATATATCTACTGTTGTATCTTCTATTTAGGGCTCTTCACATGCTGCCATCGAATCTGCGGTCATTTTCTTCTATATATCATCTTCATATTGCCTCATAATCCTACAAGAGTATGTTACATGACCTCACATCCTCCCAGCAAAAGTTGATCTTATATGCCGAGTTATATTTATGCTTGGATGGTGATCTGTTTGCTTTGTTTGGAGATCATGGAGGATGACAATACATCTAGTCAATTTAGTGTCCTAAATTGCTAACATAAATTATCAACCAGGGCTAGTAAACTGATGAAGTGTGGTGCACTATATGTGCCTAAGTGACCTCTTCCTTACTTCGTTGTATGTGTTTTTCTTATTGTTTTTGGGGGTTTTGTCTTTTTAGTACTTAGTACGCTACTCTATGTTCAAAAGATGAAATCAAATCTATGTCAAAAAGAAAAGAAAATGAAACCTTAGACTCAAAACAGAGTGTAATTGTAAATTCTATCCCTAATTAGGAAAATGATGAAAAACAGAGCATTCTAATCCATGGATATCCTAGCTTGCAAATGAACATGAAATGTAACTCAAGACATTACAACTTAATCTGATTCATTTAGTTAGAGATTTGTTGGAAGAGCTTGTGAAAAAGATTAATTTTAATGCAATGAAGATCTCCTAAAACATAAAAGGAAATGCTGAAACAAACAGTAACTTAAAACATTATAGTGAAATCTCATTCATTTGATAAAAGTTTATTGGAAGAGCTTGAGAAAAATATTACTATAATGTAGTAAGGATCTCTTATGAAATGCTGAAACAACTTATAACATTACAACTAAATCTCATTCATGAGTTAGAGGTTTATTGGAAGAGCTTGTGAAAGAGATTAATCATAATGTGATAAGGATCTTCAATGAAGCAAAACAATCCATAACTCACAATACTACAACTTAGTCCCATTCGTGAATTAGAGGTTTATTGGAAAAGCTTTTGAAAGAGACTAACTACAGTATAATGAGGAATTTGATCTAAAATTGTGTGAACAAAATATTTCTTATATAGAGATTGACAGTGGGGGCTTTTACTGATTATTTCACCTTTACTAGAAAGGATGAAACCAGAAGCTTCTGGCCCTCTTACTGACTCTGCCTAAAGAAATATAATGTAAACACTAAACATATCTGACAAATGAGGATCTTCTTTTTAATTAAATAACAGAAAACGAAATGCTAATAACTCAAAATATCACAATTGAATCCCATTCATTTAATAGAGATATATTGGAAGAGCTTGAGAAAGAGACTAACTACAATACCATGAGGATCCTTTATCTAAGCAAATGACAAGAAAAATAATGCTAAAAGCTATGATTTTAGAAAGCAATCTAAGGAAATATGACAAAACAGAATTGAAAACAACTTATCTAGAAAACATGTAAAACCTCCTTGAATAGCAGGGGCCCTCTGCTACCAATTTGGTGTAATCCTTCTTCAGCTCCTTAAAATTGTAATCAAAACACCATCAATGAACTTCTTTATTGATAAACTCACAAATCTACATCCCATTCCATCTTAAGCTTTGTTACAAAACACTCTCTATTCTTTTCTCTCCTTCTCCTATTTTTCACTATTTTTTCACTACCCATGATAGGAGAAAGCTTCTCCTATTTATACAAAATATGAGAAGTTATCTCATTAATGGGAGTCCATGAATCTCTCCCTCCATCTCTAGAGTTACAATCAAAATAGGAAATGATAAGACACATTTCTTTCTAGAGTTTCAACACAACTAAGAAATGAGACACATATCCTCTTAGAGTTTCAATACAATAAGGAAATGAGACACATATCCTCATGATCCCACGATCTTCTCCAACCAAATTCGAATTTGTCCTTAGAGTGCCACATAAGGGTCTTCTAGAAGTCTCCTTTTGATCTACACATGTCAACAATCTCAACCCACTTGTTAGGTATAAGCATATGCACATTATTTTCTAATTTTTAACCACAAATTCACTTAAAAAGGCCAAGAATTAATAAAGTTTGGAAAAACATAAATGTGGCCCAATGATAATGAAGTGGGATGAATGTAGTGACATAGTAGTGAAATGGAGGTGATATAATGGACATAATAATGAAAGTGTAATGGAAATGAATGACATTTTCAAGACCCAACATACCCCCCAACTGAATTTATTGCATGTCCTCATGCAATATATATTACATTAACTCTTTTGATCTTTGAGCTTTGGCTTAAATTTGCATGATATCATCTGATAACTTCATATTTCTGCAAAGTGTTTTACTTGAATTGCAACATAGTTGGTTCTTGTGTGACAACCATGATTTTGTTTGTATCCAATTTATCCTTTAAGCACTTTTTTTAAAAGCCATTGTAAGCTCATAATAACGATGTAATAGTTAATATATGTTGGAAGTATGTGGGTTCTTGAGTATGATATGGACATGGTAAAATATGAAGATAAATGTATTCGCCCCCCCCCCCCCAACTGATGGTATTGACAATTTTATGAAATGATGAAGAGAAATGTTTTTCCAACAATTATCATTCTAGATTTTTATGGAATTCTATGGTCAAAAGTTAGAAAATGACGTACCTTGACTTACCTTTTGGAATGGATGAGTTGTATGTGTGGTGGCTGCAAAATTCTGATCATATTCTTCTTCAAGTGGCTGAACAAGAGGAGTCATGGATAAAAAGATAAGATGACTTTTTATTGCTCCTACTAAAACTTGCTGAATCTGCTCCAAAATGCTGAAAATAATAGTCTTCATGTCTTCAAAACTCATTGGCACAATTCCTACTATGTGAAAAGATGTTCTGATGTCGAACATAGTAGGAAATTGTTGAATTAGTGGCCATTAATGAATGCCACTAGTCAACACGAGAACTCTCACCATTGATGACAATGAGAGTCAAGATGCCCAAACACATCTTGCTAGGTACGAATGATTTTGCTGATGTCGAGTCACCTAGAAGATCTGACGAACAAGAGACATTAATGTATTCCCATTGTTTGTCAGCATGAGAACTTGCCATTAAGACATGCAAGCCTCAAGGTGTTTTTACAAAGAACTTAGACTCAAAGGACTATGGACTCAATAGTTTGCATTGAAGCAAGGCTTATTTGCGGAATGAAAATGACAAGAAATGGAAGATGAAAATGGAAGATGGCAATGGAGAGTAGAAATGGAAATGGGCAATAAGCATGTGAATGAGCCTCTTGCTTTTATTTGTGGTTATGAATGGACAAAAATAAATGGAAAGTGGATGTGAATGTAAATGGAAAATATGAAGTGAAATGAGGTGAATGGTTTATTATGAGGTATGGATGTGATGGAGACAATAGTATCTGAAAGTTTTTCAAGTGTTTGGATCTGATTTTACATCAACATATTTCCTCTTTGTTGCTGATCATCCTCTTATGAAACAAATTGGTCTCTTAGAGAGACACCATTCTCTTGTAGTCATTTGTCCTTCCTCCTGGAACCTGCAAAAAAACTAATACTTCTTCTGCAATGGAATGTAAGATTATCAAAGGGAGAGAGGTGATCAATCTTTCTAGTTATGATATTTACACACAAAACTAAGAATTTGTATTAATGAAACAAGTTCTCAAAGGAAAAATCAAAAGAATTTATACATGTTTTGGAATTAGTGCCTCAAGTTGAATGTTGCTTCTTTTCAACAATTTATTTCATTATTTACCATTTCAAACTCTAATGATGGATTTCTCACTGTGTAGACCTTGTTGAGACCTTTCCAACGATACTTAAATCATCAAAATCTGATTTTGTATGAGAAAGTTAAGCTGATTTGAACAATGAGGTTTTTCAGCTGTGGAATTGGAGAACAACTGCGGAATTGGAGAACAGCTGCGGAATTGGACTTTAGTTGCAAAATGTCGACGGTTTCTGTAGCTAAAAATCTTTGAATAAAAAGTTAGCCATTCATCTTTCACCATCAGTCCAAAATTAATCAATACCTTCAGAAAAGTGAGCAAATAACTTATTCATTTCATTGATTCAAAATTATTATTATTATTTTTTTTATTTTTTTTTTGAAATCAAAACAAAATTGAAAAAGAGAAATGCAATTCTTTTTTTTCTTTTTTTTTAATAACAAAATTGAAAAAGAGAAATTTTTTTTTATTTTTTATTTTTTTAATGTTGCACCAATGTCGATTTGGCTTTCCGTTTCTTAGCTACGATAGGTGCCATTGGTTTCAGATTGTTTATGGCCTTCCATTGCATAATCACGCCTCCAATATTTAAGCTTTCAGCACCCTGATCTTGCACTATTACCAGCATTTATGCAGTGAGCTTCAAAAATTTACAGTATTTGTAGACCTCATCCTTCAACAAATCTCTGAAATCGATGCTCTCATCTGCCAACGAAGAGGTGAAAATGCGGCTGAAGATGAGAGTGGCTGCGTTGCTGGTGGATTTGAGTGCCAATGAGAGCAGGAGAAAAGCCATCGTCAGTGCAGGTGAAGATCCGGCATCAGCGGTCAGTGGAATGTGGATTGAATGCCACGATAGACTTTGATTTCGATTAAAATTCTTCTTCCTGAGATCTAGAAAACCAGATCATGGGTGAAATCGACACAGAGTGCCGTTCTCAAACTTTCCACGATGCAAAAACCGTTTTTCCTCACGCGGCAGGCAAAAATGGGCTTCAAAGAACCGATAACGTTTCCCAGACCGCCACGAATTCCTTAAAACGATTTCTGGGTTATCTAATTGCTCATGTTCTGAGAAAAACCCACGTCTCAGTTTTTCAAAATTCATTTCGGTTTGATCAGAGAACATGTTTCAAAATCACGTTTCAATAGCAGTTGCGTTTTTCTGGCAATGAAAAATGATTTCTGGTGATTTCAAGATCCCAATTAAATCGAGAAACATATGCAAATGGTTTAATAGACAAAATCAAATGCAAAGTGGTAGCATGGCAGCATTTGAATATTGCTTGAATTAAAATCACCAGCTCTGCTATCGCCAGGAAGCTCTTCATCATCTGTAGCGTTTGCAGAAATGCCCATCCATGAGAAACTCACCGTTACTTGAAGACAATCCCAGCAGCCTGAGCCAAAAACTCATCTAGATTAGTTCTCAATCTTGAGTGACCCGGCACATCCACTACATTAACTGGCTTTATATTTCTCTTCTTTGAAGATTTTGAATGCAATACAAAGTAGCGCAGCTGATATTAATGCACGCAAATGAAATCCATGGAGTGGGCTATGACTTTGTCCACCTAGTTGCAGACTATAAGCAGTGGGATTTTCTTCTTTGTCCTTGTCAATATATTATAAAGATAATCGGTTGTTGTTTGTTTGTTTCACAAATCTAAGCATCAACAATCTTCTGCGTTCATCATCAGTGCCTTTGTGTGAATGTCTCGGTGGCCTGTGCGGCTATTATAATTTATTTTTCTTTGGTTACAAGTTTGTAGCCAGGCTTATGGCTCGGAGGTCTTGTTATAGTTCAAAGTTTTTCAAAGGCCATGGCCATTGGGTTGGTTTTTGTTTACTGATTTTTTTTATTGTTTTATTGTTTTTTTTTTTTTTTTTGTTAATAAAATGACATATGTTATATTTTCAAAAATTAAAAATATACATATGTATTTTACTAAACAAAATAATTTATTCAATTTTTTTTTATTTTTTTTTTAATAGAGAAAAATAAGATAAGTTTTTATTTTTGTTCCTTTTTTTTTTTTTAATGATTTGTTATTAAAATTATATATATATTTTCAAAATTTTAAAAATATACATATATCTTTTAGTAAACAAAACAATTTAAAAAAAAAATTATTTTTCATCTTTTATAATTGATTTGTTTAATAAAATTATGTATGTTATATTTTCAAAAATTTAAAAATACACATATATATTTCATTAAACAAAACAATGTATTGGAATTTTTTTTTATCATTTTTTTTTTTTATTGAATCAATTGAAATGATGAAGTTTATTTTGTCTCCATTTTTTTTTTTTTTTTTAACATAACAATTCTTTTTCTGATCCTCTAGATCACACAAAGTGCAGGAGGAGAACATACTCAAGAATTATTAATTTTTTTTTTTTTTTTACATAACAATCTTTTTTTCTGATCCTCCAGATCACACAAAGTGCAGGAGGAGAGCATACTCCAGAATTATTAATAATTTTTTTTTTAGATGTAAGAAATAAGGTCTCCTAATTACACTTCCCCGGCAACGGCGCCAAAATGTCTATTCAATTTAGTGTCCTAAATTGCTAACATAAATTATCAACCAGAGCTAGTAAACTGATGAAGTGTGGTGCACTATATGTGCTTAAGTGACCTCTTCCTTACTTCGTTGTATGTGTTTTTTTTATTGTTTTTGGAGGTTTTGTCTTTTTAGTACTTAGTACGCTACTCTATGTTCAAAAGATGAAATCAAATCTATGTCAAAAAGAAAAGAAAAGAAAACCTTAACTCAAAACAGAGTGTAAATTCTATCCCTAATCAGGAAAATGATGAAAAACAGAGCATTCTAATCCATGAATATCCTAGCTTGCAAATGAACATTCATGAAATGAAAAGTAACTCAAAACACTACAACTTAATCTGATTCATTTAGTTAAAGATTTGTTGGAAGAGCTTGTGAAAAAGATTAATTTTAATGCAATGAGGATCTCCTAAAACATAAAAGGAAATGCTGAAACAAACAGTAACTTAAAACATTATAGTGAAATCTCATTCATTTGATAAAAGTTTATTGGAAGAGCTTGAGAAAAAGATTACTATAATGTAGTAAGGATCTCCTATGAAATGTTGAAACAACTTATAACATTACAACTAAATCTCATTCATGAGTTAAAGGTTTATTGGAAGAGCTTGTGAAAGAGATTAATCATAATGTGATAAGGATCTTGAATGAAGCAAAACACTCAATAACTCACAATACTACAACTTAGTCCCATTCGTGAATTAGAGGTTTATTGGAAAAGCTTTTGAAAGAGACTAACTATAGTATAATGAGGAATCTGATCTAAAATTGTGTGAACAAAATATTTCTTATACAAAGATTGACAGTAGGGGCTTTTACTGGTTATTTCACCTTTACTAGAAAGGATGAAATCAGAAGATTCTGGCCCTCTTACTGACTCTGCCTAAAGAAATATAATGTAAACACTAAATAGATCTGACAAATGAGGATCTTCTTTTTAACTAAATAACAGAAAACGAAATGCTAATAACTCAAAATATCACAATTGAATCCCATTCATTTAATAGAGATGTATTGGAGAGCTTGAGAAAGAGACTAACTGCA
The DNA here is from genome assembly GCA_034641835.2 of Pinus albicaulis. Classification (NCBI taxonomy): domain Eukaryota; kingdom Viridiplantae; phylum Streptophyta; class Pinopsida; order Pinales; family Pinaceae; genus Pinus; species Pinus albicaulis. Next base: position 550,640,538 of record CM076571.1, read on the forward strand.
ATATCATGAGGATCCTTTATCTAAGCAAATGACAAGAAAAATAATGCTAAAAGCTATGATTTCAGAAAGCAATCTAAGTAAGGAAATATGACAAAACAGAATTGAAAACAACTTATCTAGAAAACATGTAAAACCTCCTTGAATAGCAGGGGCCCTCTGCTACCAATTTGGTGTAATCCTTCTTCATCTCCTTAAAATTGTAATCAAAACACCATCAAGGAACTTCTTTATTGAAAAACTCACAAATCTACATCCCATTCCATCTTAAGCTTTGTTACAAAAGACTCTCTATTCCTTTCTCTCCTTCTCCTATTTTTCACTATTTTTTCACTACCCATGATAGGAGAAAGCTTCTCCTATTTATACAAAATATGAGGATTTATCTCATTAATGGGAGTCCATGAATCTCTCCCTCCATCTCTAGAGTTACAATCAAAATAGGAAATGATAAGACACATGTCTTTCTAGAGTTTCAACACAACTAAGAAATGAGACACATATTCTCTTAGAGTTTCAATACAACAAGGAAATGAGACACATATCCTCATGATCCCATGATCTTCTCCAACCAAATTCGAATTTGTCCTTAGAGTGCCACATAAGGGTCTTCTAGAAGTCTCCTTTTGATCTACACATGTCAACAATCTCAACCCACTTGTTAGGTATAAGCATATGCACATTACTTTCTAATTTTTAACCACAAATTCACTTAAAAAGGCTAAGAATTAATAAAGTTTGGAAAAACATAAATGTGGCCCAATGATAATGAAGTGGGATGAATGTAGTGACATAGTAGTGAAATGGAGGTGATATAATGGACATAATAGTGAAAGTGTAATGGAAATGAATGACATTTTCAAGACCCAACATACCCCCCAACTGAAGTTATTGCATGTCCTCATGCAATATATATTACATTAACTCTTTTGATCTTTGAGCTTTGGCTTAACTTTGCATGATATCATCTGATAACTTCATATTTCTGCAAAGTGTTTTACTTTAATTGCAACATAGTTGGTTCTTGTGTGACAACCATGATTTTGTTTGTATCCAATTTATCCTTTAAGCATTTTTTTGAAAAGCCATTGTATGCTCATAATAACAATGTAATAGTTAATATATGTTGGAAGTATGTGGGCTCCTGAGTATGATATGGACATGGTAAGATATTAAGATGAAATGTATTCCCCCCCCCAACTGATGGTATTGACAATTTTATGAAATGATGAAGAGAAATGTTTTTCCAACAATTATCATTCTAGCTTTTTATGGAATTCTATGGTCAAAAGTTAGAAAATGACGTACCTTAACTTACCCTTTGGAATGGATGAGTTGTATGTGTGGTGGCTGAAAAATTCTGATCATATTCTTCTTCAAGTGGCTGAACAAGAGGAGTCATGGATAAAGGGATAAGATGACTTTTTATTGCTCCTACTAAAACTTGTTGAATCTGCTCCAAAATGCTGAAAATAATAGTCTTCATGTCTTCAAAACTCATTGGCATAATTCCTACTATGTGAAAAGATGTTCTGATGTCGAACATAGTAGGAAATTGTTGACTTAATGGCCATTAATGGATGCCACTAGTCAACACGAGAACTCTCACCATTGATGACAATGAGAGTCAAGATGCCCAAACACATCTTGCTAGGTACGAATGATTTTGCTGATGTGAGTCACCTAGAAGATCTGACGAACAAGAGACATTAATGTATTCCCATTGTTTGTCAACATGAGAACTTGCCATTAAGGCATGCAAGCCTCAGGTGTTTTACAAAGAACTTAGACTCAAAGGACTATAGACTCAATAGTTTGCATTGAAGCAGGGCTTATTTGCGGAATGAAAATGACAAGAAATGGAAGATGGAAATGGAAGATGAAAATGGAAATGGGCAATAAGCATGTGAATGAGCCTCTTGCTTTTATTTGTGAGTTATGAATGGACAAAAAGAAATGGAAAGTGGATGTGAATGTAAATGGAAAATATGAAGTGAAATGAGGTGAATGGTTTATTATGAGGTATGGATGTGATGGAGACAATAGTATCTGAAATTTTTTCAAGTGTTTGGATCTGATTTTACATCAACATATTTCCTCTTTGTTGCTGATCATCCTCTTATGAAACAAATTGGTCTCTTAGAGAGACACCATTCTCTTGTAGTCATTTGTCCTTCCTCCTGGAACCTGCAAAAAAAACTAATACTTCTTCTGCAGTGGAATGTAAGATTATCAAAGGAGAGAGGTGATCAATCTCTCTAGTTATGATATTTACACACAAAACTAAGAATTTGTATTAATGAAACAAGTTCTCAAAGGAAAAATCAAAAGAATTTATACATATTTTGGAATTAGTGCCTCAAGTTGAATATTGCTTCTTTTCAGCAATTTATTTCATTATTTACCATTTCAAACTCTAATGATGGATTTCTCAGGTTTTTCAGCTGCGGAATTAGAGAACAGCTGCGGAATGTCGACGGTTTCTGTAGCTAAAAATCTTGAATAAAAAGTTAGTCATTCATCTTTCATCATCAGTCCAAAATTAATCAAAACCTTCAGAAAAGTGAGCAAATAACTTATTCTATTCATTGATTCATAAATTTTTTTTTTTTTCAATAACAAAATTGAAAAAGAGAAATGCAATTTTTTTTTTTAAATATTATATATGTTACATTTTAAAAAATATATATACATATATAATTTTATTAAACAAAACAATTTATTAAATAAGGAAACTGAAACTAAAAACATTGAATGCCATTTTTCTGGCCACTGATTTCCACGTTGCTCATCCTCATGTGGCAATCTTTGCTAGCAATTTTCCATTGGAACATAGCAGGCTGTATTACCTTCTCTTCATATAAAGGAAGCTCATTGCAATTCGAGAAGAATTAATCACAACAAAATCCAACATTCAGAAAGTAAACTGATGAATTGAAATCATGTGGAATGTGGATTGAATGCCCGTGGGCTTTGATTTGATTAAAATTCTTCTTTCTAAAGCCAGTTATGGGTGAAATCGTCTGTTTGCCATTCTCAAACTCTCCTTTGTGCGAAAAAAACTATTTTTCCTCAGCGAGCAAAAATGGGCTTCAAAAAGAACAAGAAATTCTCAGAGCGCCCAGAATTTCTTAAAAAAGATTCTAAGGTTATCTAATTGACCCTATTGGCGAAAAAACCCCGTCTCAATTTTTGAATTCATCCTCGATCCCGACGAAACGTCTTTGCCAAAACCACGTGTCAAGCAGTTACGTTTTTTACGACGTAGATACGACACGGGAATGAAATGATTTGCTGATTGCCACATGCATCGATCATTTGAGTTCAATTCGAAACCAAACTTAGCTTCCTGAAGAACGGTCTCTCTAAATCATGGATTTGTTAAATTATTATGACTTCAGTTTCGCTATAGTTCCTGAGCAAATTTCTCGTTTCCCTTGGCTTTCCTCTCTGATTCTCTTTTCTTATTCAACGAATTTAAATCTGAGAGTTTTGACAACAACTCATTTTCTTATTCAATGCTTTTTCAATGTTGATGATATCTTTGCTCTGCAGAGAAATGGTTATCACGAGTATTCTGCACACAATTTCAATTTTGTTAAGGTATTCTCCAGTTTCTCTTGCGACAGTCTGATGAATTTTGAGCCCAAAGGAACTTGTTCCTAAATTTATATGGTTTCTTATCAGGATTTGATCGCAGCGTATTTTCATCAGATTTGCAGAGTGTTGGGTAGCATTGTGGAACCTTCGATCGCAAATTTTGTTTAACAATTGCAAAGGTTGGATCTGCTTCTTTGGTTTCGTTTTACCCAATTGCCATGGCCATTATCGTTCGTTGTTTCAATTTGTCATGGGCCATGTTATGGCATTTGTTGTTTTTTTTTTATTATTGATTTTTTTTTATTTATTTTTTATTATTATTTATTTTTTTTTGTTAATAAAATTACGCATGTTATATTTTCAGAAATTAAAAATATACATATGTATTTTATTAAAAAAAACAATTTATTAATTTTTTTTTTTATTAATAGGGAAAAATAAGAGAAGTTTTTATTTTTCTTCCTCTTTTTTTTTAAATGATTTGTAATTGAAATTATATATATATTTTCAAAAATTTAAAAATATACATATATATTTTAGTAAACAAAACAGTTAAAAAATATATATATGTTTTTTTTTCATTTTTTTATAATTGATTTGTTTAATAAAATTATGTATGTTATATTTTCAAAATTTTAAAAATACACATATATATTTCATTAAACAAAACAATGTATTGGAATTTTTTTCATTTTTTTTTTAAAGTTTGTTTTTTTTTTTTTTTTTTTTTTTTTTTAATCAAATGAAATGATGAAAACAATTTCTTTTATTTTTTTATTTTTTTTTTATTGAGTCAATTGAAATGATGAAGTTTATTGTCTCCCTTTTTTTTCTTTTTTTCTTTTTTTTTTTTACATAACAATTCTTTTTCTGATCCTCCAGATCACACAAAGTGCAAGAGGAGAGCGTACTCAAGAATTATTAAAAAAAAAAAAAATTTAACATAAAATTCTCTTTCTGCTCCTCCAGATCACACAAAGTGCAAGAGGAGAGCATACTCAATAAATTATTATTATTTTTTTAGATGTAAGAAATAAGGCTACCTAGTTACACTTCCCCGGCAACGGCGCCAAAATGTCTAGTCAATTTAGCGTCCTAATTTGCTAACATAAATTATCAACCAGGGCTAGTAAACTCATGAAGTGTGGTGCACTATATGTGCCTAAGTGACATCTTCCTTACTTCGTTGTATGTGTTTTTCTTATTGTTTTTGGGGGTTTTGTCTTTTTAGTACTTAGAACGCTACTCTATGTTCAAAAGATGAAATCAAATCTATGTCAAAAATAAAATAAAAGGAAACCTTAGACTCAAAACAGAGTGTAAATTCTATCCCTAATTAGGAAAATAATGAAAAACAGAGCATTCTAATCCATGGATATCCTAGCTTGCAAATGAACATTCATGAAATGAAAAGTAACTCAAAACACTACAACTTAATCTGATTCATTTAGTTAGAGATTTGTTGGAAGAGCTTGTGAAAAAGATTAATTTTAATGCAATGAGAATATCCTAAAACATAAAAGGAAATGCTGAAACAAACAGTAACTTAAAACATTATAGTGAAATCTCATTCATTTGATAGAAGTTTATTTGAAGAGCTTGAGAAAAAAATTACTATAATGTAGTAAGGATCTCCTATGAAATGCTGAAACAACTTATAACATTACAACTAAATCTCATTCATGAGTTAGAGACTTATTGGAAGAGCTTGTGAAAGAGATAAATCATAATGTGATAAGGATCTTCAATGAAACAAAACAATCCATAACTCACAATACTACAACTTAGTCCCATTCGTGAATTAGAGGTTTATTGGAAAAGCTTTTGAAAGAGACTAACTACAGTATAATGAGGAATCTGATCTAAAATTGTGTGAACAAAATATTTCTTATACAGAGATTGACAGTAGGGGCTTTTACTGGTTATTTCACCTTTACTAGAAAGGATGAAACCAGAAGCTTCTGGCCCTCTTACTGACTCTGCCTAAAAAAATATAATGTAAACACTAAATAGATCTGACAAATGAGGATCTTCTTTTTAACTAAATAACATAAAATGAAATGCTAATAACTCAAAATATCACAATTGAATCTCATTCATTTAATAGAGATGTATTGGAAGAGCTTGAGAAAGAGACTAACTGTAATATCATGAGGATTCTTTATCTAAGAAAATGACATGAAAAATAATGCTAAAAGCTATGATTTCAGAAAGAAATCTAAGTAAGGAAATATGACAAAACAAAATGGAAAACAACTTATCTAGAAAACATGTAAAACCTCCTTGAATAGCAGGGGCCCTCTGCTACCAATTTGGTGTAATCCTTCTTTAGCTCCTTAAAATTTTAATCAAAACACCATCAAGGAACTTCTTTATTAAAAAAAACCCACAAATCTACATCCCATTCCATCTTAAGCTTTGTTACAAAACACTCTCTATTCATTTCTCTCTTTCTCCTATTTTTCACTATTTTTTCACTACCCATGATAGGAGAAAGCTTCTCCTATTTATACAAAATATGAGGAGTTATCTCATTAATGGGAGTCCATGAATCTCTCCCTCCATCTCTAGAATTACAATCAAAATAGGAAATGATAAGACACATGTCTTTCTAGAGTTTCAACACAACTAAGAAATGAGACACATATCCTCTTAGAGTTTGAATACAACAAGGAAATGAGACACATATCCTCATGATCCCATGATCTTCTCCAACCAAATTCGAATTTGTCGTTAGAGTGCCACATAAGGGTCTTCTAGAAGTCTCTTTTTGATCTACACATGTCAACAATCTCAACCCACTTGTTAGGTATAAGCATATGCACATTATTTTCTAATTTTTAACCACAAATTCACTTAAAAAGGCTAAGAATTAATACAGTTTGGAAAAACATAAATGTGGCCCAATGATAATGAAGTGGGATGAATGTAGTGACATAGTAGTGAAATGGAGGTGATATAATGGACATAATAGTGAAAGTGTAATGGAAATGAATGACATTTTCAAGACCCAACAATGGCCATGCCTCCAAGCCCATTGGCTTATTCCGCAATTGTCCTTTTAATCTTGCGGGCAAGTCTGTTTGCATTGACGTAGAAGTCATAGATGCCCCCTTATATTATAGCATTCTATTGGGTCGTAGCTACACTTATGCGATGGCTGTTGTCCCTTCCGCGTTCCACCGCAAGTTGTCCTTCCCTCATAATAGAAAGATAGTCACCATTGACCAATTGACATATTACGAACCGAAGTCTCAGACCTCCCCTGATTCCACTATCTCTTCGGTGGCCAACAAGAAAACCGTCAATCCTTTCACCAGTGTTTCACCCGGAGTCTACAAAGATTCCTCACTGCTTGGTACATTCCTTGGTCTTCCTCCTCCTCTCTCTGATCCCAGCTCATCGAATGTTTGCATGATGCAATCGCCTTGGACTGCCCTCAAGTGGCTCGCCTCGACTAGTCAGCAGCCTCCTTGCCCTCCACATCCTTCTCCTAGCCCTTCGATTCAGCCTTATAAACCTCCTCCTCTTGGCCCTTTATCTGGTATTCATGATCCTCTTTACCCTCCTAGAACAGTTCCTCTAGGCCTTAACCATTTAAGAGTCGTCCCTCCTGGCCATTACCTCTCTAGTCAGATACTGTTCCTAACTCCCCCACCAAGAATCTATACGGTACCTGTCATGGCCACCCTCTCTCTACCTAACTTGACCTTTGGGATTCCCGTTTGGTACCTTGATCCTCCAGCCGCTACCCCGCAAGGTCAACCCAAGCCTAACCTTGCTTTGACCCCGGTTCAACTGGTCTCCATGAATTCTTCCACTACAATAGTGCCTCAACCACCTCAACAGGAACCCCCTCTTGTTGCGACCGCTCCGGGTAAGAAAGGCAAAGCTCGCAAGAGGGCCTCCAAGGACAAGGTTGCCTTGACTAACCCTGCACCTCCCTTGCCTGCAAAGCCCTGTGCTTTATGTGATGTCGTCGGCCATGCCACCCATAACTGTCTTGAACTGCCCTGTATCAAGCCCATGGTTAAAGTTGCGTTCCGCGAGTCTACGGTCCCTGAAACCCCTGTTTCTTCCTCGACCATAGCCAAGAATCCTAAAACTATTCACACTAACCAACCTTTTGCATTTTGTGATCTCCATGGCCATTATTCTCACCATTGTCACCGCCTTACGCATTACCGCGCCTCGTTAGAGGTAGTTCGAGAGTATGAGATTGAACAAAACTAATCTGCCTCTCCCGTACTTGCGCAGTATGCTGCAGGCCAGACTGAGGATTTACCCACTCCCGTTGACATTCCTCCCCCTGATGTCGAAATGAAGGAGTTTGCAGCCACCATCCTCTACCTTTCATCATCCGTGAGACCTTGGGTGGAAGCTCCTTCGAATCTTCCCCTGTTGTTTCGCTTGACCTCCCTTCAGCAATGACCCTGGGCTCAACATCTATAGATCCCTTATCTGCTTGTTCTTCCATCATCCCCCGTGATGATGCGCATCTGAACCTTTCTTCTCATGATTATGAGTCATGTAGCTTCGCCGCGTCATGTGGTCTCCCTTCCTCCAGTCATGCCATCTTCTATTGCGATGATGATATCATGGAAGCCACATCCACCCCTGACTTCATCTTTCCCGCCCATCAACGGGATAACACCACCCATGCCCATGGTGACTTTCGTAATCTCAGCACAAGTTACACCTCCTGTAGCTCCCACACTCCACCTTACCATCGGTGTGTGTGTAGTAGACATCTTACCCAGATCACTCCCTCCCGCGAAGTGCATTCGATTTCTACTTTTCTCTCAGGTTGCTAGCATTGTTCATCATCCTTCCATTTATTGTCTTGTGGAACCTTTCATATGGACCTACCATCCACACCTTATATCGGTTTTGCTGATGGTGCAAGTCGCTACTCCAAGAATCTAGCCTCGGCAGGTTGGGCCATTTTTACCCCCTTGCACTCCCTTATTCTCTCGTACAGGGCATGCATTGGTACTGCTAGCAATAACCAAGCTTAATATGATGCAGTACGAGATTTATTAGTCGATGCCCTTTCACATTGCATCCTCCACCTTCATGTTTGTTTAGGTTCCCTGCTTCTTGTCATGTAATTGAATGGTGTTTATCGTGTGCATAATCCTATCATTTTTACAAGATATTTACGAGTGAAGCTTCTGATGCGTGAATTTGAAATCATTACATTCAGTCATGTACCTAGATCACAAAATCACTATGTAGATAACATTGCAAACAATATTCTAGATTGTCATTTATCACACGCATTTAACACAAGACAATAACATAAAAATATCAAAACGATGCATATCCATAATATGTGTTGTATAATATTTTTTAGAGCCCATCCACTCTAATACATAGGACATGCCCATAGCATGTTACAAAACTCAAAACTAGGGGCAACATCTGCCCCTACACACTAATCACTATCTGGAGGATCCCGAGCCAGTGGCTCTGCTCCCGCAGCTCGTAGATCACGCATGCCCTGTCTGGCCATCGCCATGCGCCGCATGACCCCTCGCGAGTAGACCAATACATGGCTCTATGTACTGGTCATCTAAGTCCTGCCATCCGCGCTCTGAAACACCGGTCAAAAGCCTCTCACATCTATCACAGATATCCTCCAGGAGGGCTGTTGCATCCTCATTTTGTTGTGACCTCACTCCACTAGGTTTTGTGGTCCCCGATACTGCAAGTTGCCCCATATATCTGACCATTTTTACCGGTGTTGTATCTGCACACCAAAAGTGAAAGAATCAGTACCATATACAATTTTTCTAGACCTTGACATGCACATAAAAGATTAGCAATTTTTCACTTACCATCAGGCCCCCATATCCGACCAGGTGGCAGTGGAAAATCCGGATCCCCACAATAACTCATCCCACTATAGGGATAGTTGTCTATATATACAGTGGCATCTACTCCCAATGAGCAAATAACTTGGGTCGGAACACCCGTCCAATCACCCCACCTCCTCCTCTGCACAGTAGTCACCCCCACCGGTGCATCCTAGGCTCCCTCGGGCCCCCATCTTGGAGTTGTATGTGAGGTCGAAGTGTCGGGATCTTCTGAAAGAAGAACGAGCACAAAATTGTACCATATGCACAGTCATGATTCACTTGCCGCTTGCATAGAAACAACTGTCATTTCAGCAATGACAGCATCTTCTAGGCCCACCCATAGTAGGTCCCACTTAAAACACTCTCCACCAGCATCATCTGACCTCCAGTGATGTGATGAACTACCTGGTTGCCCAGGATCCGCAGCACCGCTACGACCACAGCACGGGTCTCTAACCTCTCCAAATACTTGATGGGTATCCGAGTCCCCTTGACTTGGAGACCTGGTGGGCAATGGCACTCTACAAAATCTATGATATTCCGCCCCTACGGTAATACTGGCTGAGTATTCCCTACCATCTCAAGTGTTGGGAGATGAGTCAGGAAATATATATCCTGGACAGTCAACTCGATCTGGTGCCCCTGCACTATAAAGACCTCATGGTCCGGGTCCCAATAGCTGACAATCTGGGCCAATAAGGGCTCTCCAGCTCTCATCAAAGGGTTCTCCAAAAACTTCAGAACCCCAAAACTGGCCAGTGCACCACAGACACCCTGATCCTCCCGGATCTCTGACCGTAATGCACCCAGGTCTCTTTCTCTCTAGTTGATCCGTAATTTTTCCATATCTACACAAAACCATCATATTTATCATAATACAGATGGGAAAGATTGTACTTCATCATAAAAACCCAGTACTCAGCCAAAAAACAACACCAGAAAACCTCTCCCTGATAGGTCACACTTTTCAGGCCCAAACCTGGGACAGGTCGCAGTTTTTTGACCAAAACCTGCTACCCAGGTTGCACTTTTTGCCCCAAAAAGTGCAACCCAATAGTGAGGAGGAGAAATGGTTTGTTCTTGAGCCCTGGGTACCTAATCTAAACTTTTAATCCACTTAAAAGAAAGAGTAGGGTTAGGCCTCTTACCTACAACTGATGGATCTTGATTCCAACGGTCGATTTGTCCGCTATGATCGCCGCAAGATTTAGGGTCTTCTCTCCTCTCTACATTCACCACAGATCTCGATTCCAACGATCGATTTGCCCGCTACGGTCGCTGCAAGATTTAGGGCCTTCTCTCCTCTCTACATTCACCACGGCTCCACATGCAAATGAGTGAATTTGGAGGGAAAACACCTTATTAAAAGAGAAACCCCCGTTTTTCTTTCATTCGTTGCGACCCAACCGTAGCCCCATTTTCCAAACCATCTGTACCGTTGGAAAGCTCTCACCGAATAATAAAATGGGTATCTGTTATTTTTTAGTGATTTGATACTTCACCAGGACACTTTTTTTCCCAAGAAGCGTCACTTCACCCCTCCTCAAAATTGAATTTCTTCACTTGCAACACTCATACTGAGGGGCACCACTTGGCCCCCATACTTTTCCATGCTCGCGTCGACTTTCGTCGTGAGTTACCATCTTGTACTCATGTTTCATGGTCCCCATTGGACCGTTTCTGTGTTGCGGCACCATCGAGTCACCCTTGTTTAGAGCATCCAATTTGAGTCATCATTACATTCATGGAGTTTATCCCGAGTCCCTGTGAATCCCATTATAGTCATCCATCCTTTAATGCTTGGTCCCTCTCTCATGTTGCACATTATGGCCTTCATTCCCACTGTCCCCGATCCCTCATGATATTGTGTCAGTCGCTGCCAAGTCATCCATGCCCTTTATGCTCTAACAAGGGAAGTCATTTGTTCGCTACTCAGTCCCCCCCATTCTATCATCATCATAGGTGTCAGTCTATCAGTCGCTCTACTATTTTCTCTCGTGCCTTAGTTGAGGATCCCTTATTGCCTCACCTATGGTGGACCTCCTTCTGTCGACATCAGCTCATTCATTCCAGAAGACAGGTCTAGAGGGCGGTTTACCTTGGTTCCAGCTTCCACTCTTGTTCGGTGCCTTGGATCAGGCAAAGGGACTCCTTATTTCCCTTTGACTTGGTTGTTTCTCTACTTCAGCTCCTTTCAGCATGATCGAGATCCATATACTTGATGGTTCAGTGATGCAGCAATTGATATCAGTGATGCCCGAGTGTGTGTGAGATGTCTCAGCCCTCATGAGGGGGTGGCCCTACAGGTAGCCCCCCACATACCCGGATGACCTGTTCATCATGGCCTTTTGATGCAGCTCCATACATTTGATGATGTCGGCCTTAGCCACTTGTAACACTTTTTTGTTTGCATATATCAGTCAGATTTTCAGAGCCCTTTCCTGTTGTCAGAAGCATCTAGGTCCCATTTCTACCTCATGTACTCAGATATTATTGTACAAGTCCTGGCTGTTATCCCAGGCACAATATGTATGTGGGATTCATTATTGTGTTGTTTATCTGGCTCATGTTTATGCCAGCATGTACTATATTGGCCAGTCCCGTGGTTTTCCAGACGCCTATTTTTTGTACTTTTCCTCGACGGGCATAGGTATGCCTTCCCCGCCGCCTATAACATAGGTACTCACGCATCAAAGAGACTTGTCACACCTGTAAGTCTCGCATCCTTAGGGTCTATTTATTTCAACACTTTGGTCTACCTTATACATCTCTCTCTTTGACTTCCCCTTCAATGTTTAGTGATTGAGTTCTTACAACGTACATCGGTCATACGATTAGCTCCTAACACTCGCACACTGGGGGGCAATCTGTTACACCATTTTTTGGTCATCTAACCTATTGTTATTAGATGGACCCAAGTACACCATGTAAGATGAATTTTACCAGAAGTAAAATTACTTTCACTATGAAAATAACTTAGTAAACCACCTTTATTAAGTTTTTTATAGTCTAAACAGGAAACCCCATGAGGAAATATTAAATAAATATACATTTGTTTGATTTTCCTCAATGAATAATTAGTTAAACAGCAGTTTAACTAATATTCCTGGTTATATTTAACCCAAAACAAGGAAGTTAATTAGATAAATCATTATTTATCTTATTATTTTCTAAGAATGATTATTTAAACCTTATTTAAATAATATTCTTTGTTAAATATGACTAATTCACCCTTAAATAATTAAATAAATCATTATTTATTTGATTATTACTCAACCACACCCTTAAAAGATAAATAAATCATTTATTTTTTTATTATTTACAAATAAAGGGATTTGACCCAAGTCAAATTCCTTTTCCCTCCAACAAATATAATAAAATATTCCATAAAACTTGGATCTTGATTTGGTTAATAATATTTTAATTATGCACCAATATCTATACTAACTCAATATTTTGTTATAAATAGAAGGGTTTTCCCATTCATTTACCACATTTTGTTGCCTAAAGATCACTCTCGATCTATAATTTTGGTCTGACTATTGATCCATCATCACAGTCATATTTTGCTACTATTTTTTGTCTTAGTTTTCTACACCATCAAGAGAGATGAATTCTAGATATGAAGTGTTGAGGACTTACAAGAACCCATCCCATTGAGGAGAACAGGGAACACCCTCTTGTTTTTTCCTCCTAGGTGCCATTAATACAAAATTCATTTGATACATTCTTGTCTTGTCTATTGGATGCATGGAGTAAATATTGTTTTTTCTACTGTTTAATGTCTCCTAATGCATAGATCTAGATTTTTGCAGCATTTATCTTGATCACCTAATTGCAAATCTAAGGATATTAACAGTCATTTCTACTGTTAGTGCTGTTTGTTATGCGCAGCTAAAGTGGTCTTTTTTCATACGCTTGGAATTAAGATTCATACTAACATCTTGTAAGTAGATTATGATGTTACTTTTTTTTATAATGTTTGTTTAATGCACGGAATTTTTCTCTTACAAAAATTGGAGATGCCATAATTTATGCGAATTTTCTTGGCGCATTGGAAATTTGGTGAAATATTGCATGTGTTACTCATTGGAAGGCATTTAAAAATAATGTTCCTAGGGGAATTATGTGCATTTAATTCCTTGAAATTCCACCTTGTTTTTTTCCTTGAAGTATAAAGTTTCTTGAGAGTGTTTGGTTGTTTCCTTGGATAGGATAGTGAAGTCCCTCTAGGCCTCCTTGAAATATCAAATTTTCCTTCATCAAGAGTATTTTGACTCTATATTTCCCTGAGTAGGCACTGGTCCAATCCTAGCTGATCACCTCCACCTTTTATTTCTTTTTTTTCCTTTTTTCTAGATTCCTCCCTAACACTAGAAGTTGTCTAGGGCTTCCTGCGAAATGGATTGGAGAGATATTATTCCAGAGAAAATTGGAAAGAAACTACGCTAGTGAGTCCCCTAGTAGCTCTCAAGGCCAATCCCGTGGTTGGATTTGGATATGTGCCAAGACCTAGCTATAAGACCAAATTTTTCTAGGTTCCTTCTATTTAGTTGTAGAATCAAGGATCTATTAAAGTTAAAAACTCAAAGGAGAGATATTCCAGCTTCTTTGAAGTAATTTTGCCTATTATTGAGTCTCTCCCTGAATGGGCCTTGGAAATCACGTTGTACCTTGTTTTTGATCTTATCCTCCTAGTGGTTTACTCTATACTGGGACTCCTCCCATCGGTGAAATTATTTAAAGATTAGGGGACATTGACTGAGGTGATAGTGGTTCTACTGTTGTGTAGGAAATCCTTTCTACAGACAAAAACAATCAATCTATTCCTATGGGAAGATCTAGCAACAAACAAGGAAAATTATATGCAAAATTTCCTAATTCATATTATAAAATACAAAGGAGGATATATCTCCTACCTAGCCTCTATTGCTATTACCCTTGATGTCGACCTTGACTCTTTGTCTTCCAAGCTCACATTCTCCTCTTCACTGGTGTAGATGAGTTCCTTCAAGAAATAGCAAGTGGAGACAACAAAACTATGCAAATCATAACATTTTCTAATGCAAATTATGTAACAGATCAAGGATCATTACAATAAATGGAAAATAATTGACACATTTATGGAAACAAAACATATATTGTATTATTAATAGATGGAAAAGGGAGCATTGCAACCAATAAAGCCTTGAAGTTGGAAGCCTCCTTCAAGTGAGATTCTAAGTCCAAGACTTAGCCTTCAAACACCTTCTCTCCTTTTCAAATGGACAAAGTTTAGGCATAATTCAGTACTAGGATGAAAACCAACCAGCTAACAGCCAACAGTGACGAACCTCACCAACCATTAGTGGATAGTGTGCAATTGATTTATAGGGAAGGAAAGGGAGTTGAGGATCCATGAAAAGAGGGAGGAGTTCCACATCTCAAGGGAAAGATACATGGAAGAAGGATCTAGGGCCATCAATTGGAGGTCTCATTCCAACCCTCAACTACCTAAAACCATGTCATTGTTATCGATCCTTATAGTAATAGAAGTTTCTCCTTGATTTTGGGAAAAACAGCCTGAAGAGTACCAGTACAGATTTTCCTGATAAAAGTCGTACTGGCAGGGCTTGGCAGGTGTAATGCTAAAGGTTACTAGCGCGAGACATCAGTTATGGAAAATGTGTTGGGATTGAAAGACAAGGTTTTTGACAAGCTATCCAGAATTATTTGAAAGAAATTTTTCTTCCACTTCTTAATGGATATTCTTCTGATATCCACAAACACGTTTCATGGTGAATACATTGTTTGCAACATATTTCGTCACTTTGCAACACTTATGGAATCGATGACACAAAGTGTGACAATTCAGGATACGAGACTATGAGTGTGGCAAAATACTATATAACAGATTCCCCCTGAAGCATGAAGTCAAAACGTGAAGTGATGATTGAAGTGCTTTGATAGAAAAGGCAAGCACTTAGCGAACCACCATCATGAGACTTGCAAATCAAACATAATAAAATATATTTTGCATATATGATGTAGGTATGCTTTAAAGTGTAATAATATAACAATAAATGGATCCACGACATGGGCGTAGCCATCCGTATAGAAAGGATCATGTTTACAATCATGAATACATGAATCCATGGCATGGACACAGCCATCCGACTAGAAAGGATCATGAATACTTAATAACTCCACGCGACTTGTATTTTTCGAATGAAACCCACGGTATTCATCTTTGTCTCAATCCAACCAAATTATGAATCTTACCATGTGAATAAATGGGTTTAATTTGAACATGGCAGAAACCGCCTGATTAACGATCGATTATGTAAACCATTAACAGACACAAGAGAAACCACCAATGATGATGATGGATCTCAAGGTACAATAGCACAATCCACAAATGTGAACAATGAATTTGAAGTCAAACACTTTCACAATCATTCAATCAAAGGCCAGTGATGTGAACCTATCGTTGAATGCAAAGAACCCGCCATTGAGGTATGCAAGCTCCAAGGTACTAAAAGTGAATTTCTGAATCATCTTCCTGGATAATGAGTTTGAGTCGATAGGAAGTGATCCATCAAAGGAGGGCCATAATGTTTCCCACATCATCGACACGAAACATAGGATTTTGCAAAGTTGGAAAGAGTGATTCAAGATTGATGCAGAGAAGGTAAAACGTGGTATAAGAAGTTTGAATTTGCAGGTGGGACTTCTCTTAAACATATCAGAAACACAACACCATAATTTGGCAACATTTGACTCAAAATAGGATCATAGGTCATGGTGACAATATATAATCAAATGAGAGGAAAATGGATTTCCCAAACCCATTAATACGAGTGACAAAATGAGGATGTACCAAACTCGACACAAGATATAGATAAGTGCCATGTTCAAGAGTGACATATTTCCTTTTCACACGAAATAAAGGAGATATGTTTCCTTCCATTTTCTCCCACTATTTCTAGTGAGTACCTCTTTATTTTTACTCTAAATCTTGAAGAGGATGTCGTATTATTATCGTATTATAAGTTCATCCTTCGAATGAATCCATCCTAGTATTTCTAATGAGTAGCTAGGTCTCGCCATGGTGAAAATTCCTTTGTCATTTTAGTTTTACGAGTTTGAGGGAGGGGTACCTCGACATATTTTTCATGTTTAGGAAGTTTGAAAAAGAGGCGGAAAAGAAAACTATAAATGTCCATTTTCGTAAATAGCCTCTCGAATCTGAAAAGGTAGAAAAAGAGAACCTCTTAGCCATGTTTTACTAAGGTATTAATTTTTCGTAACTATTCTATCTCAGTCCAAAAAAGGGTTAAAATTATATTGAGTAGACATCTTTTCATTTACTTTTACGAGCTCGAAAGGACAAGTGCTCAGTAATATTTCTATATTTTTGGGGTCTGAAAAGAGTTGAAAGAGGACGCCTCTTGGAGGAACGAGTGTTATAAAGGGTAGCGACTGGTTCCAATAATGATGGAACTTCTCAAAACACTCAAAAGTAAAGAAGTTGGCTAACAATACCACTAATTATTGCAGCAGTTCCCTAGGAAAGGGTAAAACAACCAAGTGAGAGCGTATGATCGTCCAATCAGATGGTGACGATGGAATGAGAAAACCAAGGATCATATGGCAGAAGAGGTAGATGAAAGGGAAATCATGAGAGGTGTACAGGAATGGTTTCATTTTTTACAAAAGCTTGAAACATGGGAAAATATGCTTGAGAACCCTTGAAGATGGTTTCATTTTTACACAAGATTGAAACAGAGGAAAAACTATGCTTGAGAGTGGTTTCATTTTTACACAAGCTTGAAACAGAGACAAACTATGCTTGGAATAAGTTTTCATGCCCCCATAATAAAGATTCAATTCGAGGTACATGCCCCCCAAGCTTCATTTCATTCACCTAAGTAGACTATTGCTTACTAACTGGTGGATGGAAACAAGGTTTATTTACGAGATCAAGGGAAAGACTCAACTGGGAATTTATGAGATCTAATCAAGAACTCGAATTAGAAGGGAATTTGTTTCATTTTTTAAAGAGATTGACACAAGAAAATAACTATGCTCATCGGGACCTATTTCATTTTTTAACAAGTTTGACATAGTAAAAGAACTATCCTCATAGGAATCTGTTTCATTTTTTAACGAGGTTGAGACAGTAAAATAACTATCCTCATGACACCTTGTTTCATTTTTTAATGAGCTTGACACAAGAAAAGGAACTCTACTCAAACACTTTGTTTCATTTTTTAACGAGCTTGACACAAGAAAAGGAGCTCTGCTTTGACACCTTTTTTCATTTTTAACGAGCTTGACACAAGAAAAGGAATTTGCTCCAACACCTTGTGTAATTTTTTAACGAACTTGACACAAGAAAAGGAACTTTGCTCCAACACCTTGTTTCATTTTTTAATGAGCTTGACACAATAAAAGTAACTCTTCTCTGACACCTTGTTTCATTTTTTAATGAGCTTGACACAAGAAAAGGAACTTTGATCCAACACCTTGTTTCATTTTTTAATGAGATTGACACAAGAAAAAGAAATTTTCTACAACACTTTTTTTCATTTTTCAACGAGCTTGACACAAGACAAGTAACTATGCTCTAACACTTTCTTTCATTTTTTAACGAGCTTGACACAAGGCAAGGAACTATGCTCTGACACCTT
This sequence comes from Pinus albicaulis, assembly GCA_034641835.2. Taxonomy (NCBI): domain Eukaryota; kingdom Viridiplantae; phylum Streptophyta; class Pinopsida; order Pinales; family Pinaceae; genus Pinus; species Pinus albicaulis. The sequence goes on from CM076571.1 coordinate 550,658,668, forward strand.
GATCATGGCCCATAAGAGGTCATGGCTTCCAAGAGTGTATCATCAGATGGGAGAACAACACTCTGAAAGGGATACATATCAAGGGATTTAATGCAGATTTCGGGATCCAATTACCCCAGTACATGATGCATTATATCATTGACTAGATCATTAGCAGACACGGGCATGGAACAGGTTGTCACATAATTAACCTGTGGTGGGGAAGATACCACTTGCATATAAGGACCATTCAGGGATGTTGGTTCATTGGGAGTCAAATTAGGACCAATGAATTAAATTTGATGATTGGTCATGATTCTTCCTTCATGTGGGAAATACATCACGTCAAAGAGAGAAGAGGTAAGAGCTCCCATGACATAACATAGTCACGGCCAAGGAGTAAATTATAATCCAAATGGCCTTAAGCGACCATTACACAAGTTTAGTGTGTTTCCCATAACTGATGTATTGTGCTAGTAACCATTGGAATTACACATATCTAGCATTTTCAGCACGAATTTTATCATGAAAATCCACGTTGGTCCTCTTCACGCAATTTTCCCCAAATTGGAGGAGAAGATTCTCTTACTAGAAGACTCGAGAATGGTGATGTGGTTTTAGGTGGTTGATGATTGGAATGAGACCTCCCATTCCTGGCCCTAGATTTTCCTTCCATGGATCTCTCCCTTGATATGTAGAACTGCTTCCCCTTTTCATGGATCCTCAAATCCCTCTCCTTCCCTATAAATGAAATCCTCACCACCCATTCTTGGTTGGTTTCCATCCTAGTACTAAATTATGCCTAAATTATTCCCATTTGCAAAGGAGAAGAGGTGTTTGAAGGTTAAGGCTTAGACTTTTGAATCTCACCTCAAGGAGGCTTCCAACATCAAGGCATCGGTGGTTGTAATTCTCCCTTTTCCATATATTAATAATACAATATATGTTTTATTTCCATAAAAGTGTCAACTATCATCCATTTATTATGATGTTCCTTGATTTGTTGCATGATTTTTATTAGAATGTATTATGCTTTGTATGTGTTTGTTGTCTCCACCCAATATTTCTTGCAAGCACTCATATACACCAATGAGGACGAGATCATGAGCTTGAAAGCCAAATCATCAAGGTCGACATCAAAGACATTAGCATCAGAGGGAGGTAGGAAGTCTATCCTCCTTTGCATTTTCTAATATGAAATAGGAAATTTTGCATATAATTGTCCTCATTTGTTGTTGGATCCTCCCATAGGACTATAGGGACCATTTCTCTTTGCATAAAATATTTCGTACACAAAAAAATGGCGACCATACTGGAAATCCTTTATGCGAATAGAAACGATCCCTATAGTCCTATGGGAATATCCAACAACAAACGAGGACAATTATATGCAAACTTTCCTAATTCATATTATAAAATACAAAGGAGGATAGATATCCTACCTCTCTCTGATGCTAATACCCTTGATGTCGACCTTGACTCTTTGGCTTCCAAGCTCACGATCTCCTCTTCTCAAGTGTAGTTGATTGCCTGCAAGAAAGATAAAGTGGAGATAACAAAACTATGTAAAGAATAACATTTTCTAATGAAAATTATGTAACATATCAAGGAGCATTACAATAAATGGACAATAATTGACACATTTGTGGAAAGAAAACATATATTGTATTATTAATATATGTAAAATGTAGCATTACAACCAATGAAGCCTTGATGTTGGAAGCCTCCTTCAAGTGAGATTCCAAGTCCAAGCCTTAGCCTTCAAATACCTTTTTTCCTTTTCAAATGGAAAAATTTGGGCACAATTCAGTACTAGGATGGAAACCAAGCAGCTAACAGCCAACAGGGACCAACCTCACTAACCATTAGTGGATAGTGGTCAATTGCTTTATAGGGAAGGATAGGGAGTTTAGGATCTATGAAAAGAGGGAGGAGTTTCACATCTCAAGGGAGACATACATGGAAGGATGATCTAGGGCCACAAATGGGAGGTCTCATTCCAACATTAAACTACCTACAACCATATCGTCATTATCAAGCCTTCTAGTAAGAGAAGCTTCTCCTTCATTTTGGAAAAAAAATTCCTGAAGAGGACCATTGCAGATTTTCCTGATAAAAGTCACATTGGTAGCGCTAGACAGGTGTGACACCAATGGTTACTAACACGAGACATCAGTTATCGGAAACACGTTGGGCTTGAAAAACAAGGTTTTTGAGAAATTCTCCACAATTGTCTGAAGGAAAATTTTCTACCACTTCTTTAGGGATATTCTTCTCATATCCACAGACATGTTTCATGGTGAATACATTGTTTGTGACAGCTTTAGTAACTTTTCGAAACTTGTGGCATCGACGACACAAAGTGCGACACTTTAGGATACGAGACTAGGAGTGTGACAAAATATTGTATAACATCCTCGTCCCATTGTTTCCATCTGGTATAGTAGTTGTCCTTTAGGTACCCCTCCTAGGACCCCTACTATATTGTGTGGTAAAATTTTGGCATTGTTGTCGGGGACATGAGACGTGTTCCTTGTTTCCCATCTGAAAATATTGACATATCATTATTGGAAACTCCATTGGAATAACGAATCCCTAGTTCTTCATTGAACTTCAAGGTTAATGCTTATAGGGTGAATCAAGCATCTATTAAGGCTTTTAAATTCACCCTCGCAACTCCATTTTGGTATTGTAGAAATTTGAATAATAGCTGAATTATTCACCGAGATTATCCTGATTACACACTATTTAAGCTTCATGCATAATACATAACCTCTTCTACAATTGATCATCAATATGCGGAAAGAGAAGCAGTCGCATGCGCACATTAAAAAGGATAGCTTCAAGGACACACATAAACACAGTATGTAATGGGGAAAGCTTACAGCTGAAAACCCCCAACTATCTGTATATTATAATGATAGAGAACATGTAACAATTATAGTACAATACTCCTCACAAGTACTCAGTACTATCTCCAATAGTTACACACAAACTAGCTCAGATCTGAACAAGTCACAGGTTCAAATCTCCTCCACAAGTCTGCCTGCCTCTACTGCGCAATCCAAGATGAATAATGATGAGATCCAAGTTCGAATCCCATTGGCTTGTACTGCGCAATCCTCATTGGCAATCTCAATCAATGTGTGTGCAAATCTCATGCACAGCTATAGTCACAACTGATAGTAGACTCACCCTTTCACCCACCTCTAACACTGGTCTCCACTGAATTGTCAATGCATTGCAGTTAACTGATGTATTCTTTAGTTGATTTATGAGTTAATAATTAGTGAATTAATTAATAATTAATTCACACCACTCATCACTAGTTTATTTATCAGTTAGACTAAATACAACTAGTTCAACTAAGTTAAACCGAACACAACTCCACCAACTGTCTCATCAACTCCACCAAACTCTGCCACATGAGTTCTAACTAAATTCAACCATGCAATAGCTCAACTAACCCTTAGGAAAAGAATATTTCCTTCTGTCAGCTACATGTGCCACATCCAAGCATCAAACTCAAGTGCTCCAAGAGGATAAGATAATGTTTATAGTCTAAATATTATTAAGGGTTAATAATATTTGACTGTTCTATTTTTAGCCCGGCAGTCTAAAAATAGATTCCGCCCAATGTCTAAAAATAGAGGTCCATATATTTTTACCAACTCGACCAATCATCCATAAATATCATCCTGCAACTCATATACCATGATCCATATGTCTAAAAATAGACTTTGCGCCAAAAATAGCCTGCGGGCCCACTTAGTGAAGGCGACTTCTTTTCACTAAGCTCCATCATCTTGTTGCATTTTCAACAGGTATTATATGAAAAATCATGAAATATGGCTTATTTTCAAAGAGATATTTTCCTTGGCTTTCCTTGCGATGAACTAAACCATGAAGACCTTCAAAAACGGTAGGAAAGTGTGGTTCATTTTGCTAAGTATTATGAGTATTTGATAGAGCATAAGGATAGGGATTTCATATTCGAGTATTGTAGTATGAAGGGGAAATAAATATACCAAGTACATTGTGAATATGAGGAATATCTTGACCGTCTCCTTCAGCTTGCTTGTCATACTTTTACTTTTAATATCCATATTGATCTAGTAAACGAAAGATATTACAATTCACAACAAATTCATCCCATTGAATTCAATGAATTGGATGATTAGGATGATCCTGAAGAAAAATCAAATATGGAATATCCTCATGAGAATAAGGGGTGTATATAAGAATGGAATGATTCTGATGAAAATCATGATAACCAAGCAAATGAAGAACCCATGGAGGATCTTTGGAGTGCATATTTGGGAATTAGGAACGAAAATGGGATGAATGAAGGACCCATTCAATCCCACAAGGATGAACATTATGAAATGGGGGTTCTCATTCAAGAAAGGGAATTAGATGATGTGAATATTGTTGCACCCTGTGAGGTTGAAATTTTTTATTTCCTCCACATAAATGAAGGAAAATAGGATATTAACCATCATTTTTCCAAAGAACCTATTTATGATATTAACCATGATTCGTGCACTCTACAGAGAGCCCATGTCTCAGTTGGATCCAGATGTTACCCACCACCAATGGGTGACACCCATAGGATAATTTTTCTCCTAGATTTGTTTTCAGTAGGTATTCAACAACCCCTTTCAACCACGAGGTAGCTCGATGTGCCCCATTCTCAGCCACTCAAGCCAGCAATTATGTGCTCTCACCCATATGTCATGATCATATGTTTGAAGGTGGGCCTTCTAACCCCAAAGATATGGCTTTTCATTATGCAATTGGGTGTTTTTTATTTCTTATCATGGACACATTTGGACATGGATTAGTGGGGGGATTAGGCAGAAAGAATGGGCTTGGTTTGTACTCTTCTTCCCTTATTCCAACTTGGTGGTTAGTCGTGTATCCTAGTCTTATGGGATCTCCTTTATTGGCTACTATATTTAGGAGTGGCGCTACATGGGAGACCCTGATTCTGGTTGTGTGGTCCTGCTTCCCGATACCATTATATATCACTCTACCCCACTCATTATAGCCCCTTTTCACATATTTCCCATCCAGGTCCACATTTTTCTATTAGGTCCACAAGGATTTAGCCTCCCCCTCCCCTTGTCCACACCTTCTGTCGGGCCTAAAATAATTCCCCAGAGGATGTTTCATCTAAAACGAAACTTAAAAGCATAATTTAGCCACTTACAATAGGAAATGTACCATAAAATGAAAAATATGGTCAGGACATACAAATTTAGCGTGTGGGAAAAATCCAAACATGAGATATAACCCTTATCATTGTAGTCATCACCTTGGTTCCTAGTGCCCCTACGTGAGCCCCCTGCATCATTAATGAACCCATGATTGTCCCAACCCCTGGTGGGCGATGAAATTCCCAATCTTAATGGGGTATTCACTATTATATCATATGCATCATGCTCTCATTCCTTGGAGCCCCGAGCAGTTAAGAAAGAAAAATCATTAAAAGGAAAAAGGCATATGAATAATGGTGGAAAAATAAAGGTCGGGGTAACTCATGTGCCACAATTTTCTCCCTCCTACATCTATACACCCATGTGTGGGCTTCCCTCATTATATCTACCCTTGTACCATGGCATGTGGCTTGGAGCCTTCCCTACTACCCCACTCCATCTCACACTTATTTCACATGACACCTACCATTTGATGGATATACCTGTTTTTTGGATAAATCCCTGTTGCGAGCAAGAGTGATCTCCCTAATATCCCAACAGATAACTAGAAAAAAAACAACCATTTGAATACCTATTTCTCTAAACTATTAACATTCGGATTATTATAACTTAGATATGAAGAGGTTATGCTCCTACCATTCAACAAGACGTTTGATGTAGACCTTTTTCTTTTGCTCCAAAAAAATCCTTCATTGCTAAGAATAACCTACAATCACAAACATGCAAAGGGTCAAAGCACTTGCAGTATATAATAATCAAAAACACCAGTTCAACTTAATGATAAAGGAGATTAAGTATTGGCATTTTTTCAATGAGTCTAAAAACAACACAGTGGGAAAAAGAGATTCATATGTATTATCAAGAATTAAAAAGAGAAATCTTACAACCTGAGCCTTGATGTTGTATAGATTTCTCCCATATGTCTGTTCAATTGTGCCCTTTGGTTTGACAAGCCTTCCTCTCTAGAATGACCAACATAGCCTTATCTTCAATGAACTCTAGTGTTTGAAAGGTGTGATCTTCAATTTACAGTATATGTTCTGATATCTACCAACTACCCTCAAACCTGAAACTTCAACTCAATTTATAGAGAAATTGAGGAGGTTCCAAATCCATCAAGAGAGGGATGAGATCATCTAATGAAGGGATTAGGGTTCCTTTATCCAGGGGGGTAAGCTCCATGAGTAGAGGGATATAGCTCGAACTGGCACGGAACTAGAGACTTTTAGATGGAAGAATATTAGCCCAACTAGTCTTGTAGAAGTTAATTTTTCGTGTTTACTTCCTTTTACAAGGGTGCACAGCTTTTATTGGTGAATAGAGTAGTGATCGTTGCAGATAATTGAAGAATTATCAGTGCATGCACGGGAAATGACCAAAAAAAGTGCGCAGGTAACCTTTTAAGGGTTTTAAAGAGATTTTTTTCAGTTTCCAAGACTTGGTTCAAGAACAACTTCTAAGGAAGCATGAATATGGATGGTGATAGATCCATAATTACAGACAAATGTCATAGTGAAAAAATGATGTGTAACAGATTCCCCCCTAAAGTGTGAAGTCTGAGAAATTTTTTCAAGAGAGTGAAGTGATATATCATTCCAAGTATTGGATTGGATACATTGGTTGAAAAATTGTAAGAAACATTCAATGCAAATATATACAATCATCACTGAGGTAGGAATTCCAATACTGAGAGAAAAACTAACTAAATGTTCAGGTATAGATGTGACTTTAGCATTACATCAAAAGAATAAATAGTATGGGTGTAGCCATCTGTTATGAATAATTCTATTGTATCATGAAGACATAATTACTCGCAACCTCGATGGTTGAAACTAGATGCAGGGTCTTGATTTTCACTTCTCGAACTAGTACGAATCTATCCATGCGATTGATTATTTCGAAGTCAAACATTGTAGAAACCACTTGATTACCAATCAATGATGAAAACAATTAACAAGTGTGAGAGAAACCACTAGTAATGAAAATGGCTCTCAAAGTACTTCAGTAGAATATATGAAGTGTGAATGAATGATTTGTAGTCAAACACTCGTAGAGTCATTCTATAGAAGGCTAATGATGAAAACTTTTCATCGAAGGCGAGAAACCTGCCATTAGAGCATGTAGATTCCAAGGTATTGATAAAATTTCTAGATCAAATTTCTAGATAATAACCCGATGTTGATCGAAAGTGATCCATCACAGGAGGGCCCACGACACGAAACCATTATGTCAAGTTTTGAAGAAATGTTTTGCAAGGATTAACTCGGGGATTGTCAACACAAATGGAGACGAATGTTTGAAATGAATGGTAAATTTTAATTTGTTCTTTCTCTTGAACACAAAACGACACTGTAAATGACTTGGCAGCATTTTGACTTAAAGATAATACCCACAATCAGCTGAAGACTTTCAATGAGGTTTGATTAACTGTAATACAAAAGTATTACCCAACCCAGACACGAGTGAAAAAAAGTGTCATGTTCAAGAGCAACATACTGCTTTTTTAAAAACAAGTATAAAAGATGGATTCTTTTTCTCACTTTTCCCCCACCATTACTGGCAAGTACCTCTTTATTTTTGTCAAGCTTGACGAGGATAACATTTTTTTGTCATGTAAGCTCATCCTTCAGACAATTCCATCTCAGTATTTTTAATGAACCCTAATAAGAATTGGTTTGGTCCTGTTATAATCGACAGGTCCTGCAATGTTTAGTTTTAACGAGCCCAGCATAGGATTAACTCGATGTTTTTCAGTTTTAGGGAGTCAGAAGAAAAACATAAGTAAACTTCGTAGTCTTATTTTTCGTAATTTTAGTCTCTCAAACATGAAAAAGGATAAAATAATGTAAGAGCGAACTCTATAGACCATGCTTATTCAATGTATACAATTTTTCATAATTATTCTAGTTCGGTCCGGAAAAGGGGTAAACTTATACTGAATAGACGACTGTTCATTTAATATTTCAACAAGCTTGAATAGTTAAGTGCTCAGTAATCTTTTCATGTTTAGAGAGTCTGAAAAGGGCTTAAAAGAGGACTCCATGATTTTACTTTTTCGTATTTTTTAAGAGCCCAAAAAAGTGATAAAATTTTACTCATTATCAAAATGATTCGTTTTCAGACACAACCTACTCCCTGCACAAAAACTCAAAAGATTATAATCATATTCTCTCAATCATGGTAAAAAAATTCAAAATTTAACTTCTAAAGGTAACAACAAATAATATAATATTATTATATTCATGAAAACCTATAAAAAGTGGTCAGAACAAATTACTTTTACCTTTTTGTTGGAAAAATATTGAGAGGGAAGGGTGAATCAATATTTGCAATAATAATCAATATTTTCTTTTACTTTATTGATTTCTATATGCGACACTAATTAGTCCAATTAGTGTATGCTCACATATTTCTTAAAGGAAACATGTGTATACCCAAATAACTTAATGTTCAAATAAATCTTCAGAAACTTTACTTAGCCCAATTCATTTGTTATGCTTCAGAAATTTAAGCAGTAAAAATGTGTAGTAATAATAGAATAAATCATCACACAAAAGGCATCATACATGAACACCGCGATTTAAGGTGGAAACTCAAGTTGGGAGAAAACCACCTTTTTTGTCGTCTTTGTCTTAAATATTTATTATATAAAAAACTGCTTACAATGTTGTACTGATGCAGACTCATACCAGTATGCAGGCACCCACCTGAAAAAGGCTGCAAAATTTTCTCATTCTACAGCTCTTACTGAAAGGTATCTCTAACCCCCTGAGCTCGTTTACCATTCACTACTGGAAGGGAGCTTCAACCCCCTGAAATGATCACCATCTTCTACTGGAAGGAAGCTTCAACTTCCACACTGATGGCTTTAGCCCTCGGAACCACTGAAGACCGCGTTTCATAAATTTTCACACTGGATCCAACAGCTTCAACACAACACAATTTTTAGATCAACACTAATAACAATCAACCAATATTCAATAAAAACAATGAGATCACTGTAACTAATTCACATCATTAGACCCATACTTTTGTATTAATATGCAGAATCAACTTCAACCTTGATCATTGATTAAAAAAAAAATTGTATGCGCTACTTTACTTACTGAAACCTGCGTGTATACGAGATTTCCTATTCACAAACTTGCGTATAGATATTTATATAATGAGAATTTAGAGTTATGTCTAGACTCCTTACAAATCAGATATATTTAGATGCATTTAGTTAGATTTATAGAATCCTTAAACAATCAGTATCCATCATTCTTAATCAATCAATCACTGATCATATTTACACATAATCATCTGGCAGCATAAACATTATTCAAACAATCCAAATCTACAAGAAGACTTCATTGGCAGATAGTAGAACCACAGCAGAAATGATCATATATTTTCTTCAACAATCTTCAGAAAGATCCTAACTTCTATACGTGCATTTTCTTAAATGAACCCACAACTATACATGCTTTCACTGTGACTAAACAGCGTATAAATATGTAAATATTACAGAGCTGTGCAACATTTCAAAGCAGCAAACTTACTCAGATTTTATCTTTTACTTTAGAAATTATGTGCCAGATCACAAATCTAAAAAAATCATAAACACATCATGCAAATACATAGTCATTTCAGGTCTAGAGAGCCTGATCCATTATTGTATTCATGAGTGCATCAAAATATCAGATCTATCTATTGATTATAGCCCATTCCATGCAGATATACTTCAGACTGAAGTATTCATTCAATTCATATTCTCATGCACACCCCTTTTCACTATGATCTTCACCTCCTTATATAGTTTGAGCCTTGACCAATAACATGAGACAAAACCACACAAGTGTCGATGGTATTCTTGGACAAGGTCAATTAACCGTTACTGTGCTCAATACTATGGATTAATATTATGGTAAGTACCCCTGGTATCATAAAGTTAGTGTGCAAACACATACGCTACTTTTATTCTTCTTACCTGCGTGTATACGTCACTTTTCCTTGACCAACTTGCATATATTTTCTTAAATATGGGCTTTATCCATCTTCTGATTCTGATCTTTAAAAAATTTATCCCATCATTCTGACATTTTATTCCATCAATGTGCCATCCTTGAGCATACCTAGAACCAATATATTTGGTCTTTTATAAGTGGGTCGCCATCAAGGACAACTCATGCAATCTTAATGCCAACAATATCCCCCTTTGGACTTGATGGAAACCATGTTGGTGTAGAATCATCACAACCTATAAACACATGAACACCAAATTAATCTTCCCCTTTGACATCAAGGGAAAAGGGTGGACCGATACTGAAAAAAGGTTTCTCTTTCCTTGTAGATACAAGAATGATAAGATCTGCACTACACTATATCGACCTTACTCCCCTTAAACACATGCTGAAGGTTCAAATAGATTTGTACTAAAATACATGAATCTGCAATTTTTCCTATCACCAAGGATGCATACATACATCAATCACCCAACCAAGAGGGTTTACATTTTTTACTCAAACACCCAACCAAGTGGGTTTACATATTTGAAAAAGTCCATACATGAATGAATATGACAATCTTTACATCATAGGTCTGAACATGACCCTTACATCAAATTACAGATGTGACTATATAACAAAGACAAAATGACCTCAATAGAGCAAGATCATCGAACATACTTCAGCAACCAATAGAATGCCAACAATTCATTATGTCCAGCAAGGCTAATGCTCCCCCTAAACCTATGAATCATGAACATTTTCAACAACCAATTCATCAAAGTATCTTCACCAAGTAGATAGATATCAAATAAGAAAATGCAGCTTGAAAAACCATAATCGCATCTGAACCCATCAGTACCAAACCATATCTGCAGCAACATGATGAAGATCGTTTTGGAGGCTGACCCATCAATTTTATGACAGAAGGATCCATACGCAACTGTATGGAGAGAAACTCACGTATATACGCGATTATGTGTCATGAAACCTGTGTACCGAATGTAATCTTCTGAAATCAAACAGATTAGATAAGTTTTTAAAAATAATGAGGCAGAGACAACTCTCATCTTTTGTTTGAGATATTCAAATGCTTCTCTAGGAAGAGGTTTAGTAAATATGTCAACAACTTGTTCTTTGGAGGGAACATACTCCAATTTAACCTTTTTCTCAAGCACTTCTTCTCGTAAAAAGTGATACTTGATGGGAATATGCTTGGTTTTGGAACGCATAACATGATTTTTCAAGATACTAATGGCACTTGTATTATCACATAGGATGGAGATGGGAGGAGAACATTTAATTTGAATGTCTTGTAATGTCTGCATCATCCAAATAAGTTGTGTGCAATATAATGCAACAGCCACATATTCTTCTTCTGTTGTAGATAAAGTGATGGAACTTTGCTTCTTTCTAAACCAAGATACTAATCGGGGCCCCATATAAAATTCACCTCCATTTGTGCTTTTATGATCATCAACATTTCCAACCCAGTCTCCATCTATGTAAGCATGAAAAATAAGATTAGCATTCTTGGGATACCATAGACCAAAATCTTGAGTTCCTTGTAGATATCTGAATATTATTTTTACTGCCTAAAGATGTGACTCCTTTGGATTGGCTTGGAATCGTCCAACAATCCCAATTGCATGCATGATATCCGGTCTAGTTCCTATTAGATAAAGTAGACTTCCAATCGTAGATACTAGATCTATACTATGGTTGGTTTACCATGGGAGAATCATTATGATAACTGAGGTTACATCCAGTCACCATTGGAGTGCTCACATGTTTGCATTCTTCCATCCCATAATTCTTTATAATTTGTTTGAGATATTTTTCTTGTGAGAGAAATATGCCATCTTTAGCTTGTTACACTTGTAAGCCAAGAAAATATGTTAGTTCCCCAAGTAAAGACATTTCAAATTCATGTTGCATAACAGAAGAAAATTTCTAACTCATGTATTCTTCATGACTCCCAAAAATGATGTCATCAACATAAACAACAATAATTAATAGTTTATCATCCTGAATTTTTGTGTATAAGTTATTGTTTGCAAATCCTTTTGTGAAACCTTGTTGTTGAAGATATTTTTCAAGACGGTAGTACCATGCTCGTGGAGCTTGTTTTAGACCATATAGAGCCTTTTTGAGTTATCAAACAATTTTTTCATCATTTCCCAGAATGAATCCTCTTGGTTCTTCTATATAGACTTCTTCTTCCAGATCTCCATTAAGGAAAGCAGATTTTACATCTAGTCGATAAACCTTGAATCATTGAAAACTTGAGAATGCAAGAAACATTCTGATGGCTTTAATTCTGGCTACTGGTGCAAATGTTTCTTCAAAGTATATGTCTTCTTTTTGACCATACCCTTTACAAACAAGTCTAGCTTTGTTTCTAATTACATATCCATTTTCATTTATTTTATTTTTCAATATCCACTTTGTTCCAATAACACTTTTATCATGAGGTATTGGAAACAATTCCCAAGTATTATTATTTTCAATTTGATCCAGTTATTCATTCATGGCCTTAATCCAACATTCATCTTTACTAGCTTGATTTAAATTTGTGGTTAAATGGTGGATAATAGTGCTAGATAACTAGGAGATCCTACAAATGTTCTTCTTGTTTGTACCCCTGATTCCTTTTCTCCAAAAATTTGAGATTTTGGATGATTCTTTTGAACATACCTGGATGGAGCCTTTTCTCTTTTTGATGTATCTTCTTTTGATGATTCATTAGGTTATTCTCCTATATCATTGTGATTTTATGAGGAAAAACATTCATCATCATCATCCTCGTTTGTTATTATTTCCCTTTTTCGAGCTGTGAGAGATTCATCAATCACAACATCAATACATTCAACAATCTTCTAAAGTCTATTATTGTAGCATTTGTATGCTTTACTTCTAGAAGAGTAACCAAGAAGTATTCCTTTATCTTGTCTAGGTTAAAACTTACCAAGTTTTTCGTCATTATTTTTATATAACATTTTCTTCCAAAAAAATTAAAGTGCTTCACATTGGGAGTATTACCATACCAGATTTAATAAGGAGTTTTATCACTATTCACACGAACATGAGCCTTGTTGAGAATATTTACTGCAGTATGAGAAACTTCACCCCAAAATGTGTTAGGATTCCTAGATTCATCAAGCATTTCATGAGCCATTTGTTGAACAGGTCTATTCATTATTTCTTCCACATCATTTTTTTGTGGATTTCTAGCTACATAAAACTATCTTTTTATGCGATATTGTTCACAGAAATCAAATAATTCATCTGATATGTATTCTCCTCCTCGATCAAATCTAAGAAATTTTATTTTTAGTTCTAATTCATTTTCAACTAAAGCTTTGAAGACCTTAATTTTTTCAAATGCTTCATCTTTATGTTTCAATAAACCGATCCAACACATTCTAGAAAATTCATCAATGAATAATATATAGTATTGTTCTCCACGAGGTGACCTTTTCCTTACAGGTCCACACAAATCAGTATGTATAAGTTCAAGAGGCTTACTTGTTGATCCTTATTTGGCATTAAATTGAACCCTGCTTTGCTTACCGAATTGTTATGAATTGCATATGGTAATTTCTGCTAAAGTGATGTTGGGTAGATCATGAACAGCTTTGAGCCTGCTTGATTTTCTTATTTGAGAAAATCTCAAATTTCCCAATATTCTGTGCCATAACCATTTTTCTGTAGATTTACCTAGATAACATTATTCTTGGCTACTTTTCAATATATACATATTGTTTGGTGCTCTTGTTCCTTTTATTACAGTCTTTCCTCTGCCAAGTTCACGAACCACGCACTCTTTTGATCAAAAGACAACTTCATTTCCTTGGTCACACATTTGACTAACATTGAACAAGTTATGCTTTAATCCATCAACATACATAACATTTTTAGCTTTAACCTTTTCTCTTAGAAAAATAGATCCTTTACCCTTAATGACAGCAAGAGATTCATTTTCAAAACTAACATTCTTTACCTTTTCTAATGCATTGTATGAAATAAGTTTGTCTTTGCCACCTGTCATGTGTTTTGAACATCTGTTATCAATGTACCATTGATTTTCTTCTCCTTCTGCAAATAAAGTTATGCCACAGTTTTCGAATTATAAGTCCTTCCTTCTCCATACCTTAGAACATGTGGATATTTGTTCTTTTGGTTGTCGTTTTCTCTTGCATTCAGATTCCTCATATCCAGAGTTATTGAAAAATGAACATTCAATTTCATCTTGAAGAGGATCAAAAATATTATAAGTATTCTTCTTTATTCCTATCTCATTTCTTTGCTTTCTTGCTTCTCTAGTCATAATGGTTTTGTATGCAACACATTGAGCAGCTTTGTGACCAAAATTATGATATGAGAAACATTGTCCATTAAAGAATAAATTTATGTGATCATAGAACCTTCTAGTGTTGTTTACCTTTTGAATGATACTTCTATTATTTTTCACCCTTGAATTAGAATGATCATGCTTTACCTGATCATTTCTTTGTTCTTTTGTTGAATGATGAAACTTTGTTGGATGGCTTTTGCTTCATTTAGATAGCTTGTAGCTGAGGATTTTTCTGACTGAGAAGATTTACCAATATATCCAAGACCTGTCTTCACAAGAGGAAAGCCTTGAACCTTGATAATTTCATCTAAGGTTTCAAATCCTTGATCAAATCTAAGATTTAGAGTTTTTAACTTCTCAAGTTTATTTCTTAGACTTACTATTTCACATTCTAATTTCTCATTATGCTTATCTTTTTCTCTAAGTTGATTCTTTAGAGTATCTATGGCTATTTTTTTTTCTTCCAAACATATTTTGAGTTGAGTGATTTCTTCAAGAAAGTCATTTTCTTCTAAAGCATCCATAAAATTTTCCTTAGCCTCACTAGTTTCCTTTGCAAATGCCATGAGCACTCTAATATCTTGATCATATTCTACTTCTTCACTATTTGACAAGCCATCACTATCTTAATGAGTATAGTAACTCTTTCAATTGACAAATCATCTCCTATTACCTTTTGCTAAATCCTTTCCCTTTTCATGATTATCTTTATGGTGACATTTTGCAACATAATAAGCCACTCTTCCACAAGAAAAACATTTGAAAGGAAGATTACCTCTGAACCTTCTAGTGCCAAGTTGAAGTTTCTTTACAATATTTACCTCATCTTCTTCTGATACATGCCCTGATTCTTTTTTTTCTTCCTTTTCCTTTCCTTTTGCAGTATCTCTAAAAGCAGATTCTTTGACTTCAAATGAACCTCCTTCTCTCATTTCAAAAGCAATCAGGATCCCATGAAGTTGAACAACAGTAAGAGTCTGAAGATCCTACTTCTCTTCAATAAAAAACACTTTTGACTCGAATTTAGGAGTTAGAGATATTAATATTTTCTCTACTAAATTTGTGTCTCTTATGTCTTCACCCAAATTTCACATACGATTTACGATCTCATCTAGATGCAAGAATAAACTAGAAATACTTTCATCATTATGCATTCTGAGATTTTCATATTAAATTTTGAGAGATTGTATTTTAGCACTTTTTACCTTGGCATCGCCTTCATATCTCAGAATGATTTTTTCCCATATCGCCTTCAGACTTCCCAATAATGCATTGATAGCTTTTGCATTGGTTTCATAGTTATTCCTTGCTACTGTATCTGTTTAACCGCCTTCAAAAATTACCCAAACTTCTGCTCTAAGAGACTGAAGATAGGATATTTTTCTTGTTTTCCAGAAGATTAAATTGTTTTCGTTGAAGAGTGGTGGTCTGATAGATGTTGTTCCATCTTAATTTCTCATCTTGGAAGATATTCCTTCTAGCGATTAAGCTTCTTCAGAAGGACCTACTCTGATACCAATTGTTGGAAAAATACTGAGAGGGGGGGGGGGGGGGGGTTGGTGAATCAGTATTTACAATAATAATAAAATTTTTCTTTTACTTTATTGATTTCTATACGCGACTCTAATTAGTCCAACTAGCGTATACACGTAGCTTTCTTAAAGGAAACATGTGTATACCTAGATAACTTAATGTTCAGGTAAATCTTCAGAAACTTTAATTAGCCCAGTTCATCAGTTATGCATCATAAATTTATGCAGTAAAAATGTGTAGTAATAATAGAATAAATCATCACACAAAAGGCATCACACATGAACACCGAGATTTAAGGTGGAAACCCAAGTCGGGATAAAACCATCGTTGTTATTGTCTTTTTCTTCAATATTTTAAATATAGAAAATTTCTTACAATGTTATACTAATGCAGACTCATACCAGTATGCAAGCACCCACCTACAGAAGGCTACAACATTTTCTCGTTCTCCAGCTGCTACTGGAAGGGAGCTCCAACCCCCTGATCTTGTTTACTATTCACTATTGGAAGGGAGCTTCAACCCCTAAACTGATCACCAGCTTCTATTGACAGGAAGCTTCGACTTCCACACTAAAGGCTTCAACCCTTAGAACCACTGCAGATCATGTTTCATAAATTTTCACACTGGATCCAAAAGCTTCAAAACAACACAATTTGTAGATCAACACTAATAACCATTAACCAATCTTCAAGAAGAACATTGAGATCATTTTAACCATATCATTGCTTACCCCGAAGAGGAAGAGACATTTCTTTATTTGGGACACGAATAGGGGGACTACCTACTGCTTCTTATATGGTGAAGTATTGCACACACGTTTCACAACTAAATGATGGTCGTATCGACATAAAAACCATCGAACGACTAGACCTTAAGATAATTGCTTTCATAGTTACCTAATTGTGTGGCAGTGTAGCTCCACATGTGGCTACCAAATCATAAATGCAGATTGGTGTTGAGTGTTCCGGGGGAACAATTTTCAACTGGTGTGAAGGAGTGTTGGTCAACATGAAAGGCCAACTCACGAGAGAAAAGAATGGAAAGATGGAGAACTTCGATTATGGAGCCATTCTCGTATCTTTCTCTTTGGATAGGATTCCACTCCTAGTACCTCAGTAGTCACCAGTGGATCCGACGGGACCAAGGGAACCACGCATATTGCGATGGGTTTCATTGATGGCTCTCCATGGTGGCGATGGCGGTCCTGTGGTTCGATATACTCATCAATTTTTTGTATGGCTCACAATCCAAATATTCATGATAGAGGATTTTCCCTATGCAGGGTTTGATTTCAGGGGTGACAATGACACATCACTCCCACTGGGAACACAGTGGGATGCATCAGGTAAAAATACCTCTTTTTGATTTTTTTCAATATCTAATTTTTATTTTACTTTTTATCATCCAATACTGATAAAAAAAATTAAAATGCAGATGTTTGCCCAACACGGCCAGCGGTGCTTCATCGTTTTGACAAACAAGAAGCACAACCTATAGCAGCAGCTCCACCACTGACTGGTGCAGTAGAGGCTCTTGTGGAGTTAGAACACAACCTAGAGATGTTGACCATTGACATCCCAAAGACTAGGACGGATGATTTGCCTCTCAGGTACCAAAGGCATGTGACTGGGGTTCCAATTCCATTCAAGTGATATCTGCACATAGTGGTGTGCGTTATACTCTGCTACCATGATCATCATCATGGATAGCTGTTGGTCGATCTAGATTGGCATTTTTTTTGTATCAGTATCTTTAGATCATAGGGTATTTGAAACTTATGGTCATAGATAATGTAATATTTTTTGTAGAAATTATATACAAGATGCATGTATATATCCAGATTCTCCTAATCTAACAATAACTATCTTCTTCCTAAATACAGAATCCTTCCACCGTTAATCTTTTGCGGAAAATAAAATCAATTGCAAACACATGAAGTAATAAAAACAATCGCACATAACACAGTTGTTTAACGGGAAATCCTCAAGCTGAAAACCCCAACTATCATATATTATGTATCATGGAGATCATGTAACAATCTCATACAAAGCTTAGTACATCAAGCTCTCAGTACAATCAATCGTCACACACTAACAAGAAGAAATCTGCAAATCCATGCACCGATTTCTTGCCACCTGATAACCTGCCTCCACTGCACAATCCTTGTTGAAGAATAGCTCTGAATGAATTCAAATTACCCTTGCTTGCACTACGCAATCCTCATTGGCAACTCCAATGTGTGTGTGGTGCAATCAATGCATCACTATAGTCACAACAGATAGTCCATCTTGCCCTTTCACCTATCTCTCCACTGGCTCTCCACTGGAAATGGCATGTACTGTAGTTAACTATTGTATTGTTCAGTTGATTAATGAGTTATTATTTTTTAATTAATTCACTCCACTCTCACTAGCGTATCATTCAGTTAGACTAGATACAACTAGCTCAACTGAACTCCATTAACTGAGTTAAACTGAATAACAACTCCATGAACTACTCTTCCAAATCTGTCATAACTTTTCCACTTCAGTTCTAACTGAGTCCTCCATGCATGAACCACTAGTAAACCCTAGGAATTGCGTAATTCCTTTAGCCCACTAATTTTCCAAATTTGTACACTGAAATTAAGTGCTCCAAGAGAATAAGTTGATGTTTATTGTCGAATTATTATTAAGAGATAATAATAATCGACACTTCTATTTTTAGATTGACGATCTATAAATCAACTTCACCCAATATTCTAAAAATATAATTTCCTCTATTTTTCCAACTTGACCAACCATCCACAAATAGCATCCTACAACTTCTGAAATATGATCACCATGTCTAAAAATAGACTTGCACCTAAAAATAGCCTGTGGGCCCACTTAGTGAAGGTGACTCATTTTCAATAATCTCATCATATTTTTGAATCTCAACACTCCCTCTCAACAAGATAGGTATTATTCTCCACCCCGATCCTACCTCTATGGTATTATAATTTTCTCCTGGTGAGCGCCTTCGTCAGAATCTCTACATCCTGATCTTCTGTAGGAATGTACTGAAGCAACATGATCTTCCGCTGCACACAATATCTGATATGATGATACTGGATATCAATATGTTTAGATCTATCATGAAGCACAAGATTAATCAAGATTTTAATGCAACTCTAATTATCACAATGTATCACTGTAGGATCTAAATGTGAACCAAACAAACCAACCAGGATCTTCCTCATCCAGATAGCCTCGCATGCAGCTTGACTTGCTACCATGTATTCTGCTTTCGCTGAACTGAGTGCCATGGATCTTTGTTTCCTACTATACCAAGAAACTGTCGTAGATCTGATACTGAAAATCCCTCCTAATGTGCTCTTTCTGTCTGTTGGGCTGCCTGCCCAATCTGCATCCGTGAAGCCATGCAACTTCACCTCATCCGGCTATCTGTACCATAATCCATACTCAGATGTGCCCCTGAGATACCTCAGGACATGCTTTCCTTCCTTCCAAAGAGCTTGGTAGGCTTAACCATCGCTTGTGAAAGCTGGTTCACCGCATAGCATATGTCCGGTATTTTATTAACTAAATACATGAGTGAACCCACCAACTATTGATAAACAGTGGCATCCACTAACTCTGCCGATGTCGCATCCTCTTTCCTCCAATTTCTTGGAAGAGGAATGTCGATAGGCTTGCAGCCTTGCACGTGAAACTTCTCCAATATCTCCTGGGCATACTTTCCTTGAGACACAAATAGTTCACCTTCCCGCTACCATATTTCCAATCCAAGGAAATAATGAAGGAGGCCCAAATCCTTCATCACAAACTCCTTTGCAAGATCTTCCTTGCATGAGTGTATCAACTGCTCATCACCCGTTAGTATTAAATCATCAACATAAAGAATAATGATTAAAAGCTTACCCACCACCACAATTTGGTATAGATTTGCATCCGCCTCACTCTTGGTGAAACCAAGTCTGATGAAATAGCTATCGATCTGAGTGTACCAAACACGTGGTGCTTGCTTCAGCCCATACAACACTCTTTTGATCCTTCACACATGCGACTCGCTGCTGAAGATCTCAAATCCTTCAGGCTGCTCAATGTACACCTCTTCCTCAATGATCCCATTAAGGAATGCAGTCTTCACATCCATATGATGAATGTGCCAACCCATCTGCGCTGAGAGAGCAAGGATGGTCCTTATGGAAGAATACCATGCGATAGGTGCAAAGGGTTATTCATAATAAATCCCCTCGATCTGTGAGAAGCCCCGGGAAACAAATATTGCCTTATACTTCTCGACGCTCCCATCAGCAGCTTGCTTTACATTGTAGATCCATCTTGATCCTACAAATGATTTACCCTCTAGCCTTGGAAAAATCTCCCAAGCACTATTTCTGACAATGGAGTCATACTCCTCCACCATGGCATCTACCCATGTGGGCTCCTGCACTGCTTCTTCAAAAGAAGATGGCTTTGTCACGATAAACTTGCTCATAAGAACCATGTATCCAGTAAATCGGTCAGGTGATTGTCTCTGTCTGATCTGTGATGCAGGGACTCCTACATTCTGTGTCGCATCAAGCTTCAGTCTCTTAGCTTCTGTGGTACACTTTCTGCCTTGTCTGATGTTTGGTTCTACTTGAGTGGACTCCTCCACTCCATGAATCTCCCCCTGTGGCTGATCCACATCTAGAGGCTCATCTTTGGGAACAATAAGTTCCTCCTCTGCATGCAAGTGTAGCTCTCTCTCAAGAGACAACTTCATGGCTATCACCTCATTGAATTTTATATCTCGTCGCACCATAGCCATCCGACTATCTGGAAAATACACATGATAATTATGGGGTGTTTCTATGTACGCCACAAATATCCCAACTTCTGCAGTCAGCTCTAGCTTATTCTTGGCGTCCTTTGTCACATGAATGTAAACAAATGATCCAAAAATATTCAAATGAGAAATATCAGGCTTCTTACTCGTAAAAGCTTCTTCAGATGTACTTATGCCAAGCACTCTATGAGGACAATGGTTTTTCACATAAACCACAGTGTTGTATTCTTCTGCCCACAAGTGCATCGGTAGGCCTTGGTCATGCAGCATCGCTCGTGCAACACCCACAATCATTATGTTCTTTCTCTCCGCGACCCCATTCTATTGTGGGTTATGAGGCGCTATGAGTTCTCTTTGAATTCCTTCTTTGCTACAAAATTCTTTGAATTCACCCGAGATGTATTCACCACCATTAGCGATCCGTAGAGCTTTCACTTGCTTCCATGACTCCTTCTCCACCAATGCTTTAAACTCACAGAACGTTATTAATTTTTTTCTCTTCTTCTGCATGAAGAACATCCAGCATCTACAAGAATAGTCATCAAAAAATATAACATAATACCTGTGTTTTGCTGTTGAAGAAACCGAGAAAGGTCCACACACGTCTGTGTGAATATCTCCAGGATCACCAAAGCATGGTTATCCTTCTCATGAAAGGTTGTCTTCACAAACTGACCCATAGTAAATCCCTTGCACTGATCTGACTGTGCAAGAGTACCCTTGGGAAGTCCAGTAGAAATCTGCTGCAAAATATTCAAAGCACCATGGTGAAGATGGCTCAATCTCCTATGCCATAATTCGCCCTCATCCTCGCTCACCGCTTCTTCTGCTTTGCCCATAATTGCAGTGCAACCATATACCTCCATCTTGTAGAGATTCTTAACTCGAATCCCTATCCTCTTGTTTTTACCCATTGTTTTATGTCGCAGGAAATCTTTTCCATCGCTAAAAACAACGTCATAACCTTTGTCTTCCAACATTGCGTCCGAGACCAAATTCTTCTTCAGACCTAGAACATGCATAACATCTTTCAACATAAATGGATTACCTGACTCCCTCTCAAAGGTAATGGTCCCAATTCCAGTCGCATTGTATCGACCATCATCGCCCATCTCTATATGCATTTGAAGGTCCTTCTCCTCCAAGTCGCTAAACAACTCCTTGTATCCCGTCATATGGAAAGACGCACCACTATCAAGATACCAAACCGATCCCATATAGCTTGAAACCAAGCATGTGATCAAAGAGAAATCAAGTTCAAATTGTGAGGCTAAGGCCTCTCCAGCTGCAACTCCAGCAACCTTCTTGTTCTTCTTCTTCTGTGGGAAGTTAGTGGTGAAATGCCCATGTTCGTGATACTGAAAACACTTCACCTTGGACAAATCCTACTTCTTGCCTTTAGCGTCGAATTTTGAAGGAAATTTCTTCCCCTTCCCTTTCCTTGCTTTGGAAGCCAAAGCGCAATTCTCTTCATCTTCATTCTTCAATGAAGAGCCATCCCTAGTACTTTGCCTTATCTCCTCCTGCACAAGATCCGACCAAAGTCGATCCCACCCTGGCAGTTTCTCCCGTCCATTGACAGAGTCTTCATAGCTATTCCAAATCTTCGGAAGCCCAAGGAGAGCCAAGCTCACCAAGTCTTCATCATCAACAGTAATCCCCACACTTCCCATTTCATCCCTAAAATGGACAAACTTCGTGAGATATTTTGGAATACTATCACCCTTCTCCTTTTTTATTTTTTTGAGCTTATCTTTCAGCACCAACTTCCTCTAGTCACTGTTGCTTTGGAAAAAAAATTTCAAAGCCTTCCACATTTCAAATGGAGTGGTGTTCCTGTGAAGGTTGGACACAATATGGTCCTTCACACCTTCCAACAGAATTCTTCTTGTCTTTGCTATCTTCTTTTTCCATGCGTCAAGTAATGCGGCATCGCTAGATCCCGGCTTAGGAACATCGCTATCGATGAACTCCTTTAGTCCATTATCTTCCAGCACTGCCTCCATCCTATCCTTCCAGGCTATGTAATTCAAGCTCCCATCAAGGGCATACTCCAATCACAACCCATTGAAAGACATTTCAATGTATACTCAACTGTCGCACCAAGAATTTTCTGTAGCAAATTCGAATTGTCCACCAGCACAAACTCAGGAATTCTTCACAATTGCAATATTCAAGAATTAACACTGCTCTAATACCATGTAGAAATTATATACAATATGCATGTATATATCCATATTATCCTGATCTAACAATATTTATTTTATTGCTAAATACAGAATCCTTCCACTGTTAATCTTTTGCAGAAATTAAAATCAATTGCAAACACATGAAGCAATAAAAACAATCGCACATAACACAGTTGTTTAACGGGAAAGCTTGAAGCTGAAAACCCCAACTATCATATATTATGTATCATGGAGATCATGTAACAATCGTATACAAAGCTTAGTACATCAAGCTCTCAGTACAATCAATCATCACACACTAACAAGAAGAAATGTACAAATCCAAGCACCGATTTCTTGCCCCCTGATAGCCTGCCTCCACTGCGCAATCCCTGCTGAAGAATAGCTCTAAATGAATTCGAATTACCCTTTCTTGCACTGTGAAATCCTCATTGGCAACTCCAATGTGTGTGTGGTGCAATCAATGCATCACTATAGTCACAACAAATAGTCCATCTTGCCCTTTCACCTATCTCTCCACTGGCTCTCCACTGGAACTGACATGCACTGTAGTTAACTGTTGTATTGTTCAGTTGATTAATGAGTCATTATTTTTTAATTCTTCAACTAATTAATTCACTCCACTCTCACTAGTGTATCATTCAGTTAGACTAGATACAACTATCTCAACTAAGTTTAACTCCATTAACTGAGTTAAACTAAATAACAACTCCATGAACTACTCTTCCAAATCTGTCATAACTTTGCCACTTCAGTTCTAACTGAGTCCTCCATGCATGAACCACCAGTAAACCCTAGGAATTGCATAATTCCTTCAGCCCAATGATTTTCCAAATTTTTACACTGAAATTAAATGCTCCAAGAGAATAAGTTGATGTTTATTGTCGGATTATTATTAAGAGCTAATAATAATCGACACTTCTATTTTTAGATCGACGATCTATAAATATACTTCGCCCAATATTCTAAAAATATAATTTCATCTATTTTTCCAACTTTACCAACCATCCACAAATAGCATCCTGCAACTTCTGAAATATGATCACCATGTCTAAAAATAGACTTGCACCTAAAAATAGCCTACGGGCCCACTTAGTGAAGGTGACTCATTTTCACTAAGCTCATCATATTGTTGAATCTCAACATTTTTGACACAATTATTTTGACCTAATGATATTACTACTTTCGATCTCTGAGTATCTTGTTCAATATGGATTGAATATTGTTTTGTTTTACTTTTAATGCTGCAAATTTCTATTGAAAACTTGATTAGCCAATGTTTTTAAATCTCTTGAAATGTGTTGTTATTCAATGTAATCAAATTATCTTTCCAAGAGACGGGCCCTTAAAAACATTCTTAACAAAGACGGATTTATGATAGCATAAACACCATTTAAATGTAGTAGAGAGTTACGAATCTAACCTAACAATCAAATGTCAAATTTCAAATGCAATGGCATCAGATAATAGCTCAATGATTGTGCTATATTTTGCAATATTGTTTGTTGTTTGACCAAGGAAAATCCCATGAATAGAAACTAACTCATCAGTGGGTGAATAGATAATCCAAGCAGCGGAAGGTATTTTATGTGTACTACGACAAACGTCGTCAACAAAGCCAATGTAATTTTGAAGGAACATCAGCATATGCAATATCAAGAGTAATCAAGATAAGCAGAAAAAGTAGCGAAAACTCGTCAAGAAAAATAACTAATCTAAGGCACACTATTCTAAAATGTAACTAATGTACAATGAAAATCTTCACACGAAAAATCATGCATAATATCTCTTGAGATAAAGGTCATTTTTGGGCTTATCTAATGAGATGTCGGCATAGTCAACTAATTCATAGGCCCCTTTTGCAAGCGCACACTTAACAATTATAAGGACCATGCCACATTGGTTCGAATTTACCAACGCCTAATTTATCATGAGCTTGATCATATACTAAAATGATGTAACCTTCTGAATATATGTGAGGATTAACGCTTTGATCATATTGAGCCTTAACACATTTTTTATGAGCTTTGGCAGCTAATGCAATGATGCAGCAAGTCTCATATAATTGTGTTAGGTATAAGAAGTGTTTTTCCTCTTTAGAGGTGGCTAAAAATAACTCAATGGCTAGTTTCAGTGATTGGATTTCACATTCAATGGGTAAAACAGCTTCTAAACCATAAACAAGTTGAAAAGGAGTAAACCCTATGGATATTTTTGCATAGGTACGGTATGCCCATATGCAAAAAAGATCATGGTAGGCCAATTTGTTTTATGACTTTCTACAATCTTCTTAATCATGTTGGTTAAAACCTTGTTAAGAGCCTCAACTTGGCCATTGGCCTATGGGTAATATGGTGTAGAATTATCATGGAGTAGGCCAAGTTGAGCGGAAATTTCGGCTATCATAATGTTTCGAAAGTGGCTACCAAGGTCTGTAATGATAGCTTGAGGGACAACAAACCTAGAAATCACGTGATTGAATATGAAAATAGCTGCAGATTTTCTATTAGTCATGAATGTAGGCATCGCCTCAGCCCATTTGGTAAATTAATCTAGAGCGAGAATAATATACCCATGCCCCCCAACTGAGTGAGGGTTACATGTAACAAAATTGATTCCCCATTTTTCGAATGGACCGACAGCTATGATTAGGTGAAGAGGAGATAGAGGTGCACGCATATTTCGATCAAAAATTTGGCAATTGTGGCATTTTCTAACTGCAATAATACAATCTTTGAATAGTGACGGCCAGAAATAGCCAACGTGCAATATCTTTTGGGTTGTGTCAAACCCAGACATATGACCACCACATGCTCCAAAATGGCAATCATTTAAGACCCTTTCAGCCTCTTTGTGAGTTATACAACGTCTAAAAATAGAATCGGCACCACGACGATAAACAGTGTCACCAACAATATTGAATAGTTGAGATTGGTATCGAATTCTATGTCGATCAAATCGTGAAAGGTTACGTTGAAAGGTTTGGGTTTGAAGATATATAATGATATCTCCATACCAAGGATCTAATGTACTAATTAGAAATAGAGATTTATCTAGAAGATGGTCCTCTGCCACTTTTTCCAATTCAATATAGGGAAAGTCACACATAAGTTTAGCAAAAACAAGTGATTTCTTTGTTGAAAAGTCAACATGAAATATGTGTCTAATTTAATTTCCCCTTAATTAAATTGGAAAATAAATTGTAATCGTATCTCATAATCACTTGTAATAGTTAACTAAGTATGATAGACTCTGTTATCTCATGAAATTCGAGTTGAGGGTGGTTGGTGAGGCATGTAGAGTGATTCTATTTGTTTTAGAGTCCAAGTTGCAGTTAGTATATTAGTTTAATGCATGAGAAATCAGTTAACTCAATTAAGTGAGTTAAAGTCAGTCTAACTAGTTGTAACGGATTGTTGCACTAGTGAGAATTCAAGTGAATTAAATCAGATTTAATTCACATGTAGTGATTTTTCAAGTGATTGATGATTTACTATTAATAGTTGCATGCATGTCAGTTCTGATGAAGACCCAGTTGAGATAGAGGCTAAAGGGATGTTATCTATCAGTTGTATTATTAGTAAATTGTTGGGGTGCAATTAGTCAACCATAGGATTTCCAATGATGTATTGTGTTGTTTTGGAAGGTTTAATTTCCTAATTAATAGGGATCAATTGTTCTTATAATTGCACAAACAAGGCAGGCTGAGCAGAGGCAGGAAATTGGCTAAGTGTTGGTCAATTTTGTCCGGATCAGTGTGAGACAGTTGGTAGAGTGCAGCAAACTCTTGTGAGAAGAGTGCATTGTATTGTTTCATGATTCCTTGGTTGATTATACAATAACAATAGAGGGGTTTTGAGCAGCAAGCTTTCCCTGGGAAAAATATCTGTGTTGTGTGCTTTATTTGCTTCTTTCTCTTACTTGGTGTGATTGTGTGATCATGTTTAATTTCCACAAATTGATTTTAGAAGGATTCAGTATATTTCTCTATAATATTGCATGATCAGATTGAATCCATTGGTATACATATTGTTGGTGTAATTTCTACATGGTATCAGAGCACTAGAATTCACTATAGTGGAGAAGGAATTGATTTTGTGTTGCGAATTTGCAAAAATATTCTTTGGTGCGACAGGAGAATCAAGATGTATATCAATGGATTAAGATTGGAATATGCACTCAAGGGAATTTCTAATTATATTGCATGGAAAGACAAAATGGAGGCAGTTCTAGAGGACAATGGGTTGAAAGAATTTATCGACATTGATATTCCAAGGCCCACAGCAGCAGACTCCACTCTTCTTGATGCTTGGCAAAATAAGGTTGCAAAGGTGAGGAGGATCTTATTAGACAGAGTTTGAGATCACATTGTCTCGAGTCTTCATGGAAAGGCGAATCCATATGCAATGTGGAAGGCATTGACAGATCTGTTTCAGAACAGCAGTGACCACAGAAAATTGGCACTAAAGGACAAGCTCAGGAAAATCAAAATGGAGAAAGGAAATAGTATTCTAAAATACTTGACCAATTTCATCCAATGTCGAGATGAGCTTGGAAGTGTCAGGATTACTACAGCGTATGATGACTTGGTGAGCCTACCACTTTTAGGCCTTCCCAAGAGTTGGCATAGTTATCGAGACTCTGTCAATGGGAGGGAGAAGCTACCAGATTGGGAGAGACTTTCGTCGGATTTGGTAGAAGAAGAATTCAGGTGAAATACCAGTGATGGATCCTCATCCAAGATAGATGATGAGGAAAATTGTGCCTTGGCTGGTAAGGCAAAGAAGGGGAAAGGAAATAAATCTTATTCCAAATCTAAGACTGGAAAAGAAGGCAAGAAGCGTGACATGTCCAGAGTGAAATGTTTTCATTGTCATGAGCATGGAGATTATGTCACTAATTGTCCACAGAAGAAGAAGAACAACAAGAAGGCTTTAGGATCTGCAGCGGTTGATGCTTTGGCTTTACAGTTCAAGTTGGACTTCTCACTCATCGCATGCATGGTGTTTAGTGCGATGGGATCGGTGTGGTACTTGGATAGTGGTGCATATTTCCACAAGACGGGAGACAAAGAACCCTTTAGTAGCTTGGAGGAGAAGGATCTTCAAATGCACATCGAGATGGGTGATGACGGGAAGTATAGCGCTACTGGGATTGGTACAGTTACTTTCTAGAGACAGTCAGGTAAACCTTTCCTATTAAAAGATGTCAAGTATGTACCAGGCTTGAAACACAATTTAGTTTCAGTTGCTATGTTGGAGGATAGAGTATATGATGTGGTTTTTAGTGAAGGGAAAGCATTCCTTCGTCACAAAGCAAAAGGACAAGTTAAGAAGAATGGGGTTCGTGTGAAGAACCTCTACAAACTTGATGTAGATGTTTGTGCAGCATTGATGAGTAAATCAGACAAAATGGTGAGTTGGGATGAGGGTGAGTTATGGCACAGGAGATTGGGCCATCTACACCACAGTGCTTTGAAAGTCATGTAGCATATTTCTATGGGACTTTCAAAGGGTACTCTTGTGCAGATAGACACATGCAAGCGTTGTACCATGGGGAAGTATACAAAGGCCACTTTTCACGAGAAGGAGAACCAAGCTGTGGAAATCCTTGAGAGAGTTCACTCATATGTGTGTGGACCATTCTCTATAGCTTCTACAGAAAAGCACAGGTTTATGTGATTTTTGTTGATGATCTTTCTAGAAAGTGTTGGATCTACTTCGTGCAAAAGAAAGATCATACGTTCTCAAAATTTTGTGAGTTAAAAGCACTGGTTGAGAAAGATACAGGGAAGCAGGTGAAGGCTCTAAGGAGCGACAATGGTCATGAGTACATCTCTAATGAATTCAAGAACTTCTGTAGCAAAGAAATAATTTGGAGAGAGTTTATTTCCCCTCATAACCCACAATAGAATGGGGTTGCAGAAAGAAAGAGCAAAACAATTGTGGGTGCGGCATGAGCTATGTTACATGACCAGGGCCTACCATTGCATTTGTGGGCAGAGGCATGCAACACAGCGGTATTTGTGTAGAACCGTAGTCCTCATCGGATACTTGGCATGAGTACACCAAAGGAGGATTTTTCGGGTAAGAAACCTGATGTTTCATATTTTAAAATTTTTGGCTCATCTGTCTATTGTCGTGTGACCAAAGATTCCAGAAAGAAGCTAGAACCAATAGCAGATATTGGGATAAGTGTGGGGTACACTAATACTCCCCACAACTATCAGGTGTATTTCTTGAACAGCAGGATGATAGTTGTCAGACCCGATGTAAAATTTGATGAGGATAAAGCCATGCGATTGTCCCTTGAGAGGGAGCTTGATTTGCATGCAGATGAGAAAATCTTGGTTCCAAAGGATGAACCTCAAGATGTGGAGCAACCACATATGGAGGATCATGGAGTGGCAGAAACCACTCATGTAGATCCATCCACTATACATGGTAGGAGGTGCACCACAGAGGCTCACAGATTGAGACTTGATGTGGCAGAACATGTAGGAGCACCTACATCACAGCGCAGACAGAGATAGTCACCAGATAGGTATACTGGATACATGGATCTTATGAGAAAGTGTATTGTGATAGAACCATCATATTTTGAGGAAGCAGTGCAGCAACCAACTTTGGTTGACGCCATGGTTGAGGAGTATGACTCCATCATTAGGAACAATGCATGGGAAGTTGTCCCAAGACTAGTCAGGAAGTTAGTGGTTGGATCTAGATGGATCTATAAGGTGAAGCAGGCAGAAGATGGGAGTGTGGAGAATTATGAGGCTAGATTTATAGCCTGGGGATTCTCACAAGTTGAGGGGATTGACTATGATGATACTTTTGCACCGGTTTCAAGGTACTCATCGATTAGATCTATCCTTGCACTCTCAGCGCAGATGGGTTGGCAGATACATTAGATGGATGTGAATACTTCATTTCTAAATGGATTTATTGAGAAAGAAGTGTACATTGAGCAGCCATAAGGTTTTGAAACCTTTGACAAGGAATTTCATGTGTGCAGACTCAATAGAGCACTGTATGGACTGAAGCAAGCACCTCGTGCTTGGTACACCAGGATTAATAGCTATTTCACTAGGTTGGGCTTCATGAAGAGTGAGGCGGATGCGAACCTGTACCAGATTATGGTTGATGGTAAGCTTCTAATTGTTGTACTTTATGTAGATGATCTTATTCTGATAGGTGATGAGCAGCTCATAACTTCTTGTAAAGAGGATCTTGCAAGAGAGTTTGAGATGAAGGACATGGGACTCCTTCACTATTTCCTTGGTTTGGAGATATGGCAGTGGGATGGGGAGCTATTTGTTTCTTAAGGAAAGTATGCCAAATATATTATGAGGAAGTTACACATGGAGAGTTGTCAACCCATGGAAACTCCTCTTGCAGGAAATTGGAGGAAGGAGGATGCTACTTGAGGTGAGGTAGTGGATGCTATTGTTTACAGTCAGCTTGTGGGTTCACTCATGTACTTAGTGAAAACATGACCAGACATATGCTACGCGCTTAACCATATTAGTAAATTTATGGTTAAGCCAACCAAACTCTTTTGTAAGGTAGGGAAGCATGTCTTGAGATATCTCAGGGGAACTACAGAGTATGGATTATGGTACAAACAGACAGAGGGAGTGAAGCTTCAAGGCTTCATTGATGCAGATTGGGCAGGCAATCCATCAGATAGGAAGAGCACATTAGGAGGGATATTCAGCATAGGATCGAAAATGGTTTCTTGCTACAGCAGGAAGCATAGATCAGTTGCACTCAGTTCAGCTGGGGCAGGGTACATGGCAGCCAGTCAGGCGACATGTGAGGCCATTTGGATGAGTAAGATATTTGTTGGTTTGTTTGGTCTGTTGGGGTCCCGTGTTTTGATAGTTTGGAAAATCAAAATACAAGGCAACATCAGAACCAATCTTTAGAGTTCCAGGATCTAGTCCTCCTGTTCTCAGAGAAGGATCTCTCAAATGTTTGTTTGCAAAGATTTATCTTGTGTGCTTTGAGTATTGGTTTTAGACTAGTTATTAAGTACAGGTGTTTGTTTGTTTGTTTGGTTGGATTGATATAGTAGAACATGAAAGGTCTAGGAAAGATATATAGAATAGAGAAATATCTGGTTCATTGGGCAATGGAGTCAAGAAGAGGTCATAACATACTCATCAATGGATATGGGATATCAGAGGAAAAATCTAACTTGGCCACAGGATCCTTTGGTTTTTGGAATGAGATGGACATCAATGATTTGGAAAGAGAAGTTTAATTCTCAAACAAAGGGAATTTGAAAACACAATTTGAACAATAAAGAGCTTTTTAATAGATAGGGCTAACCATAAATTCTAAAAATCACACCTTTAAGCAAACAATGATTTCAAAAAAACTTTTAAAATGAAATCTAAGATTCGGGGAACACCCTATTTCCTCAAAGATTTTATTTCAAATGACTTAGAAAACATAAAATATTCACTGATAACTACAGTCATAGAAGAGGGAACACCTAACACATCTATGATTTCAACTATAAAGACCTTTGAGACAACTGTTTAAATAAGGACAAAGGGCAAGATCAGAACAGACCTCCTTGACTCACTGTAAATAGAAAACTACAAAGGGAGACTTCAATAACAGTTTTAAAGTGGAAGCAGACAAGCAGGGAGAACCATAAATCATGCTGAAACCAACTATTCAAACTATTAAGGAAATACACAAGCATGAAGACTAAAGAGAGAGGTTAAAGACTCTAAAATACTTTAGCAGAAGAAAACATGAAACAGTGAAGGATGAACAGGTCTAAGGTGCTTCCAGGAGTCATTTCTTAGCCTAAAACTTTCAACCTACTGTAGTAAGAAATTATGGAATAGAATGAAAACAGGAGAAAACATTAAACAGTTTAGAATACTTCACCAACAGCCAAGCTCATGGATCTAATGATAGAGCCTTCTTAGGAACAAGCATGCAACAATATCATCAAGGCTTCCAAGACTTCAATTTGTTCTTCAACTTCAACAAACTATGTATTATTTCAAAAAGTTTCAATATTACAACTAGTGATCAACCAACCCCTCACTCATCTTCTTCAGAAGTATATATAGAAAAATGAGGAGGTGAGATCTGATAAAATATCTCAAAAACTAATTACTTTGGGATTAAATGGTTACTTGGTTTCAGTCTAGCTAGTTAAATCACATAAGCCTTCCATAAAATCATTTACATTAACTGTTAGGTTTGCTGGAAAGAATTTGTTGACTTCAAGGCTTCTCATCATCCTTGAAATAACTTTTGCTGACAGCTACAATAAGTTCCTTTGGTTGAAATAACTGTTCAGCTGTATTAATGCTAAATATCTCCTGGTCTAGTAATAACTTCGACCTTCTTTGATTGCTTTGAGGCTGTAGGTGGCTCTGCGGTGGCTGGAAGTTTTAATTAGCGCCTGAGGTGACAGTGGAGGTCTCTTTTCCAATAAAACAGTCATGATTTTTCTTTTTAAACTGTGGTTTAGGCTTCTGATAATCCATTTTTATCCGTAATCCCCATAAATTTGTCTTCAATTTTCTGTCCTAATAAATTTTATCTTCGGCGTTGATACTTCTCTGACTGTGGTCGATTCATGGTGTTTTTCGCTGGTATGCAGGGTCGCGCAGGGATGATATGGCATCAATGCCTGAGGAAACACCGATGAAACGTGAATTGTAGATCCTGCGAAGGATTTTCTTTGATGGATCAGAGGCGGGAGGATCGTCACCCTCTGCTTCTGAATTTTCTTTGGACATGGCGGAAAAACCATTGAAAACCCTGAAAAATACAAAAAACATTATAAAATCCTGCATACATAGGTCTGTTGCTTCAGAAAGCACGTGGAAAGAGCAGGGCCGTTGGATGGCATCATTCAACGGTCAAGATTGATCGAGGGAAAACAAAAGGAAGGCAGAAGAATAATTTAAATCAGAGCCGTCGATCGTGCAGAGATCAATGGCTAGGAGTGGAGGTGAAGGGACGATCGTGGGCCGTCGGATGAGATCGGCCCAAGCAATCAACAGTGGAGAAAAGGCGTTAAAAAATTTAGAAAATGTGACCGAACATCAAGATTTTACTTAAACCATGTTGAATAAAATTTCGGGGTCTGGATTTGCTGACTGGACGAGGAACCATGGAAACCCGCCCAATAGAAATATGCCGCGTGGACGCTGATGTGGCGTTGGGACCACCGGCACTATTGTGGATGAGGGGACCGGGCGATGGAATGTGGGCCATCGATCTGCAGATCAGATCGATGGCGGAGATCTTTTAAACGCCGCGTCGTAGCCTATTTATCACGTGGGCATCTTCGGTGAGCGATCGTCGTCCAATGGGCGGCCTCAAATCAAATGGTGGACGTCCATATCACGCCGGGTCCATGTCCGAACTTTAACGCATGATGGATGGCAGTTTCATGAACAGTGCCCAAGACACGTGTCGGCCAGCGTATGGAATCACTGCGAAATGGAAGAAATCGTCGCGCGCTCGGAAGTGGTGCGATGAAAACTGCCCGGTTTTGCAATCGGTGAGTGGATGGCGGGGACCACCAGGGTGATAGACTCTGCGCCGTCAATCTGCAGATAAAATCGACGGTGGAGATTGATTGGGGTTTTTGCACCGTTGGAAAGTTTATAATAAAATAAAAATCAAAAAATTAATATAACTAAAGGTTTATATTAATTTATAATGCGGCTTGGCGCCCGACTGTGGGGCCGTGGGTTATATGGAGAAATATGTGACCGGGGGTTTAAAGAATGGGGGATAATAGCAATTGGGCAACGCAATAAGCGCTTGGAAGGCTGGCGCTCGGTTCTGGCGCCTGGGCGTATGGAGGGAAAGGGTTAAAGACTTATCCCAAGGGGGCTTAAGTCTACAATCCATAAAAATATAATTTTTATGGGTTTTCAATGGTTTTCAAAGGTTTAGAGGGGTTCCGATAAGGAAAAGAAGAAGTCTTTAAACCTTATCAATGGATTTTGAATAAGGGAAAAGGGAGAAATGTGAAAGTGAGGGTTTTTCATGGGGGATGAAGGGGTTAAAATGAGGTCAGTTTTGGAAGAAGGGAAGAAAGGAAAATGGTGCTGGCAGCAGTAATCTGTCTTGGAAATCTGTAGGATTCCTGAATGTAGAATAGGCACAGTAGTGAAGATTATGGACAGAGGCATGAGGCCTTCAAGAGTATTCAAGAGCCAACACTTTTTAGCAATAAAATTTGTTCCCTGAAGGCTCAAAAACGTTTTGGCCACCTTTTGCGATAACAAATTTATAGGTGGCTAACATGGTCATCAGATGGATCCGACGGTGATAAATTGTGATAACCATACTTGCATAAAACTCTCGGTTAATCTAGTACTCCATAACAGGTCCAAGCATATTGACATTCAGTACCACCATCTCAGAGATTGTGTTCAGAGATGCATTATGTTACTTCAGTACATTCCCACGGAGGATCAGGATGCAGATATTATGAAGAAGGTGCTCGCCAAGAGAAAATTCAAATACCACAGAGGCAAGATCAGGGTAGATTATAATCCCTTTCTTGTTGAGAGAGAGTGTTGAAAAGTCAACAAGAAATATGTGTCTAATTTAATTTTCCCTTAATTAAATTGGAAAATAAATTGTAATCTTATCTCATAATCACTTGTAATAGTTAACTGAGTGTGATAGACTTAGTTAGCTCATTAAATTCAAGTTGAGGGTGGTTGGTGAGGCATGTAGAGTGATTCTATTTGTTTTAGAGTCCAATTTGTAGTTAGTGTATTAGTTTAATGCATTAGAAATCAGTTAACTCAATTAAGTGAGTTAAAGTCAATCTAACTAGTTGTAACTAATTGTTGCACTAGTGAGAGGTCAAGTAAATTAAATTACATTTAATTCACATGCGGTGATCTTTCAAGTGACTGATAATTTACTATTAATAGTTGCATGCATGCCAATTCTAATGAATACCCAGTTGAGACAGAGGTTAAAGGGATGCTATCTATCAGTTGTATTATCAATAAATTATCGGTGCGCAATTAGACACCATAGGATTTCCCATGATGTATTGTGCAGTTTTGGAAGGTTGAATTTCCTAATTAATAGGGATAAATTGTTCTTAGAATTGCGCAAGCAAGGCAGGCTGAGAAGAGGCAGGAAATTGGCTAATTGTTGGTCGATTTTGTTCGTATCAGTGTGAGATAGTTGGTAGAGTGCAGTAGACTCTTGTGAGAAGAGTGCATTGTATTGTTTCATGATTCCTTGGTTGATTATACAATAAAGATAGAGGGGTTTTGAGCAGCAATCTTTCCCCAGGAAAAATATCTGTGTTGTGTGATTGATTTGCTTCTTTCTCTTACTTGGTGTGATTTTTCGATCGTGTTTAATTTCTGCAAATTAATTGGATAAGGATTCAGTATATTTCTCCAAAATATTGCATGATCGGATTGAATACATTGGTATACATATTTTTGGTGTAATTTCTACATTCTTAGACTTGGATTTCTCGAACTCCAATTTAAAATCTTGTAGGATAACTATCCATTTAGTGTATTTTCGCCCGAGCAATTGTTTCGTCAAAATGTACATCATAGGGTTTCAGTTAGATATCACTATGGTTTTACGTGACAGTATGTAATGACGGAATCATTGGACAGCTTGAACGGCTTCCAAGGCCAATTTCTCCACATGTGAATACTTGATCTCTATCGGGGTGAGATTATGACTTAGGTATTAAATCACATGTTCATTGGTGGAGTGATCCTCTTGAACTAAAACCATTCCAATTATGGAATCAGACTCATCTAAATACAAAATTTAATCTCGATGATAATTAGGTGGATGCAATAACGGTGCATGGGTCAATGCATGTTTGAGTGCATCAAAAGCTTTACCGAAAAGCTCGTCCCAAATGAATGGAACATTCTGTTTTAATAATCGAGTGAAACCTTTAGTTAACTCCGCATGGTTTGGGATAAAACGACGTACAAATTTTTATTTCCCTTGCAAACTCTAGAGTTGGCGAAGAGTGGAAGGAAGAAGTAAATTTACAATGGCCACAACCTTCAACGGGTCGACATGAATGCCTTCTTTTGAAACAATGAAACCAAGTAAGTGTACGGATTGTACGCAAAATACACATTTGTGTGGATTCAAATGAATGTTGTAATGCCTAAATCACATAAATATGGCACGTAAATGTGTAGGATGATCTTTTCTGCGTAAATAATGAGCAGGTAAATCATCCAAGTAGGGTTGTACAATGTGTTTGATATCATAAAATGTGTAATACATAGCTCTTTGAAAATTTGCACCAGCATTTTTCAGTCCAAAAGGTAATTTACAGTGTGCAAATGTTCCCCATGGACATATAAATGTTGTTTTAGGTTGATCAGCATGAAGTTTGTTTATTTGATTGTATCCAGAAAATCCATCCATAAACGAAAACATTTCGTTTCTAGCACAATCATCAACAATTTTGTCGATGTACGGCATAGGATAACTTCCTTTGGTAAAAGCCTTATTAATATCCCTATAATCGACACATAATCTGATAATCCTTTGTTTCTTGGTCATCGGAACTATATTAGATACCCAATCTGTCAAAGGAATAGGATAATTAAATCATGCACGAAGTATTTTTTCAACTTCAGCTTTAATAGCAGTAGCTTTTCATGGATGTATTGGGCGTAATCTCTGTCTAATAATTTTAGCATCCGGGTATGTCTTAATTTTGTAAATCACAATCTTAGGATCAATACCTATCATATCTTCATAAGACCAGGGAAAAATGTCTTGGATCTCCTGAAATAGGGCTTTGTATATATTGATCTCTTCAAATGAGCAAGAAGCGCCTATATGAATGTTTTCCCTGGTTTGATTGATATGTCAATAGGAATTGTGGCAGAAATATTTCCTTATTTTTCTCAGAATCTGAATGAAGAATGGACATAGGATTTTGAGGTTCCTCGACATAATCAATCGAAAATTAATTGATTTTAACAATATTTCCATTATGAGGAAACATGATCATTCGAAAAACTGATGAAACCACAGCAGTCATAGCATAAGACAAACTTTGACCTAATAGAAGGTTGTATTCAATAGGGGCATCAACAACTTCCACCTCAAGCATTACTATTTTTCCTTCTACCTCTATAGGTAAATCCTGGAGTATTCCAAATGGACGAAAACCTCTTCCATAAAAGGCTTTAAGAATCATAGGTGACTGATTGATTAGTGGAGAACCAAGATTTCTCCAACAAGCTAAGGACATAATGCACGTAGATACTCCCTCGTTAATTACTGCGTGAAAAAATCGTGTAGATTTGACTAAAACAGGAATTTGAAAAGTCGTTTGGTGTGGGAGTCTAGGTACAAAGTTCTCAAGATCAAATACAATGAGATTAGAATCTTGAGGATCAATTGCTCCAATAGCTAATAATCGTAATTTCCTCTGAGCTGGAAAAGATTGCAGCACCTCGAGGGTCGACATTGCTGAACAGGATATGGCCAGATATTAAACAATATTATAATTTTGAGCGGCTCTCTCATGTGGATTGAAAGCCAATTTTTGAAGTACACCTTTGGCAGGCGGTTTAATTACCAAATCAGGATTAGGTTTCTCAATGTGCAATGGTTTAGAAACAGGAGGATTTGATATTGGACGTTGACTGGATGATTCATTTTCCTTTCTGGTTACAGGACTCTTAGATCCATAGTCTTGAGATCGTGTTGCAATCATGGCTTGGGACATCATCAAGATA
Source organism: Pinus albicaulis (assembly GCA_034641835.2). Classification (NCBI taxonomy): domain Eukaryota; kingdom Viridiplantae; phylum Streptophyta; class Pinopsida; order Pinales; family Pinaceae; genus Pinus; species Pinus albicaulis. Next base: position 550,696,510 of record CM076571.1, read on the forward strand.
TCTAGCGATGAATTGGAAGAAGATTCAATCATTTTTTTTTCTTGTGATGGAAAAGGATCTTCAAGGATAGTGGGTGTGGGTGAACCTTTGATCAATTTGGATACCTCAGCCCGATGTGGGCACTCTTTGTTGTAGTGATCCTCGTCATAAATAAGACAAGGATAACGAGGTTTCAATTTTTCGTTTGATGGTTCATTTTTTTCGCTTTCTCTTTTGGAGAATTGGTTTATTTATTTTTACCCTTCCATTTCTTCTTATTGTCAGATGATTTAGCTTTGGTGGTAGATGAGTGTACGACATGAATTTCGGCAGAGTCTCCTTTAGGTGAATCAGGTAAAGTTAAAATTGGAGTAGTAGATTTAGATTATTTCTTCTTACTCTTTGATTTGTTAATTGTATCGAATACACAATCTGCGGCATGAGAACCAAAAGGATTTGTACTAAGTTGACTTAGGCGAGGTAAATCAGGAATTTTTTCATATAAATTACCAGACTATGTGTAGACAAGGTTTAGATACTGGGCTTGAGCAATGACCTTCTCTTCTGTTACAACGCCTCCTTTAGCTGCATCTTCAGTAATCTGAGGAAGTAATGATTTGATGAACCATTCAGCCATAATTTGATCCGGAATGAAAACTTTGACCAAGAAGCATCTACATCGCCACTCATGGATGTGATCTGAAATGTACGTAGACGTACTTTGTTTAAGTGAAGTAAAAATATTCATTCCATTATCATAATGAACTAGAAAGTGAAAATGAGTAAGGAAAGTTGTTGCTAAAGTATTGAAATTTTTTAAAGAGCCTCGTGGTAACTCAATGTACCAATTGGTGGCTAAGTCGATCAAAGTTCTTTTAAAAAGTCTTAAACGAATCGAATCATCGATCAAAGAATTGGATGCACACCACAGATGATAAGTCATCACATGATTCCAGGGGTCTTCTCCTGACTTCCCTTCTAACTTTGGAATGTCATTGAGCAACTTAGTAGGCATTGATGGCCAAAACGGAAGATAGTAAATTGGATCATTCATTAGCCAAGACAAGTCCAGTAAATCTAAAGTTGCAATGAAAGGTAACCGCCTATTAGGGTCTTGTTGAGCGAATTGATAACCTTGAGGGACAATCCCAGTACCCAGAGGAGGATATCCAGGAAAACCTGGAATAGCTTGAGCAGTTGGAATTTGTATACCTCCAAGGTATCCAAGGGTAGCCATACCAAGTTGAGGTTGAGTTGGTATTTGATATGTATAACCAGTGTATGTTTTTCTCTAAAAAAATATATTTTGTCCCACTTTTCCATATTGTAATTTCCCTTGAAATGGTTGAATTTGAACAAATTGACCTTGAAAAGGTTGACCTGCTGAGGGTTGTCCCTAAATATTTTTTCCTGTAAAAGGTTTCCCTTGAACAACTTGAACTACAAAAGGTTGTCCTTGAAAATTTTGACCTGTAAAAGGTTGACTTGTTTGTATATTTGTTGCACAAGGTTGTCCCACATAGGTTTGAGGAATTGACTGGATTATAGGTCCAGTTTGATGAGAATTAGTTTGAGGGATAACCTGCGTAACAGTTGGTGTTGACATTTGAAGGGTCGTAACAATAGGGATTTGAGAAACTCTGGGGATAGGTGTACTTGGTTTTTTAATAGACGTTTTCACAGCAGACTGGATAGGAGTACTAGGAATACTCGGAACATCTTGCTGACTACTTGGCACACATACCTTTGGGGTAATTTTAAGTGCACTTTGATCAGGTTGTTGGACTTGGGTGAAACCAAATTGTCCAACTGGCTAAGCAAGTTGATTATAAGGTACATTCAATGTACATTGCAAAGACTATTGGGTAAAAAAATGGTTCCACATAGTATTTATCCCTGGTTAAGGAGTTCCCATTGAAGGTTTTGATGCATAGGGTTGACCATAACCAGTTTGAGGCATTGAAACATAAGTTTGATAATTACCAGGAATATTTTTCCCTACAACCATGGGATAGGTTCCAATAAAAAAATTTCCTCCATGAAAAGATTTTTTCCCTTGAAAAGGTTGTTCCACTTGAAGAGCTTGCTTCCCTTGAAGAGGTTCCTACCCTTGGAGAGGTTGTTGCCCCCTAGACGATGTATAGCCACCTTGTGAGCTAGCTTGAGGGACATTCCTAGAAAACATATAGAAATGTTTCATTTTCAAAGGTTGGGTGGTAGACTCAAATAGACCAGTTGACACGGTAGAGGTTTCAGAGAATGGAGATGCTCTTGAGAAAGTGCCAAAAAGCGACCGGTACCCAGCATGAACAGAAAGACTTCCATACAAAAAAATTTCTAGTGAAGAAGAAAACATAGATGACTTAGTAGACATGCTTTTAGAATCCATGTTACTATTTCTAGGTAAAGAGTATAATGGGATTTGGCGCGGTGACTGACTATAACCAGAAATATGTAGAAAATCGGTAAATTGGTGATACCAAGGATCTGGTCGAAAAGGAATGAAAGGGTATATTGGTTCACTAAACCTCATATCTAAAGATTCTTGACGAGAGGGAAGTGAAATCTCTTCTTCTACGTCAGATATTTCTTCAATACTTATAAGGGCAGGAGGAATATTCTCAAATATGAGAAGCTTTACTCGAAGTGAAAAAGGACATACAGGAGTCAGGGCTATAAGATCCGAAGGTGACTCAGATGAAGTAGAATCAGACTCAGGCTCGGATATTTCAAGTTCAGTAAGTTGTGTATCTAACAACTCGCCAGTAATAGATTCAACTGCAACTACTTCGAAAATTTATGGTTGATCTTTTTCTTTTTCAGTTACTTGAGGTTGATAAACTTCGAAATCAGGACGTATTATGATGGATGTTTCTCCTTTTTCAGTAGACTTGGTTCTGAATGATTGAACCTTTTCAGTTTTGATTTTTTCCAATTGACTCGGTGTATATTCAGGGGGTTTCCCTTGCATTCTATGTGAATGTCTCGGTAATTCAGCCACGGTTAATTTTTTTAACACACAAAATCAAAAAAATTCAAAAGAATCACACCTAAGGCCTCTAAAAATCAAACAAATGAACACACGCCTACAAAATCTAAGAAACAATCCACACACGACAGTATTTTTTCACAATAAAATCACTATTTGGTGAACGTCGCAGATATTAATGTGGAAAATTGGCGGTTGGAACAGTTACCCTGACAACCTGCTTAATGAAACAATCTAGTGTAATTAACTTCACTGTTCCATCTCAAAGTGAAGAGTACCCTCTGGAAAGTCCAAGTGATTCTAGTCAATGTCTGCTCCAGGTACAGTGGGACCTTCCCCCCACTGTCACCTTGGGAAAAATCCTAAATATTATGGCCACTAAGGTCACCAAATGACAGAGTTGAACCTGGAGGAATATTTTGTGGTCTCATATACACACAAGGATAGAGTATCAAAGCTCAATCCCCTTGAAATCTCCTCAACATGGTGAATACAAGGTTTACTAACAAGTGATCCCAAGCTCCTCGAAAATGGTTAATCTAAGGTTTATCGTTTGTATTATGTGCACATCTTCTATCTTCACCAATGAAGTAGGTATGATTACTTCATTGTGTCCGACATGACCTCATACTTTACTCTTTTAAAAAGAGCTTCCCAGAGCACAATTGCAACAATTGGGTTTTTCCCTACCGCAAGATGCTACTTGTTTGTTTTATCTACTTTCTAAAGTTAATTACAACCTATTCCAATCACTAGTCCTGAGCTAAATCGGTGGAATGAGCCCTAGAAAGTGTAAAAAATATCTAGATTAATTTTATTAAGCGTTGTATTAATTTGGATGTTGTTTATGCACAGAGGTATGGAGATGAAACTTAATGATATTGTGACCGACTCAAAAATACTCTAAAAGAATCTATATGAAAATGAAATTCTTTATTTCGATGAATTTCTATTTGAGAGAAAGTAGAAAGACTTTTCGACTCAAAAAAGTACAAAACTTCCTAAAACATCCCATAAGAGTTCTTTTTCATCAAGAAAACAATTTCATTTCCAAGCATGACCAATATATCTTTGTGATGAAAATTTTCGTTGTTTACAAAGCAAAAAAATACAAATTGATGAACAAACAACTCTCAAAAGAAAAAATCAACTATAAAAACTCTAAAGAGTATAAAAACTTCAAAAACAATCAAAGCTCTTAACTAACAATCCTAACTAGGATACCTATGAATGTCTTTTGATGATTTATTTTAGTAAAAAGAAAACTAAATTTTTTTTTCACTTTCACTAGCAAAAACAAAAGCATAAAATACTACTTTAAGAAAAATCACACTTCAGTAATCTAGAAATTTTTCTTTTGCAATTGAGTTAAAAACAAACACTCAAACAAGAAAGGCTGACAAGACTCATGGTGGCTCAAGAAGGAAATAATAGAAAACCATTGATCTAGGTAATGAATCTATTTTCCCCAAAAGATAAATTCATCAAACCAGGGAAAACCATACCTGGATATGCAAAAAGGATGATTTATAAAAAAAACTCTAAGGTGATTAGGAATATTTCATAGCCAAACTCTGAGAGTTGGTATAGATCAGGTTAAACCTTAAGAAATTGGTTATATGACTCTGAGAGAGAAAATATTATTTTTTTCAAAATTTCCCAGGGGGTGCGCAGGTTTTCAGTACAAACCAATGCGGATGCGCAAATAACTAAACTACAAGCTAACATATATTTGCACTTTGTTTACAACAGAAAACAACGTAGGGTAGAGAATTGTTTGAAAAAACAAACTCAAGGCTTTCTAACTCAAAGAATCTAAAAGGTTATGTACCCAACCACACTCAGAAAATTCAAACTAGAAAAGTTGGAATGTCAAACCAAACAAAAACAAGGAAAAACTAAGCTTGTTATCCCTATTGGAGTCGCCAATTTGTTTTCTGGATAAATCCCTCTTGCATACAAGAGCGATCTCCCTAGTATCCCAACACATAACGAGAAACAAACAACCATTTGAATACCTCAATCTCTAAACTATTAGCATTTAGATTATTAGAAATTAGAAATGAGGAGGTTATGATCCTACCTTTCAACGAGACGTTTGATGTAGACCTTTGCCTTGTGATCCAAATAAATCCTTCAATGCCGAGAAGAACCTGCAATCACAAACATACAAAGGATCAAAGCACCTACAGTATATAATAATCAAAAACACCAGTTCAAATTAATGATAAAGGAGATTAAGTATTGACATTGTTTCAATGAGTCTAAAAACAACACAATGATAAAAAGAGATCCATATGTATTATCAAGAATAAAAAAGAGCAATAGTATTGTTGGAAATATGATGTAGAGTGTTGTCCTTGATGGCAACCCACT